>CM031377.1:56697329-57091818 GCA_018208015.1 Medicago ruthenica | reverse complement strand
TGCTGGATTTCTGGCAATTCTCAACAGCTATCTTTTCCTCTATAAAAGGGTGAAGATTTGAAGAAGAAAATTGCTAAGACTCTTGAAACAAAAAGAACTGAACTGTGCTCTGTTTTGCTGTCAAAAATACGTGTCTGTTCAAAACTCTTAGAAATTCTTACAAAGTTTACATCTTAGAATTTCTTAAGGTTAGAGTCTTATACCTGAGTTGTATTAAGTGAACACCTCTGATATTTGATCAAGTGTTCAACTCAAACTTCTTTCTTTGTAAATCAGTTTGAACCAAAGTCTCAGTCTGCGTGCTGAGCATCCTGAAGTCTCATTACTTTGTGTTTTGAGCAATTAGAAGTCTCTTAGCTTTGTGCTTTGAGCAGAGAAGTCTCTTGACTTTGTGTCTTGAGCATTGGAAGTCTCTTGACTTAGTATCTTGAGCATTAGAAGTCTCTTACTAGGTGTTTGAGCATTGAAGTCTCTTAGCTTTGTGCTTTGAGCAATTGTAATCATCTGATTATAGTTCAAATCTCTTGTAAGTGACAGGGGGACTAGACTACTTCCAACTTGTGGAAGGAACTAGTATAAAAATATTGTGTGTCTCCCTTTCCCTCTCTCTTTACTTTTGAATTCGCTGCATAAACACTCTGAAAAAGGTTCAGAACCTGATTCTGAACTTAACCAAAGTTTTGAGAAAGAAAAAGAATTTAAAACTGCTCACACACAATTCAACCCCCCCCTTCTTGTGTGTTTTTCTCACCTTCAATCACCTAGCTACTACCCGTATTGATTTCAACCTAGGAACTCCTAGACCTGAGATCCCATCTCACTTCCCTCAGTCAATCACTGCCCCAGTGATATCAGACTCTAAAAAACAATCAAAGTAGGAGACACACTCCAAAAACACAAAAGTCACTTTTGCTTAAAAGCTTCAAGTGAATTACAACTCAATAAAACAAACCAACTCTAAACAATAGAGTGGTATACAAAAACAGAGCACACAACTCACAAGGAACAGACTCAAAACCTAAGAATAACTCTCTTTCAATACTAGCTTCGGTTTTGGTCGAGTTTCTTCAAAAGCAACGTCCTCTATTTAAAGTCTTCAGCAGCAACAAATAATTGAACCAAATATTCTTCAAAGATATATTTCCAAAATTCTTTAGAAACATATAGAAGCAAATATTCTTCAAAAATATATTTTCCAAAAATCTCTTTGAAAATATAATCACAAATAAAAATATCCAATCTTCAAAATATATCTTACGAAAATATTCTTCCTTCTAGAGACGCAGCTTGGAGAATTCTTCAATTAAATCTACAAATGATCATGTGAGAAAATTAACAGCTCAAAGGGATAAAAAAACAGGATGCAGAAAACCAGCTTCTGAAGGTACTTCTGAAGAACGCAGAAAACCAGCTTCTGAAGGTACTTCTGAAGAAGTGCTTCTGAAGGTCTGTGTCTGAAAGTTTTGCATCTGAACATTCCAGCTTCTGAAGGTTGCTTCTGAACTGTGCTTCTGAAGTTCAGCTTCTGAACAGTGCTTCTGAAGTTTAGCTTTTGAACAGTGCTTCTGAAGGTTGCTTCTGAACAGTGCTTCTGAATTTAGTTTCTGAAGACCCAGCTTCTGAAGACGCACATATTGAGATTTCAGCTTCTGAAGACGTACTGCTTCTAAAGACGCGCATTATTGCTTGTATATTTGATTTTAGCAAACATGAAGCCAACAACCAAATATCCAACATATACATTAGAACTGAAGAAGTTTGCAAGTTATTAGAAAATCAGAAGAAGACTATCAGTCAACTTCAGGCTGAAAGAAGTGAACACTTGGGACAAATTTCTGATCTCAAAGATGAGGTAACCCAACTGAACTCTCAACTTGAACATATCAAGAAGCAAGTCAGAATGTTGAACACTGGTACTGATGTGCTGGAAGAGATATTGGAGAGACAAAATCAAGGGAAACCAAAAGGAATAGGTTTTGATTATAGGACCTTGAACAACAAACAACAAAATCCAGCTAAAAGGTTCATTCCTGCTGTTGGAACTTATAATCCAATGATGGGCAAACCTAAGTTGGAACATCAGAACAAACCTCAGGGATCTAAGAGCAGGAGGGCATCTCGTTCTTGGGTATGCCATTATTGTGGTAGAAAGGGGCATAAAAAGGAGAAGAGATTAAGTTGTGGCACCAGAAGCTTGGTCATTTAAACCTAAGAGGAATGAAGAAAGCCAGTCAAGAAAAGTCTCATGGAAAGTCTGCCAGTAAGTCTGTTGCTGTGTCACCTTCTGACAGTTCACAAGAGAAGGAGACTGATGAGCATTTCCAGGATGCTGTGTCAGAGGACAAGTCAGTAAACAGTGAGAATGACAAAGATGCAGAAGAGTCTGAACCTGTGTCTGATCAAAAAGTTCAAGAAGTTAGTATTGATATGGTAAAGGATCAATCTACAATTGTTGTTAATATAGATGATCTGGAGTCTGATGATGAACCCATTAGTAAAAGACTAGACCAAAGTATTGGCAAGAGGCTGAAGAATAGGAAAGGAAAGGCTGTTGATGCTGCCAGCAGGCCTGCTCATGTTACTAAGAAGAGTGCTGTTGTTGGACCATCTAAAGGCTGGAGCAAGGTGGTGGTCCCTGTCCCAAAGAAGAAGACACTAAAAATAAAGGAAGTGGATCCTAATGAGTCTGAGGATAATGTTGAGCAAGATGTTCAAGACATCATGCCCTATGTTCAGTGTGCTGAGGGTGATGAAGATGTTGCTGATATATTTACAAAAGCCTTAGATGCCAAGCAATTTGAAAATTTGAGGGGTCAACTGGGCATTTGTTTTTTTTAAAGAGTTATAGTAAAGTCTGAAGACTAGGCAGCATCTGATGATGTGTCTGATGATGAAGCAACTTTTGATGCTGAGTCTGAAGACTGTTAATTTTTTGGACTTTGACTTGGATTTCACACACCACATCCTTTTCATAAGCATCCAACTTTTCATACTCATCCCTTTTATTAAAGCAGGATTGATCGTCCAACATAGTGGAAACTTGGGCTCTCCATTCACTCTCACGGTGGCTGCTTCACAGCCTTTGGCTCCACAGGTACGAAGGAACGTTTCCCTCCAATTCTTGTAATGAGAAGCATACAGAGGAAATAGACGCCTGTTAGGATGGGCGCTGATGGAAACCCAAGAGAGTTTGTCCACCCCCTTCGTCCCGTAAAAAGTAAAGAAAGGACCAACTGGGGGCTGAAAGACCAATCCATCACATAAGATCTCAAAGGCGCGGATGAATGCCCAGCTGTTTGGTTGAAGTTGCGATGGCGCCACGTTCAGAATCCTCAAGACATCAATTTCAAACTGCGTAAAAGGAAACTTGACGCCCAGGTTTTCGAACACCGCGGCGTACATATGAAAGATCTCTTCCTTCACTCCCCTTGGGTGACGAAGGCAAACATTCTCGCCCGGTCGACAAGCCTTAGTAACTACATCGTCCTCGTTCCTAGTAGACGAGATGCAAAGCTTGCTCCGGAAAAACGCCACTCATTTTGGATCTGTATACACAGTCACAGAACGAACGACTTCATTCGCAAACTTTTCCCCACTTGATTCATCAAACGACATCTTGTAACAAATCCCTTTTACAATGAGGTCCTGGGGAAGCATAAAGCAAAATGCAGTCAGAGAAGGCACCACTACTCTCACCTTTACTCTCCGAATCACTCGAAAACAACGCCAACACAGAATGACCATATTAAGCTTTCTCAAACACTACCCAATCAATAGATCCATCAGGTCGTTTTGCATGATTTATGCTATCCCGCCATAACCTACTCTTCACTAACCGGTGAAATCTCCCTACCCATTTTGTCACACTCTCTAATCACGACCATAATCACTTCAAACACGAATGAACCTAGAAAAGTAAAAGTAAGGAAAGGTACCTGAACTGAGAGTAGGCCGCAAAGTCTCGTAAATAGCTTCGATTTAAAAGAACTTCGGAAAACCAAAGTAGCCTGGAGCGAAAAGCAGAAGAAATGAAGAACAAAAATGATAAGAAGAGAAATGGGAAAGCAAAAACTGAAAAGTTACCATTTAAGGGACCGACGCCTAGGGAACCCGAAAAAGTAGACATTAGTTGGGCACGAATCTCGAGGATCATCCAGATGTGAACACGTCAACAAAACGAAAGGTTGCCTCACCCCAGCCGTTGGATCCAAATCTGTCAGAATCACAAGGGTCGCGTCCTATCTGCGTGACCTCGCAGTAATTAGACGTCGCATATCATCAAATACACAGTTAAACACTTCGCATTGTCTAAAGACTCGTGTTTGTTGGGTTGTGGACCACCAGTATTGACAGTAAAGTAAACTCCCCTCTTTGAGCCTATTGCCTGTTGGGCTACCGCCCATCACAGGCTCGAGACAATCACTGCGCCTCTTCGAGCTTAGTGCTCGTTGGGCTACGAACCATCAAATCCTCACAGATAATCACTTCGCATTGTCCCAAGACTCGTGCTTGTTGGGCTGTAGACTATCAATCTTATCATTTAGGGCACAAAGCCCTCCAGAAGGGCTCAACGCCCTCCATAAAGACCAGAAAGACCTTAGGCGAGCCCTCTAGGGGGCGCCGCCTTAAAAAGCTTCTAGAATTCTCTAGAACGCTCTAAACGTGGCTTTGGGCCCAAGTTACTTGGGGCCTAAGCCACGGAAAACCTAGCCCAAATAAGGCTATAAATACCCACTTGAGAGGCACTCTCAAGGCATCACTTAAACAGTTCTAAACCTTAGTTTTAGATATTGTACTAACTGCTAGTACAAAAATTATCAATGTTGGAAAGATTATTGCAAGGGATTTGCTTCAATTAGGCAATGAAACAAGAGCCGAATTCCTTTTGGGACATTGTAGCATCGTCAATGCTTTGTGCAAAGTGTTAGCCCATATTTTTATAAGCTAAGAATATGCTCTAAACATGCATTAAATGCTGAATGGAATCTTACAAGATTCTATCTAATCGAAGAGCAGAAAGAATCTTGGAATTGTTCACAGGTTCAAGGAAATATTTACAAATACAAAGCTAAGGCAAGAATGAGGACTTCGAACCAGAAGGCAGATCGAACTAGCGTATGATCGAATCGAAGCAACAAAGTTCTGGACTTAGCACAATTCTGGCAAACTTTCACAACACTCAGTTCGACTTCGAAAGATACAACCGTTCTAAGGAGCAGTTAAGTGCATGCAGGGTGTACGTGGCAGGACATTTGGCAGTAGTATAGTGTTCGACCGTTAGGGCAGTTTATTTTCGAAAGTCTATATATAGTAGTTTTTAGTCAGAAAAAAGGGTCGCAATTCATTTTATACGAAAATCCTTGTAAACTCAAAGTACCCACGCTATCGAGAGAAACGAGTGAAATGGGATCCATGTATGAATCTGTGAACCATCCTTTTCTGTAAAGCATATTTTACAATTCAATGCAATTTACCTTTTCATGTAAATGTATCTCTTAAGCACTTTAAGTTTCATGCAAAGTTTAATGCTTTTCATTTGAATTCTGTTCATTTTTGTTTCGATCGAAACAAAGTCTTTTTAAACAAATTGAATTTGTTTTTCTTGTTATTCGCAATCCAAGTGAATTTTAAGTTTAATTCTCCCCAAAACTACAATAAATGTTTATGCGTAATGGACATTCAAATAATTTAAAGAATTCAAACAAAGCACTATGCTCCTGAGATTCACTAGTTGGTCTCGCAAGCAATTAATTCAGACTAGCGGTTGTTTACCAAATTTCAGAGTAAACAAATTGGCACGCCCGGTGGGACCAGTGCTTTAATTGAATCTTTTCTATCAAAAATATTTTCGTTTGGATTTGCAAATTTCTATTTGTGCATTCTTTCTGGAAATTGCGTTAGTGCATGTTCTTGAGGAGTGGGAAAGTACTCCCTGAAATGGTTAGACCACCACCCAGAAATACAAACACAAATAATATGGAAAATGCAAATGTGAATGATAACAATGTGTCAGCGCCTTCGAGCGCATTGAACACTTCGAATGAAGTTGTTGCGAATGTAACTGGAGCGACCATCTCCGCTCCCAGTTCTTCGACATTGGGCGTTACTATGCCTATCACTGCATCAACAGCGATGCCTTTTACCACTGCAGGCCCTGCAGTTTCGATACCCCAAATTATAGGGAGCCAGCCATCCCCAGCAAGAGGAGGAGGCACAATAGGCTCTACGTTCAGTATGCCTTTTTCACAATATACGAATCAAGGCAACAGTAGGAATGTACCATATGGTATGCCTACAACACTGATGCAAGGGCTGCAAACCAACCCTTCATTATATTCAGAAACCGTGCCTGGCGCTTATTCGCCTACAAACCAACGTTTGGCCTCCAGTTCTGTTAATCGAAATGCGGTACCACCATTAACTAATACATCCTTGATGTCTTTAAGGCAACAAATGGATGAAAGTAATCATGATATGGTTAATATGTTGACACAACAAATTGGTACAGTGTTTAATCCTTTAATACAAAACACTAACCAGTCTTATCAATTGTTAGCCACCCAGATGGGTAGAATGGCTGATTTCTTTGGGGCTCCACATGTCCCTAATCAACCAGTCCCCCAGATCCAGAATCTAGCACCTATACAAAACATCCAAATACCAAACAATGCTATGGTGCCTATGCCCAATAACCTAGTGGTACAGCCTAATCAAGGACAATTACAAATGGGTCCAATCGAACCACACGCTCAACCACAAGTACAACCACAAATCGAACCAAATCCAGGGATAGTCTTAGTAAATCGAAATCAAAATGCTGATGAAGTGGTTCGAAATGTCCAACAAAATAATTTAGGGGCACAAAATAACATAGCAAATTTGGTCGAAGCTATCTTAGTCCAAAATGGTTTGAATGTAGGTTTACATAGACCAAATTTTGTTTCTGCCTTGTCAGAGTATGTGCTTCAGACTGAACTACCAAGGGGTGTCAAAATCCCAAAATTCACTAAGTTCGCTGGTGACACTAGCGAATCAACCGTTGAGCACATTGCAAGATTTCTGACAGAAGCAGGAGACATAGCAAATAATGAAAATTTAAGGATGAAGTATTTCCCAAATTCTTTAACAAAAAATGCCTTTACATGGTTCACAACCCTCCCTCCAAATTCCATACATAATTGTAATCAATTAGAGAGAGTTTTCCATGAACAATTTTACATGGGACAATCAAAAATAAGCCTTAAAGAATTAGCAAGTGTTCGACGTAAAGCGCCTGAGTCAATTGATGATTATCTCAATAGATTCAGACTTTTAAAGGCAAGGTGCTTCACCCAAGTCCCTGAACATGAATTAGTCGAAATGGCTGCTGGTGGCCTAGACTATTCGATTAGAAAGAAATTAGACACTCAGTATTTGAGGGACATGGCTCAGTTGGCTGATAGAGTTCGACAAGTCGAACGGCTAAAAGCTGAAAAGGCTAGGAATTCTAAATTTCATAAGAGGGAGAAGGTTGCATATGTCGAAGCAAACGACAGTGACCAAGAGTTCGATATCACTTATGAAGATATCGAAGACAATGAGGTTGATTTAGCAGAATTAAAACCTGGACCTCCTTATGTCTGTAAACTCCTTAAACCTTCGAATGGGAAAAATCCTGTTGAGCCTAAAAATGATAAATTTGTGTCTAAAACTTATACATTTGACATAACCAAATGTGATGAAATATTTGATTTATTAGTTACAGATGGCCAGATTATTGTTCCTAAGGGCTTAAAAGTACCCCCAATCGAACAACAGAAGAAAAGAGGTTATTGTAAATTTCATAATTTCCTTGGCCATAAAACCTCACGTTGTATTCTTTTCAGGGATCTGGTCCAAAAGGCTCTCAATGAAGGGAGACTCAAATTTGGTGAGAAACCAAAGACCACTCAGGCGAATGTTGAAACACCTAAAGCTGTTGAAACTCTCTATGCGGAACCTCAAGGAATAATGATGGTTGAAGCCATGGAGGTGTCTGAGGTGAAAGTTCAAGGCATATCTGAAGAAGACTACAGCGAAAAGATGAAGGTTGTGTATCCTCAGACTGAAGAGGATCTGATCGATTTCTTGAACAGATGCAAACTCGAAAACAAGAATGTAATGATGTGTCCTCGCTGCAGTGCAGTATGTGATAGAGAGGCTACTGAGGGCCTCAAGAAGTACCAGGTTGTCAACAAGGGGGCAACTCAAAACCAGCGATTCGATAAAGGCAAGAGGATTATGGTGCAGTCGAACAACAACCAAAAATCTGGTCGAAAGAATACCTTTATTCCTCCTGGTTCGATTCCTGTCGAAAAATGGATGCACCAGGGGCTAATAAGGTTCAACAAAGGAACTATGGAAGTAGGTGGTTCCAGTGGAATGAAGCAAGTTGGCCCACAGGAGGCTAATAAGTATTCTTACAGAAACAATTACAAGGGTAAGAATCCTATGACAAGGACCCAATGGCGCAGGTTTCAACGTCAAAAGAAATTGGCCGAACAGAATCTGCAAACTGGCCAATATAAGGATGTGTCCAGGAGGCCAGCAAAAGAAAGACTCTTTCCTCCAGTGGATGAAGATAAGGTGGAAGACGAGGATCTGCTAGACTCTGAACCTGATTTCGACGTCATCTGCGTGGTATCCATCTTGCCATTTGAGTACGATGTCCAGTCTGAAATTACTGAGATCGAAGGTGAATTCGATCATCTTGATATGGCTGACCCAAAGCCTGTATGTTACTATGTGATGAACAATGGCTGCGTTGAGGAGCAATTAGCCTCTTTCGAGAAGCCAAGTCTTGGGATGAAAAGCCATCTCAAACCCCTTTTCATCAGAGCAAAGGTTGAAAATGTTGGGATCAACAAAGTGCTCATAGATGGGGGAGCAGCTGTCAACTTGATGCCTCAATCTACGCTCTACAGGATTGGGAAATATGACAGTGATCTATCTGCCCACAACATTGTGCTCTCTAATTATGAGGGCAAAACTGGCTACTCGTTGGGAGCCATACAAGTTGATGTTGCTGTGGGCAGTATAGTTCGACCAACTCTGTTCCTGGTGGTACAATCCAAGGCTAACTTTAACTTGCTGTTAGGAAGGGAATGGATCCACGGAGTTGGGGCTGTACCATCTACTCTCCACCAGAAACTTATTATTTGGAGGGAGGATGAGATTGTTGAAAACATAGAGGCAGATCAAAGCTTCTATAAGTCAGAGGTTGACATTGTCACTCCACAAACCTTTGACAAAAATTTGGCTAATATAGCACCTTGTGGAGACAAGGACTCTGCTTTCGAGCCAAGTGACAATGTGATCCATTCTGTCAAGCTCCATCCTGCCCATGGCTTTATATGGGAGAGAGAAGAAATTAGTGCTGTTTCTTCTGAAGATGGAGTCATTCCACCAACTGGGTGGAATATATATGAAGATTACTATGACTGAGGCCACTGCATGGGCCAGGATTACGGCTTATATGGCCGAAAATAGATTAAATACGGCCCTTGAGGCTGAGTTTCAACAGAATATGGCAGTGGAAGCCAAGATCGAAGATCAGGAAGTCAAAGAAACAAAGGATCGAAGACTTGACTGCATTTATGACGATGTGCTGCTGGGGTTCGAGAAGGATCCTATGAGTGAGGCGCCAAAAATGCAAGCGCAAGATCCTTTGGAGGAGATTGATATTGGAGATGGCTCAATTAAAAGGCCAACTTATATCAGCGCCAATATCACTCCAAATCTAAAAGAAAAGCTGGTGCTTCTTCTTAAAGAATTCAAAGACTGCTTTGCGTGGGATTACAACGAAATGCCTGGGCTAAGCAGAGAAATGGTCGAACTGAAACTACCTATTAAAGAAGGAAAGAGGCCAGTGAAACAATTACCAAGAAGGTTCGCACCAGAAATCATGTCCAAGATCAAGGATGAGATCGAAAGGCTGCTGAGGTGTAAATTCATCAGAGCTGCCAGGTATGTCGAATGGTTAGCAAATATAGTCCCTGTTATTAAAAAGAATGGAACTCTTAGAGTATGCATAGATTTTAGGGATTTAAATAATGCTACGCCTAAAGATGAATATGCTATGCCAGTAGCAGAAATGTTAGTAGATTCAGCAGCTGGCTTCGAATTTTTAAGTATGTTAGATGGTTATTCTGGTTATAACCAAATATTTATTGCTGAAAATGATGTGTCAAAGACAGCATTTCGATGCCCTGGTGCATTAGGCACTTATGAATGGGTTGTTATGCCTTTTGGCTTGAAAAATGCTGGGGCCACTTATCAAAGGGCCATGAATTCTATGTTCCATGATTTTATAGACACATTCATGCAAGTTTATATAGATGATATAATCATCAAATCTTCGTCCGAAGACAGCCATTTGGATTACCTTAGGCAGTCTTTCGAACGGATGAGGAAACATGGATTAAAAATGAATCCATTAAAGTGTGCTTTTTGTGTGCATGCAGGAGATTTCCTTGGTTTTGTGGTGCATAAAAAAGGCATCGAGATAAACCAGAACAAGACAAAGGCTATTCTTGAGACAAAGCCTCCTTCGACCAAGAAACAGCTTCAATCTTTGCTAGGGAAAATCAACTTCTTGAGAAGATTCATTTCGAATTTAAGTGGCAAAGCTCAAACTTTTTCGCCATTGCTTCGACTCAAGAAAGATGAACCATTCAAATGGGAGGAAGAGCATCAAAAGGCTTTTGATGAAATTAAAGAGTATTTGATTAAGCCTCCTGTACTAATGCCTCCTAGTCGAAGCAAAGATATGAAGTTGTACATTGCTGCGTCTGACAAGACCATTGGGAGCATGTTGGCTCAAGAAGATGAAAATGGCGTGGAGCATGCAATTTATTATCTTAGTCGTGTATTAAATGATGCAGAAACTAGATATACTGCCATAGAAAAACTTTGTCTTTGTTTATATTTCTCTTGTATTAAACTTAAGCAATATATAAAGCCTGTTGATGTCTATGTGTATTCTCATTATGATATTATTAAACACATGTTGTCGAAGCCTATTTTACACAGTACAATTGGAAAGTGGGCTTTAGCATTAACAGAATATTCTTTAACTTACAAGCCCTTGAAATCTGTTAAGGGTCAAATTGTGGCAGATTTTATTGTAGATCACTCAGTGATCGAAATGCCTCAAGATTATGTAGATATTGAACCTTGGATTTTGTATTTCGATGGTTCTAAACATAAACATGGAACTGGGATTGGAATCTTAATAATATCTCCCACAAAAGTCCCAACTAAGTTCAAATATAAGATTAAAGGTCTTTGCTCAAATAATGAGGCTGAATATGAAGCTTTAATCACAGGCCTTGAAATTTTAATTAGCTTGGGGGCAAGAAATGTTAACATAAGGGGTGATTCAGAGTTAGTGTTGAGACAATTAACACAAGAATACAAATGTGTGAAAGAACACTTAGCAAAATATTTTGTTATAGCAAGTTCTCTTCTGAATCATTTCGATTATATTAATATTGAACATGTACCTCGACTAGAAAACCAAGAAGCAAATGATTTAGCCCAAATAGCTTCGGGGTACAAATTGTCAAAGGAAAAATTAACTCAGTTGATCGAAATAAAAGATAAACTGGTGTTACAAGAGCCATTGAGCACTACATTATCAATGCCAAAACTTGTGGGGGCAAGTACACCACAAGGTAGTGAAGATGAAAACGTTGATGATCTTCAGGAAAAAATCCAAATTTTGGCCATTGACAATATGTTGGATAATGATTGGAGGAAATCCATTGTTGAATATTTGGAAAATCCAACAGGTAACGTGGCTCGAAAGATCAAATATAGGGCTTTGAACTACGTGATTATGGGAAATGAATTATTTAAAAAGACTGCAGAAGGAATTTTATTAAAATGCCTAAGCGAATCAGAAGCATATTTAGCAGTTTCCCATGTTCACAATGGTGCTTGTGGATCACATCAAGCAGGCCATAAAATGAAATGGCTTTTATTTCGACAAGGTTTATATTGGCCGTCTATGTTAAAGGACTGCATAGAATTTGCTAAAGGCTGTCAAGAATGCCAAAAACATGCAGGGATACAGCATGTACCTGCTAGTGAGTTACACTCCATAATTAAACCTTGGCCTTTCAGAGGATGGGCTCTGGATTTAATTGGTGAGGTTAAACCTGCTTCGTCTAAAAACCAACGATATATTTTAGTTGGAATAGATTATTTTACTAAATGGATTGAAGCAGTGCCTTTACCAAATGTTGATCAGGAGGCAGTAATTAGTTTCATTCAAAACCATATTATTTACAGGTATGGTATCCCTGAAACAATTACCACTGATCAAGGTTCAGTCTTTACTGGACGAAAGATGCAAGAATTTGCTCAAGAAACTGACTTTCGATTATTAACCTCAACACCATATTACGCGCAAGCAAATGGTCAAGTCGAAGCAGCCAATAAAATTATCATTAACTTGATTAAAAAACATATTGCCCAAAAACCAAAAAATTGGAATAAAACGTTGGATCAAGTTTTATGGGCATGTAGAAATTCTCCTAAGGAATCAACTGGCACTACCCCATTTCGACTAACGTTTGGTCATGATGTTGTACTTCCAGTCGAAATACATTTGCAATCAGCCAGAATACAAAAGCAAATGGACATACCAATTGATCATTATTGGGAAATGATGTCAGATGAGTTGGTTGATTTAGATGAGGAGAGATTAAGAGCATTAGAAGTCTTGACTAGGCAAAAGGAAAGAGTTGCAAAAGCTTATAACAAGAAAGTAAAGTCAAAAACTTTTAATGTTGGAGACTTGGTGTGGAAAGTCATTCTGCCCATGGATAGAAAAGATCGAACCCTGGGAAAGTGGTCCCCAAATTGGGAAGGACCATTTAAGATAGTTCAGATTTATTCGAATGGTGCTTATGAGTTAGAGGAATTAACTCCTGATCAACGTACCTTGAGCATAAATGGTAAGTATTTGAAAAGATATAGACCAGTGCTGCAAGAGGTTCGAATAAATCAAGAATAGTTCGAAAAATAAATAACTAAAGTGGCAACTAGCGAAGATGCCAATAAAATCAAACATTCGAATTAAAAATGGTGGGTTTCATCCCTCATCATACAAAGATCTTATCTTGGATTTTTACCCATCACAAAGTACTAAGATTTTATTCGAACTACAAAAGAAAAGTGGCACGTTAATCTTGAATGGGCCCTCATCTAAAAGAAAGACACGCTGATCTTGAAGGGGCCTTCATTTCGAATCCACTTCTGAGTCTGATGAACGAAGGTATTCCTTGTTTTCATCATAAGTTGAAAGGAATTCTGCCCAATCAGGGTCCGTACTATCAGACTCTGAGGAAGAAACCTCCGGTTGAGCCTTCGAAGGTGTTTTCCCTTCAGGGGGAGCCCTGCAGGTTCTTGAGCTTTCACCCTTGGAAGAAGGTTTCTGGGTTTTCTTTGAGGAATCAGCAGCCTTTTTGTTGCCTTTCTTTGCAGATGTTGCTTTCTTCTTATCGGTGTCCTTCGCAATTTGTTTGCCCTTACCCATGTTTCTCTTTCAAAATTGATGATACTGGCTATATTATTATAACTTGCAGAGTGGAGTGAGTAAGACGGATAGAGAATAACCATATATATAATGGTAAAATCATAAATGATTCTTCAACCGTTTCCTAATTTTTCTCAGAATTCACGCCAGTTCAGCAAGTCTGTTTTGAAAACGGATGTTTGACTCGTTTTGAAACTAGAGCCAGTCAGAAATATGGCTTGATAGTTATGCGTTTTGTTATACGCACAATCTTATCCGTTACTAAAAAAGAGGTGTGTCAGTGTGTATCATAAAAACCAAGTAAATCTTCGATATTTGGCGTTTTTTAAATGCTAAAATAGTCAAAGTGATTCGAAGTAAAAATAAAGCGCAGACTAAAAACCAAAGAGATTCGAAATGATAGTTAAAGAAACTGCCACAAACTGGGCATGTCCTGAACATTACAATCAAAATATGCCAAAAAATGTTCGAAATTCACAAGATAATTAAGGAATTACAAATGCTTTACAGACTCCCAGTACAATTTGGTTAAGCTGTTCATCTCCTTGTCGAAGACTTGGCGAGCATTTTCCAAACTCTTAACCTCTTCAAGTAGTACTGCAGAAGCACTGTAAGCTTTAAGACCCTCCCGTCCCTTCTCATCAATTCGAGCCTTAATCGAATTGTTGACGTCCTCTTCGAGTCGGTTGCGTTTGGCTTCCTCTTCAGCAATCTTCCGCCTATAGTTGTCGATTTGCGATTGCAACACGATGATATTATTTTCCCAATCAGAGATGTTGTTATTGCAAGCCTTAATATCAGGGTGCGCTTCTTTGGCGAGATTTGCTAATCGATCAACCTCAGCCTGTGCAGCTTTGGCCCTTTCGAGCAAATGGTCATGTGTTCGTTGCTGAGCAACAAGTCTCATGGCACTGTCCTCATCATGCTGCACAGTTTTGGCTAGTTGATCAATAATTGATTCGATTTGAATAACCTTCCCTAAGGTTTCGTCGGTAGTCAAGGGATTATGGAGTTTCTTCAAAAAGTTGAGAAGTCCAAAAGCGGTGGAGGGATTTGCCTTGATTATGCTGGGCACATCTTGCATTACAAAATCTGTAGTCAGTTTTAGCAGGAGCGAGTCTTGGCGCACAGATGAGTTAATTTCTTCTGCCGACTGAGTCGAATCAGTGGCCCTGTCACTTGAAGTCTGAGGAGGGGTTTGTCTGGCAAGCAGAAGTCGAAGGGTAGCTGCAGGGTCTGAACTCTGCATATGCATGAATTCCTCTTCAGGCAACCCCAAGCTGGCAGAAAGCTTCGAAGTCGAAGACTCCGGCAAGATTTCTGACCCTCCTACCTCAGCCTCCTTGATAGCCTCATCATCGAATTGGTATCTCTCAGGGGAGGGCGAATAACCCTTGCTCGACTCAGTAGACACAGCAGCCTCTGGTTGCTCAGTCTCAAATTCGACAGATTTGCCCCTCCGACCACGAGGACTCTCAAACGCAGCTGGTTGATCTGGTTGGTCTTCTTTCTGTGGTTCGGCCTCAGCAACAGCTTCAGTTCTTACAGGACTGGGAGGCTCTTCGATAAGGGGGCTTGGAATTTTTTCTGTTCATGCTGGAGCACCCTCTGCAGCATGACCTTCCACCTGATTCAAAATATAAACGAAATAAAAAAGGATGCTAGCAAAGGCAATCTTATTCATAAAAGAAGAGGGTTGTGCATAAATCCGTACCTCAACCTCTACAATAATGGGATTTGGATTAAGGTCTTCAGGAGTCTTAACCCCTCCATCATCCTCTTGGTCTTTAGGCTCTTTGTCAGCCTGATTATCAACCTCAGTCGAAGCAGGCTGAGATTCAGAGGGAGTTGCTTTTGAATGATCTCCTGAAGACTTGGAAGACTTTTTCTTTTTCTTCTTCTCAACAGGCTCTTCTGCTTGTCGATCTACAGAAATTTCGGGCCTGGCTTTCTTGTCTTTCTTCCTTCTCTTCTCTTTAGGCCCCTGAGCCTGAGAACTACCTAGACCCGTCTGTTCGACGGACTCGGTGGGTGTCGAGCTGGGGGGCGTTTTTCTTTTCCTAATAAGAGGAATTTCCTCCTCTTCCTGTGAAAAAAAAGAAGGATAAGAAAAGACTAAAGGGATCGACATTAGATCAAAAAGTGAGGTAGTTGAAAGATTTTCGAATGGGCTTACTTCTTCATCTATACTATAGATGACCTCAGGTTTTGATTTTTTAGAGGTTGTGGTAGCCCCAGAGCTACTCTCTCTTTTCCGACTCTGCCATAATCGAAGTAGAACGGAGTTAGAAAATGGAAATTAAAACAAGGTAAATAAAATTAGTTACCTTTTCTTGTCACTGGTGCTTTGCCTGAACAAATGAAATCGAAAGGCATAAATAAATGAAACTAGCATATATCAATAAGTGACAAAAATGAGTTTGATACCTCGAGCAGGGAGCTTCGAACGAATGTTCTCAATGATTGGCTGAGAAAAGCCACTTTCCAGTCTGGAGATCATAGCTTTAGTATCTCCCATTGAGTGACCAGAAAAATGCTTCCCCCACCATCTCGTGAATTCTGTGGTGCAGAAGAACGAAGCACTGTATTCGAATGGGTGTAATTCGAACAGGAGCTCTTCAGATGACTTCAGATATCTCTTGTAAAGTTTATCTGAGAGGTTAGCTCCCCTCAAAACATGTTTGGGGTCTGAGAACATACCCTTGGGTCGAAGTTGAGAAAACCCAAACTGTCTTGACACTAGATGAGGTTGGTACCCAACCAAACCTAGGTAGTTCGATTTCACCCCAGTCCTACAGGAAAGTATGGAAGGATACAAGTAAGCTGACCATACTTCGTTTACTTCGTCTTCATTGTCTGGGTCAATGGTGGGGAAATCTTCCGTAAACCAAGCTGGACCAAATTGTCTCTTATGGAAGGGGGCATGTTGTGGAAGGAAGTGTTTGAAGTCCAGGAAGATTTGCATATATGTGAGAAAGAGCCTCTGTGGGCTCTGGCCTAAGGTCCTGGGCGTCAGGCGAAGTGCCCTTTGGCCCTCAATAGAACGATTTGCAACTTCTTCAACGTAGTCTTGTGGGATGAACAATCCCATTTCCTTTTCGAAAGTGGCATTAAGCCACAGTTGAAGAAGCCACATTGGGCCGGACACCAGGAAGGAAGAACCATCCTTCGATTTTTTCAAGTCATCGCAGGCCTCCCCAATCGAATCATAGAGAACGGCCAGCAAGAGTTTACCAAGCCCAAATACCCTGCCTTCTCCAATCTGCTGGGCCATAGGAATAAATCTCTTTGCCACTTGCAGAGATTTCGAACAAAAGACAAAGTGCGACAGCCACAGGGTCAGGAATGCGACATGCTCTTCGAAGGATACTTCATCGTCATCACCTTTGTTCTCCGCTATGTATTTAGCAAAAGTTGCCTCTTTAAAATCAACCTTGATATCATCATTAGTGATGGTAGGGTCATAAGTATCCCCAGTAGGCCTAAGGCCTGTAAGAGCAGCTACATCGAAGAGGGTTGGAGTAAGCATCCCACAGGGAAATTGGAACGTGTTGGTTGAGCTCTCGAAGAAGTGTAGAGCAGCAATGATCATCTCTGGTCGATACTCTGGACCAGTTCTGGAAAATTGGATAAGGTCGAAAATCTCGTGTCTTTTCCAAAACTCTCCGTAGTCTTTTTCGACTCGATCAAGCCAAGAGATGTAATCTAGATTGCCTACGTAAGGAGCTGATCGAAATAGCTTACTTGGTTTGCTTAGAAAATTGAAGTTGTATGGGTCACTTAGGAAGATCCTGGGTTCACAAGTTGTGAACGAAGGGAATACCTTGTCCATAGCCTTCGATAAAGTTGGCTGGTCTGGAAGAGGCCCACAAAAAGCGTAAGTATGGCCGCCCACAGAAAATGGGATCATTACGTTTAGCTCCCAGACGGCTTTCTTTGCGGCGTCCCCATGAGGTTCGGGTACCATGTCTTTGCCATCTTCCAGCTATGGGAACTTCTTGGTTTTCTGAAGACATTATCGAAGAAGAAGATGAACAGTTCTTACGAAAAAGGGTTTTGATGACAGACTGTTTGAATCAATGCCAATGATTCTGAGGAGAGAGTTTCTTTACTGGAGATTCAAAAACAAACGATTGTGAAAGGAAATAACGGATTGGTTTGATTCGTGAGAAGCTGTGGAGATTAAGAAGCGAGGGAGTGGAAAAAGCAAGAACTTTGAAAACTGTCGTACTGGAAAAGTTCTTCAATGGCCGTTTCTGGCCTTTTATAGGGTTACCTTTTCATTTTTAAAAAAAAAAAAAAAAAAATCTGTCAAATCAAAAATCACTTCGACTTCCCAGTGTGACACGTGTCCCACTTTTACCTAGAAAGTTGGAACTCATGATGATAGTGGGAATCGAGGTGACAGTTATACAGTAAAACGTGCCATCATGACGCCGTTTCAGTAAACGTGTAGAAAAAGAAAAAAATGTCAACTTCTTATCTTCTTTCGATCTTGAATCGAAGCAGACATTTTTTGGGGGCAATTTGTTAGCCCATATTTTTATAAGCTAAGAATATGCTCTAAACATGCATTAAATGCTGAATGGAATCTTACAAGATTCTATCTAATCGAAGAGCAGAAAGAATCTTGGAATTGTTCACAGGTTCAAGGAAATATTTACAAATACAAAGCTAAGGCAAGAAGGAGGACTTCAAACCAGAAGGCAGATCGAACTAGCGTATGATCGAATCGAAGCAACAAAGTTCTGGACTTAGCACAATTCTGGCAAACTTTCACAACACTCAGTTCGACTTCGAAAGATACAACCGTTCTAAGGAGCAGTTAAGTGCATGCAGGGTGTACGTGGCAGGACATTTGGCAGTAGTATAGTGTTCGACCGTTAGGGCAGTTTATTTTCGAAAGTCTATATATAGTAGTTTTTAGTCAGAAAAAAGGGTCGCAATTCATTTTATACGAAAATCCTTGTAAACTCAAAGTACCCACGCTATCGAGAGAAACGAGTGAAATGGGATCCAAGTATGAATCTGTGAACCATCCTTTTCTGTAAAGCATATTTTACAATTCAATGCAATTTACCTTTTCATGTAAATGTATCTCTTAAGCACTTTAAGTTTCATGCAAAGTTTAATGCTTTTCATTTGAATTCTGTTCATTTTTGTTTCGATCGAAACAAAGTCTTTTTAAACAAATTGAATTTGTTTTTCTTGTTATTCGCAATCCAAGTGAATTTTAAGTTTAATTCTCCCCAAAACTACAATAAATGTTTATGCGTAATGGACATTCAAATAATTTAAAGAATTCAAACAAAGCACTATGCTCCTGAGATTCACTAGTTGGTCTCGCAAGCAATTAATTCAGACTAGCGGTTGTTTACCAAATTTCAGAGTAAACACAAAGTCGCGAAAGTAAAAAGAAAATCATCAGATTTACAACAAAAGAAAATCAAGAGCATTGATGAGGGATAGTTCAAGAAGCTTAAAGAGACTCAAGTTCCAAGAGAAAAGACTCAAGGGAGAAACTCACAACCACCTAGTGAGAATGAAAGGTTGCCATCACCACTTCAAGAGGGAGAAGAATAGGTAACTCCAAACCGCCCTAAATTCGATAGATTGTATTTAGGAATAGCTAATTCATTCATTGATTTGGGAAAATCAAGAGCCATTCCCCTTCCCTATTTTAACAATGACCCGAAACTTTCGGATGCTTTGCAAAGAATGAGAGCGAAAACAAAGAAGGAATCGATGTATGAGCGTTGCCAAGGTAATCGGGGGATAGTGGAACACCATCATCACATGGCAAGGATTGAATTTAACCGAAGGCTTGCTCAAGAAGAGGAAGAGTTTAACCAAGAGGAATTAGCAAGAAAAGAGCAAGCAAGAGTTGGTTATGAAAGTTGGCTTGGAACATTCAATATTGAGTCCACGTTCGATCATGGGGCTACCTCTGAGGAGCGTACCTAGCTTCTTATGATACTTATGAATCATTTTATTTTGATTTTGTTATCTTTTCTTTTCTTTTGTTTTCAGGACTTTGATCGAAAAAATGCGTCAAGCTTGAGACGTTAAACAAACGTTGAATGGGAGGCAACCCATCTTTTTATTTTTCAAGTAACTTTAAATTTTAGTCATTTATTTTACATAGCCACTTTCTTTTACTATTGCTAACTCGCGACTAGGCTCGTTGTTTTTACATTAATTGCATAACTTTCCCTTTCAAAAAAAAATAGTCTTGGAGAATTGTTCCAAACATTGTCAGCAGAGGGCTAGCTTACTTCCAAAGTTCAAGAGTACGATAACTATTGGAGCTTGTTGCGGAAGATACTCAGAAAAAAGTCACTATTACAATTTTGTATAGCATAACCGGTGAGATTTTGAGCCATATATATATATATATTCCAATCTATTTCTACTCTTTTCTTTCATTATGAGTGTTCCATGTTTGATTGCTATTTTTGCTCAAAATTTCGGTCGTTCTCTACGGACTATCGGTTGTATTGTCATACAAACGAGACATTTGTTTTTGGTAACTAGAGCCTTTTTCAAGCCACCCTGAATATCATTATATATCCCTTGAGAAACCACTTTGAGCCTCCATGCATTAATTTTTTTTAGGTTACTTTTATGTGACTTTGAATCATGTCACAAGTTTTGAACCCAATTGATTATATCTGATTGTTTCCCTTTTGGAGTTAGATAGGTTAGTGAAATACTTGTCATGGTTTGAAATTAAGTTTGGGGTTGCTCTTTGGAATTAGCAACATTTTAAGTTTGGGGTGGGGTACTAGTAGAACTTGGTTAAAAAAAATGATGAAAAAAAATGTAGATAAAACATCAAAATGATGGTCTACACAAAAAAGTAGAAAATCAAGAGACTTAAACAAAAGTTTAGTCCCTTCAAAAAAAACATTAGTTCTACTAGTGCCCAAATTATAACTTTCCCTCGTAACAATGGTTGTGACACAACCATTATTAATATTCCCTTGTTTATTTTTGTTGTTCATTTAAAAACTCATAAAGTAATTTAGAAAAATATATCATATTATTTTGATTAAAATCTATGATTTTCATTCATTTCTTAATTTATGTGCTAAAACTTAAAGGGCTATAATATAAAAGTGAGGTAGTAGTTGTTCATTAGTTGTGAGCCAACACTTTGCCTTAACATGGCTTAGTTGATTTATTTTATATGATAAACTTAGCTGAATTTTGAAGTCAATTTTAATGAAACATTATATATTATGACTTGTGAATGATAAGCGCTCGGTGCAATGATTTGGAATAGAGAGAACGAATATGCTTAAGTGAATACAAAACTACTTGATGACAAAAATCATCTAATTTTTAAATCATTAAATTTTTCTAAGAAAATTTTCTGACACTTTCATTTAAAACTTTATCCTTTTGTCTATACTTAAATAAACAATTGAATATAAAAGTTATAAGTAGTCACCCATGCATTTTTCTATGTATGTTCGATATATAGAATTTGAGAATCTTAGCCAATTCATGTTAGAAATCGTGTATGATTGGGTAGCTAGGGAGCACCAGAGTATCATTGCTTTGCTTCCTTGGAAGCGTAAACAATGCAATGCAATGCAAATATCTATCTATAAACTTCAATTATTGAATCCCTCTACGTGCATTAATCATATTTGGAAAATAATTGAACAATACAAAGTCATCTCTAAACATCGTGGATCCAACTCAAAGCCTTCTCGTATCCTCAAAACATTGTGTGTAGCTTAATAGCTTATCCATCTAAAATATGTTCACAAGGTAAGTACTCCCTCCGTCCCTTTTTATAGGAGTAGTTTACAAAAATCACGTGTATTAAGAAAAGTTGTTGAAGTAATAAAGTTGTCTCAAATGTGTGTGATTATTACTAGATTACCCTTAATTAAATATATATTTAATGTTAACTTTTCATATACCAAGACAAATTGATAGTATTAATAAGGGGTATATTTGGAAAAAGAGTAATCAATGCATCTAGGAATTTGTATATAATCTTATATTTAGGGACAAAACTTTTTTGTAAACTACTCCTATAAATAGGGACGGAGGGAGTATTAATTAATAATAAATACAGCAAGAATATTTGATATGTTAGAATGCATGTTCCAACTCACTCTACCACTTCTCTACACCAAATATATGTATGATTTGTCGAGTAGGTTCTTTAAGCAAAAAATATATCGGTGTATTAGTATTTTTAGGCAAAATATCTTTTTTTGATAATTTATGTTTGACAAAATACTGGATTAGTCCTTTAATTTTTTTAAGTTTTAAATAGGTGCTTATTACCTTTTTAAAGAATTATTTGAAACATAAAAACTTACAAAACTTCAAATAGGTACATTAAATTAACAACTTAAACAAGAGCCTATTTGAAACTTAAAAAACTTAAAGGATTAACCCGGTATTTTTGTCAAACTTAAATTATCAAAAGAGGTATTTTGTCGTATTTTTATACTCACCAACTTAGTCTCTAAAATTGTTTCAGACAAATTAATGTAATTAAATAGAATAATTAATTTCAAAAATTACTTTAGAATTATGGTAATTTCATGGAGAAAGTTGAATGGCTTCTACAATTTGGTCTTTTTTTTGTTCGTAATATTTTTTTTTTTAAATTAAAGATAAAGTTAAGAGATTGAAAAATCAAGCTATAGTTTTTTTGGTATATAATTTTATTTAAATTAAACAATATTTTTTCCCTTAAAAAGTTGAAAGTTGTATGAAAAAATATTTCTATAAGAGCTCTAGTTTTATTACAAAATTAACACATATTAATCAAATATTTAAAGCACATAACTTTTACAATATAAATAATTTCATAAATTATCATATTAGATTTTATTTTCTATAGTATGAATAAAATTCATAAATCAACATATTAACCAATTTGTTATGTTTTTCAACGGAAATTTTATTTAAAGATTTTTATTTGAGGAGTTTATTTGGAGAATTTATTATTCATATCATAAGTTAATTTAAAAAAAATATATTATTAAATATTGACTAGTGTTGGATTTGCTAAAGCCCAAGATCCCTTTATATGGTTGACCCATTGTCGGCATCCCCTTGTTAGGAAAATTGCATTATCCAGTTCAAAAAAAGTTAAAACACACCAGTAATTTATGTTTTTAATCTCATCGGTAGTTAACTGTCGATGAGAAGCAATCTGACGGCAACTAACTACCGATGAGAAGAAAACTAGCGGCAGTTAGCTGTCGTTGCCATGTTTTGCCTATATTTTCTAAAACTTCACATTTTTTCATCTTAATCCGGCGGCAGCTAACTGCCGATGGGAAGGAAACCGGCGGCAGTTAGCTGCCGTTGCCATGTTTTGTCTATATTTTCTAAAACTTCACATTTTTTTCATCTTAATGTGAACAAAAACGATAAAATGAGTGAACAAAAACGATAAAATTACATGCGATTAAAGTGAAAAAGCTAAAAACAACAAAAAAAGTAATCAATAAAAATGATAATAATAATTTGAAAATTATACTCTTAAAAATAACAGATTTATATTTTCTTTTATTATTATATATATGATATGATTTATTATATATATAAATAATTTGATTTATTATTATCATTTTTATTTATTATACTCTTAAATTAAAATTATACTCTAAAAAGCAATTTTGATTTATAAATATATATATAGAAAAGAATAGAAAAAGAAAAGAAAAAATGGAAAATAATGGAATATAAATAAGTCAATGTGTGAAAAATAATGCAAAAAAGAAAATTCATGCTCCACGGCAGTTAAGTGCCGATGGAGTAGAGATGTGAAACGGCAGCAGTTAACTGCCGCCGCGAAAGAGCCATCGGCAGTTAACTGCCGACGGGGGCATTTGAGTAATTTACTGGTGTATTTCAGCAAACTATGAAGTGTATACAACAACTTTTCCTTGCTAGAGCTCCATTTGCGCCATATTTAACTCCAAAAAATAAATAAATTGTGCATAGAATATGTCAATAATTATAGGTTTTTTCAAGATGAAAATCTTAGTCTACAAAAATATCAACACAAAGTAAGAGGCAAACCCGTATCTAAGACAGAGTGAAGAGACGATCGCATAGAACCAGAAAATAAGACTAAAATTTAGGGATCCATTAAAAAAAACCTAAATTAATAGTTTACTATTTCCTTCGTTGTAGTTTTCTAAACTCTAATAGTCAATAATCATACACATCATAACTACATCACACCCGTTCACATTTGAAGGTATCACCACTCCTCTTCTAGTTAACGATTTTAAAATATATCATTTTTTTTTACTATTCCGTTATTATTTTTTGTCAAGTAGTGGCTAGACTCACACATTATAAGTGTAATAAAGTGAAAAATTGAGGGTTCGAATTCTGACCACTACATATCAATGTTCATAGATCTACAAACCGAGCTGCACTTACATGACACCATTCCATTTTATTGTATGTTTTAGTAAACAATACCAATTATGTAACCATAAAACAATATTAAGGCTATAATTTTAAAGCCTTGATCAGTTTATTCATAAAACAATCAAGTATTATCTTTGCAGCCAAATTTATTAATGAAAGAGGGTTAAAAAAATCATTCAAAGAAGAACCCCCCACCCCCATTTTTTTTCTTGTAGCAAGGAACCATCTCAAAGAGGTTGGTTTAATATCATCTACGGTCCCTTCCACTTTCAAAGTCTATGATGAAAAAATCATTCCATTTCAAACCTCCCAAATCCTCCAAATTGTTGTATTTCAAATTAGATTTAGCCCTTTCCGATGTTTCTTGTTACAAGAAGAGAAGCAGCATTCTTGAGTAATATTACCCACGTTCCAACCCACTTTGCGATCAAGTATGTGCTGGGTTTTTTCTTACTCATCATAGTTATGTAGTGACAAAAATCGATTTAGTGGATTGATTGTTTAAAATTAGTTTTACCTAAAAGTGAGTTTAAGATAAAATAGTTTATGTATGAATACACGCATGTAAAAGCGAGAAACAAAAAATTTGACTGCTAACATCAATTGTAGAATAAAAAAAGCATAATTTTTAATTTCAAGTAAAATCAATTACAAAGACATTCCACTTTAAAAAACCAGTTAAATATATCAAAATCAGTTATATATTTCTAGAATTAATTTTGTCTCATACAAAAGTAGAATAACATTCGCTAAGTATGTGTTGTTATTATAAGGTTTAAAAAAGTTATTTTTGTTGAGATTGCTAATGGCCATCCAATGTCTAAAATCTAAATGATTCAAATAACATTCACGTTAAAGGAGTCAAACACCATTTTCTAACCATTATTAATATATTGAAATACTTAGTTAGAACAACAATCTTACAATGCGCACATTAACCCATTGAAGTGTACTATAGTGGACCACTACATATATGAAGATGGAACTGGATGCTACCTACATTCAAGGTCAATATAAGAATGAGAACATCACTTTCTCATTTTTAGTATTTCACAAATGATATTTTGTCATCATTTAAGTGTTGTAACTATCAAGTCAACCTTCACTAATGTAAATAGATTTCTTTGTTGAGAAAATATATGATTAAGGATCATGTTAACTAGGGTTCTAGGACACTAGTTAAACAATTAAAAATAAAAAGAAAACAAATTTGGTATTGAAAAAACACTTTATCATGTTTCAAAAAGTAAAATACACAATTTTCAATTTAATATTTTCTTTTATAACTCTTTAACTAATGCTCCAGAGGTACTTGTTAGCATTTTCCTAAAGTTATTTATGAAACTAACGTTTTACATTGTTACTTAATTATAATTATAAATTAAAGTTATTATTAATATTGGAGAAAATTTGTAATGACACATTTTCATTCAATGTGTCGACAAAAGTTAATTGAAATATAATTTCGAATATCATGTTACAACTTCAAAGTTATATGAGTTAACTGGAAAGTTATATTATTATAATCTCAATCTCAGTTTTGAGGATCAAATTACTATTTATTCTAAATTATATTTTTAAGATTTTATTTTTTAAGGGATAATTTTAAGATTTTAAACCACAATGTTTTTGGTTACATTTGAAATCACAAATTCAATCAATACTTGATAATGCATATCGAGGAACCGAAAATTGGCAACTAATTATACGCACCATTTACTTCAAAATGCTCCACTCACACAATGATCACCACCACAAAATCATCTTAATTAAGCAATCTTAAGTTCAACATTGCTTAAACAAATCACATACCGGACACATATATATAGTTCGCGTCGTTGTCGTGAATGAAATCATGCATGTGCTTCTAAAAAATGGCATGAGAATATATAACAAAAAATAACATAGTGATTTGGATTTAAACAATGAGGCCAAGTTTTGCTCTTTCATTTAAAATTTATATTTTTTTTTTTTGAACAAGCAAAAATGGGATATATATTAATAGATGAGAAGTCTCTAAATTAGCACAAGGTGTGCCAACCCAGAGCTCCACCAAAAGTCAAATACACAGTTCACCTCAGTAACCAAGAGGCGGTTAGCCGATGCCCATACAAACAAAGGGGCTCGACCACCAACAATGAGAATTATTACGAACATTAATATTACAAGTTTTCACCCACAAAAAAGTATGAACCTTTACTTTATCTAATAGTTGGTAGATGGTACTCTCCTGATTGTTGAAAAGTCGGTTGTTTCTTTCCGTCCAAATGACCCACGCGGTACAAAGCCACAGGAGCTGCAAAAAAGAACGACTAGATCGCAAACCACCGGCTAAATAAACAAACTGAATAAAATGATCCTTAACATTGAGCGGATCAACCGAGGAAACACCAATCCAGCCCCGAACCAGACTCCATAAAGGGCCAAAACACGAACAATGAAGAAATAAATGCTCAGCTGATTCGTTGCCCCCACACCCAGTCACGCAAGATTGATCTTCAAAAGAAATTATACCACGAGCCAACAGATTATCTTTAGATGGCAAGCGATTTTGAACCAACCGCCAAGCCAAGATAGACACCTTCAAGGGTACCTGTTTGTGCCAAGTAAGATCCAAAACATCGTCAACCGGAATAGACTCCTGTTTAGAGAGCATCTGGTACACACCACGAACGGAATACCCCCCACCAGAGTCAAGCTTCCACCTCCACTGATCAGGAACATTAGGCTGCAAAGAAATGTCAAGCAATAAAACCCTAAGCTCTGCTAACAGCTCCTCCTCCCACGCCCACAACCGCCTACGCCACCGCCAAGCCTCCCCTGCTACCCCCCACCCTAGGTCACACATATCTTCCACCGATATCGACTTGTTAATAGCTAAGTCAAAAAGACGGCCAAACCTCTCACATAACGGAACCCCACCAAGCCACGGGTCAGTCCAAAAAAACGACATAGAACCACACCCAACAGATCTATCGACACACCCTGCAAACCACCCACCGTCCACCCCTCCAGCCCCGTCACGGATTTTGACAACCTCCCGCCACCAAGAAGAAGCACTCCGGCCCCCTACCTCCAACCTCCCATTCACCTCACCATACCTAGCTACCAACACCCTGTACCACAAACCCCCTCTATCCACCAAAAGCCTCCAACACCACTTACCTAACAAAGCAGTATTAAACTCCCTCATCCGCCTCACCCCCAAACCGCCATCCTCCTTACTTTTACAAATATTACACCAAGCAATCCAAGATAATTTCCTAGGTCCCTCACTCCCCCCCCAAAAAAAATTTAACAATAAAGATTCAATAGAAGAGATAATACCTGATGGAGCTTTGAAGAAGGAAAGAGCATAGACAGGCAGAGAGGACAAGACAGACTTGAGGAGTACCAAGCGACCACCAAAAGAAAGGAATCTACTACGCCACCCAGACAAACGATCACGGATACGAGTCAACACAGGCTCCCAAAACAACAAACGACGTGGATCACCGCCTATAGGCAAGCCCAAATACACAAAAGGAATTTTACCAACGCGACAATTTAAAGCCATAGCAGCGGCCTGCAGCCAAGATGCAGAAACATTGACCCCAACCAACATACTCTTGTGAAAATTCACCTTCAGGCCCGACATCAATTCAAAAAGAACCAGAACCGCCCGAAGGGCTCGCACATTCGCCCAACTCTTAACCCCCAAAAGAAGGGTATCATCAGCAAATTGAAGATGAGAGACTAAAGTAGGATTACCCGAACCAATAGTGTACCCCGTGAATATGCTAGAATCAACCATAGCTTTCATAAGAACATTCAACCCCTCAGCCGCCAGCAGAAAAAGAAACGGAGACAACGGATCACCCTGACGTAAACCCCGTTCAAGAGGAAATTCCTCCGTAGGACTACCATTAACTAACACAGACGCCGTAGCAGTACAAACACAAGCTTTCATCCACTTCCTCCATAACACAGGAAAAGACATTTTTTCCATTACCATGTCTAGGTAACCCCAATCGACAGAATCATAGGCCTTTTCAAAATCAACTTTAAATAGCAACAGTTCTTTGTTACACCTGCGGGCTTCATCCACCACCTCATTAGCTATCAGGATACCATCAAGAATCTGTCTATCCTTAACAAACGCTGACTGAGCCTCAGAGACAACACTGCCAATAACCAATCTCAATCTATTTGACAAAATTTTAGCAAGAATCTTGTATAAGCACCCCACAAGAGAGATAGGCCGAAAATCATTCAACCGATGAGGATTGTCCACCTTTGGGATAAGAGCAATGAAAGTATTGTTGAAACCTTTTGTTAATCTGCCATTCCGATGAAACTCTGAAATAAAACGCATAATGTCATCCTTCAAATCCCCCCAAAAATCCTTGATGAAACCAAAATTAATACCATCAGGCCCGGGGCTTTTGAAACTGTCACAATCCCACACCGCCTCCTTAACTTCCTCCATGGAAAAAGGTTTAATCAAAACACCCCCATCGGTAACAGACAACCTTCGAAACTGAAGATTCCCCAACCCCGGCCTCTCCACACGCTGCGCCCGAAAATGAGACTGAAAGTGAGAGAACACAGCCTGACGAATAGGTTGAACACCCTCAACTACCACCCCCTCTACCAAAAGTGTTGAAATCGCATTCCTACGACGTTTTGCTGCCAAGACTGTATGAAAATATTTGGTATTAGCATCCCCCTCTCTGAGCCACTTTGATCGAGACTACTGCCAGCAGATACTAGTATTCATCCGCGACAAAGAATAAATGTCCACCCCAATATTATGATACTCCACCAACTCGGATTCGGACAAGACGTCATCTTCTCCTTTACTTTCGAGAACTGAACGACGAAGTTTAAGATCATCAATCTTCCCAGATAAATTCCGAGTGTGAGTTACATGCCACTCCTTTAGAGCCCCTCTAATTAATTTAAATTTCTCTTTCAAGACATAGCCACCCCAACCATCGACCTGAAAAGATTTCCATTTAGTAGAGACAAACTGACTATACCCAGGCAAGTCCCGCCAACACTTCAGCATACGACACGGGCGAGGGCCCCAATTTTCCTCGTCCACAGACAACAGAAGAGGACAATGATCAGACAGACCCCGCAAAGAAGCCACCTGCACACAATTCGGCCATACCAGACACCAATCTTCCGAAAAAAGAAACCTGTCCAACCGACTCATAGAAAGACCATCCCCTTTATACCAAGTATAGTTACGGCCACTCAGAGGTAAATCCACCAAAGCATTGGATTCAATAAACTGGTTAAACGGACCATGATCCATCGAGTGGGAATAAGATCTGGCCGACCGCCTCTCCTCAGGACGCCTAACCGCATTGAAATCCCCGCAGACACACACCTTCTCCCCCACCACAGACTGCAGCCTAACAGACAAGGAATCCCACAATAATTGCTTCGGACCCGCCTCACAAGGGGCATAAACATTGAATAAGTAAAAAAGCTCATTCGATTGAGTAAACCTACCATGTATCATTAATACATGATCAAAACTCACAGAAGTCCACACCTCCACCTCCGAAGAATCCCATAAAGTCAATAAGCCCCCAGATGCCCCCACAGAGGGTCGAAATGAGAACTCATAGGGCGCAGGACCCCACAAAGAGTCACATAAAAAATTGTCACAAGCCAGCAACTTAGTTTCCTGCAAACACAAAATGAAAGGACACTTCTCACCCACCAACTTCTGAATCTCCTTCCTCTTCTCCAACCCTCCCAACCCCCGTACATTCCAAGAAATAATCCGCATCCCCCACCCGCACACCCTACACCAACGGCCTCAGCGCCCTAACTGCTCCCACCAACAGCCCCCGGTCCCATCCCCTCCTTCCCAACCGGCAACAACCTTTTCCCTCTCCCCGTCCCCGAAAGCACACTGAACATATTCGACTTGTCTCCCGAAAATTGAACACCGATAGATGTACCAATGCCCCGAATATCCTCCTCCGCCACCCTCTCATTACCATGCATGATAACCCAATTATTCCAGTCATTATTGACAGAAACTGAAGAAGAAGAATCAGTTGTTGCACCTTGAGAGTCCAAAACTGCTGATGAGTTAACTAAAGTTTTAGCACGCCTCTCCCGCACTTTCTGATTTAAAATTTTCAACACCTCCTTGCGATCCTTGCTTGGTAATCTGGCGACTTTCTTGAGAGACAAGATGGAATGTTTCAAAAACCCGCTCGGGTGTCTTCTTCTTTTAGCATCACCGGAGTCAGATAAAACTTTAACTTCTGACTGCAACTTTTTCTTGTACTTCTTCTTAGATGAAAAAATCAGCCCCGCGTCTCCATGATTATGATCACTCAGCCATTCCATACTCCACGGCCCAGATACAACAGAACGGGCCTTGATAGGGGGGCAAGACAGAGTACGCTTACATCTCGTCTGTTTGGGAACAGAAGGATTAGAAGGTGCAGAAACAGAACCAGAATCGCCACATAAATTAGCCGAGGTATCCGAACCAAGAATAGCAGGAGGCACATGAGAGGCAGTGCCCTCCCCATCCTTACATGCTGCCTGTTCCTCACGAACACAAGGTTTAGAGATAACATCCGGCCGAGACACTGGAAGCCTCTCCTCCTCCTCCAACTCATCGACGAACTCTTTTACCAAGTCATCACCAATATTATTAAGATCCGGATCAGCAGGAGTCTCAAACAAGTCAGCCTGAGATACCTCGGAAACACTATCTGCTTCAAACAAGCAAGCATCCTCTCCGATATTGAAGCCCCACTCTTCCATTATCTTCACCTCAACCAATAAACCGTCAATCAAAAGGTTATCAACAACATTGACAACATCCAAAGAAGCGGTAGCTATCAGCACACGTGCGTAATCAAATCGTTCCTTATCCAGTGTACAACTATCCAATCTCAAGAAGCGACCGCAGTTCATGGTGCAAAGCTTAAAAAATTTCTCATTCCACGCATGGAGTGGAACACCGTAAATACGCAACCAAGCTCCCCCGCTGAAAGGTCACCACTTGTTTGTCCCAGCGCACAAAATTAGAAAAGATATGCCGAAAAAAGTCACTTGCCGCCTCAATCATAGACATGACATCCAAGTCTTGCTTGCTATGCACGAACACTTTATCAGCTCCCAACGGGATAATTTCTAACTCTTGGAAACCCGCGTCTGCAACTCTGTTTTGGATCACTGGAATAGCTTCTCCATTCACCACAGTAGCTACTACACCCTTTCTAGCCCATTGCAAATCATCCTCGACTGATCGATACATGCGAACCAATTGCTTTCTTTGCGAAACCTTTTCCTTAGCCTGCGGAACAACGGGTGCAACGTACTCCGTGGCCACCCGCGTCCCCGAAACAGCGGGATTACCCCTTCCTTGAATCCCATTGAGCCGCACCACCACCTCCCCGACCCTCACACCCTCCCCGTTGTCAGCCTCCTCCCTCACCAAAGCATCCTCTCCACCACCGTCCGCCACCAGCTCCGCACAAACTATTTTTTCTCCCTCCCCTTCCAGAGTGACTCCACACGTCCCATTCCTCGACAAATATTCGCCCTCTCCGTCGCCAACAATCCGGCGCGACACAGCCTCCAACTGCGTTCCATTATCTCCCTCGCCAACCCGAAACCCCTTCCTCCCCATCCTCACGTCACTCTCCCTCACCCTCTCCCCCGGAGCAGACCGATCGAACCTAGCCACCTTAGCCCACAGACGCAAATGTCCAAAATAAATTCCGTTCAGCGCGCGCAAGAGTTTGTCAACATCTCTAACATTTGAGAATCGAACAAAACCGTAGGCTTCACCATACTTATTACGCTTTCTTGCCAAGAACACGTGTTCAAGGATCCCACAAACCTCAAAAGCCTTTTTCAAATAAAAATGTGAAACGGCATCCGGAATATTCGTAAAATAAAATGTAACGTACCGTTTCAAATTAGAAGGAGAAGACTCCTCCCTGCCAGCACCATCCATAACGCACGGCTGCCCCAAGGAACCGATTGCACCGTCGCGCTCCCCCTTAATCCGTGGGAAAAAAACACGATCCTTGCCATCACCAGTCCTCGCCCTCACGTGATTGTTATGCCTAAAAGTCTCGCCACCGTCGCGCGCCCACCTCGCAAGAGAGAACCGTCGTCGTGAAGGAGATCGCCATCGCCGCCTAGCAGCACTGCCGTGAGAATTAAAAGGCCGCGCCCCTTCATGTGAATGCAGCCCAAAACCACCAGACCGAGATCGCCCGCGGTTATCAAGAAAACGTGAGCCAACCCTTACCCTAGACCGCCCTGAATTGGAAGAAGAGACCAATCTTCCCGCGAACCGCAATTCCTCCCGCTGTCTGTCCTGTTCAAACGAATCCTGTCGTTGCTCTTTCCACCTCCGCCGTCTCACATCAATCCAATCTCCCCCCTCCCCCCCCCCCCCCCCCCCCCCCCCCGTTTGTGGCACCCTGCTTGGAACCCTTCCCCCCTTGAAATCCTCACTGCCGGCGAAAAAGAACACTGACGTGGTTGTCGTCGGCGGAGCCGGGAACCCCCACTTCTCTCTCTCACCCTACCTCTCTCTCTCGTGCTCTCCATTTTTCAGCAAATTGATTCACGAACACACACGATCACAAAAATTGAAATTGCCTCAATAATTGGAATCGCATAAACGCTGTAGCGTGAACCGTGAATGGAAACTTTTCTATCGACAAAATATTGCAAAACTTTATTTATTCATACTTTTCATTGGCATAATTTCCATGCACCATCATTGTAAGACTTTTTTTTTTATTTTTTTTTATGTAAAGCTTATGTATGTATGTAATGCTTTGCTAATACACACCTATTCATTTTTACGAATGTGTGCATTAGCAAGGTGCACTTTTTTGAGTTGGACAAAAACACCATTGTTTTTAAATTATAAATAAATAAAGTTGGGGGTAAAAATGTAGTTTTGTTTTTTTTTTCTCTCACTTCATCTTCCTCGTGAGTTAAACGCTGACCGTCATCTAAGTATTCTCCACCGTACTTCCTTTCTCCGATGTCTGGTGCCGTCTTTCTTGGAGTCACGCCGCTCCAACTCAGACTTCGTAACATAACTCCCTTTGATCCTCTTCCCTGGAGCAATCCTCGATGTATCAGAAGGATATTCATTATTGCTTTTAGGTGATTTAGTTGACTTCTTTATGAGTCATTTGAAAGGTGCATAACTCGCAGAATTTTTGTAATAGGAGCAGAATCTTGATCAATTATTAGATTGCGTCAAACTTGTCTCTTGGTGGTGGCTGAAATCCCAAAAACCACTATCTTTTAATGATCTCCATTCTTAGTGGATAACCATTCGATTTGTATTGGTTATGTCACCATGTAATGTGGCGTTTGATTTTTTTTTTTTAGACTTGGTGTATTGTGACCTTGTTTTCTTTTTACACATGTCTTGTGCTTGATTGGAACTCGTTTTTTTAGTATATTGCATTTGTCTTTAAAAAAAATGAAACTGGTAAGGATAAACATAAATATTAAAGTTCTATATAAAAAAAAAAACACAAATTGCAATGTTGGATTAATACTCCTGCATTATTATCTCATCATTCTTAATGTAACTGATACAAAAGTGATTTGCAACATTAACCATTTTGTGGGACTGAAATAGATACTATGCAAAGGACATATGGATGGCCTACCTCGTTCCCCTTGATATGAATTGCAAGCTAGCAAAAATCAAAAGTGAAAAATTAAAGTCGCTAACAATTTATATTTGTTGAGATCTAAGTCGATTGTCTTAGTGACTTTACTTTAGGTCAGCCTCGGTAGAAATTACCTTATTTCGTAATGTACTTTTCTTTTTTAAGTGAGAAAGACTTATGACTTGTTTGGTTTTGCATTCAAGTTAATATTCTTGCGTCTCAATGCAACTATTGCCACAATTTTGTGAAGCTAGAAATTCAAGCTTCTCTTTAAACACACGACTACGTCCAATTCAACGCGATAACAAACACACTTATGAATATTTGTAAGACCAATGACTCATTTAACAAAAAATAGTACCAAATTATTGTACGGCGTTTTTATACAATGGACAAATTAGTTTATTTGTTACAATGAGTCAACGATTGAATTGAGCTTCTTATGAAAATTTCAAGGACTAATTTGAGTATTAATTTTGCTACAGACTAAATTGGACCACACAAAATTGTGAGAGATCAAAATAATTCTTAATTATATTTGTAAGGTATAAACTTGCTGCAAATTTTTATATAATTAAGGGTATGAATGTTATACGAAGGATGTAACCTTTCTAATTAATAATACTATTTAAACTTTGTATGATCGTGATCATGACTCCTTTAACATGATGCTTTTCTTGTACTTGTTAAAAGTCATCTTAAATTATATGTTTCTTTTATTACCTAACACAAAGCATAAGAACAATTTCACATCGATGGTTAGACGATGACATTGACATCTACAGTTTCTTTTTTTGATATTAATCTTAAGACTAATATTTTATTCACTTAGTCTATCTGGAAACAAACAATTTATGTCTAAATTTATAAAGTTTAAATGATTTATATTTTTTGACAAAAAAAAATTAAATGATTTATGAAATATTAAGTTTTTGAACATATATTATTAGTTTTTATATGGGGTCAGTTTTGGCGAGTTAAGTTTCAGAGCTCATTTTAGAGTCAGACATAGATACTTATACATATTATATCCACCAACCAATACTCACATCCACAATAAAATTTGAATTTAGATCATTGTAGGATCTGAATTGAAACCTTACAAACTGGACTAACTTACGTTGACTCATTATATTATTCCATGAAAAAAATGATAGTATTCATAAGGCCTAATATGATTGAATATTTTTAATTTCAATGATACATTAATCAAACCTTGTGGATGAAAATTTATGGTTAATATGGGAGATCCAATTAAAGGTGCCCGGCCAACCAAACTTTCCAATGAATGGAGATTAGTGATCATCAACAAAATTAGTGATACTTCACTTCAAATAAATTGATTAAAAAAACTACTTAAAATATGATTAAGAAACAATACTAAAAATGAACTATTCATAATGACTTGTATGTTTCTTCACGATGCCAAGTTTTGAACCGAGTAAGGAAGAATTAAGATGCATGCGTCTAACCATCAAGATTTTCTATTTTTTTTGTTAACACTTCGATTCTTAGAAGAATGAAATTCTATCAGTTCAGAGTTTGATCAGGATGTATGTAAAATTCAATAAAAAATTATCTTTTAAAACCAAAAAAATTAACTTTAATTAATAAACAATATAGCTTTATCTGAAATTTACTCGTTTAATTACTCTCACTTTCACGCACACTCTCACTATCAATATAAAATCCTAGATCCACCCGACCACCCCTATCGAAAACAATAAAAAAGAATGCATGTGATATGTATTCAGTTGATTTTGAAGTTAATTAATTAATTAAGGGTTAATAGTGTTTTACCCCTTGTAATATTGGTTATTTCCGGTTTTCTCCCTTGTAATTTATTTTTAGATTTCATCCTTGTAATTTGTAGATTTTTTTGTTTTGGACCTTCATGGAAAATTTCGCCCTCTGTAATTTGAGTAAATTTCGGTTTACCCCCCTGTAATTTGAGCAAATTTCGGTTTATTCCCCTGTTAATTTGAGCAAATTTTGGTTTACCCCCTGTCATATCATCGATTTTGTACAGTAAAAAATTATCAAGGTCCAAAACAAAAAATCTTCAAATTACAAGGACGGAATCTAAAAAAAAAATTTACAGGGGGAAAACCTGAAATGACCAATATTACAGGGGGTAAAGCACTATTAACCCATTAATTAATTATACCATAACAATTTTCAATATTTTCCTCTAAAATAAAAAGTTCAATATATTTTATAATTTACCAAAACCGTGTAGTCACTAGCCATTGTCTTTGTCCTGCTTGTGTTTACTCATACATGTAGTGCTAGCTGTCACTGATCTTTAATGGAAGTGAATTTGGGTTACCTTTGTTGAGCATGCTCCTTTTAGCAGCTTGTGTAGCAAACATGTTTTGTGTATCTTTGATTATAAGTTTTCAGTTGCCAAACTCGTGTAACACGTACGATGGTTCTCCATCATACCGGTATTTGTTGTTGGTTCTATGTGCTATTCGTTCGTTAGACATCTATATGTTCTTGGAGTTGGATTAAGTGCACACATTTAAGTCGTTAAATTAAGATCGAACGGCCTAGATTTTGAAGCAAATTTTGATTTCTTTAATCTAAGATACCGAGTTTAAAATCTTGACAGGATGATCTTGATTGAACGATCGAAATGTGTGACACACACAATTTGAAACCAATGCTTAGATATGATAACTTATAAGTATCTTGATATATGTTTTTGAAATGCTAATCGATTAGGAAGTCCTTAGTTAATTAACTATTTAATTAGTTTGATCAATTCAATCATGTTTACATAGTTTCCTTTAGTTTTTTTTTAATGTTAATTGATTTAAGTTGGTGGTTTGGTCGATTAAATTGAGTTTGTGTGTCACAGAAACATAACTATGTTATTTGGGTCTTGTTGCCAAACCCTAATTATATTATTCAATTTCAAAAGCTCTACTATAGATGTACACCAAAAAAAAAAGCTCTACTATAAATATGAATCTTGAGAACGTGGCAATCTTACAACACACATTATAACAATGTTTCTAATACAATGCAACAAACTTGAGGTTTGAGTATCAACTCAAAAAGTAGGAATGTAAGCGACATGCCCTTCTGGTTTTAGTCCTTCAACCTTCGATTGATAAGCTACTGCTTCGATACATTACAAAGTCTCTCGTTACTTGAAAATTGAGATTAAATTATATATAGTTTACAAATAACACTCACAAGTTAGCATTTCTTTACCACGCTAGTACTAGACACATTTTAAAGGTACAAGTTCGCATTTTCTTAAATAAAATCAAAATAATGAGGGTCGAAATCAAAAGTGAACAATAAATTGGAACAAATATCAATGAATGTTTTGTGTAAAAGACATATTGTACTAGCTATGAGTACAATATAGGAAGACTAGGGTTTTCAGAGTCTGTTTAGGTCATGTCTTGGGAATGATCCCAAGGTTACTATTTGTAACCCCAATTTGGGACTAGAGCACCCTCATGAGCTACTGAGGGCGCCTCCAGAGGGTATCCCTTAAGGGAGTTTCCTACGGTTAAGTATGACTGTCAGATGGGCTCTGTGCCCTTTTGGAGGGCGCTCAGCCTTACTCTAAGGGTTTAAGCCCTTGCTTTTAGGGCATCAAGGCCTAAATGGTAAGATCTACGGTTCACAGCCCAACAAGCACGAGTTTTGGAATAAGGCAAAGTGATTAAACTGTTGCTGGGGAATTTGTCTATTACCCTTGTCCAGCGAATGAGACTTATTGGTCATGAAGCTGTGTGAAAAACTTTGAATTAAGGGATGTATAAAATATTAGAAGTTTTGTGGGTGCTAGCCAATCATGGGAGCTAGCCCAACATGGGTGCTAGCCCCACATGGGTGCTAGCCCAACATGGGCTCTAGCCCAACATGGGTGCTAGCTCCACGTGAGTGTTAGCCCAACATGGGTGCTAGCTCCATGTTTTTGTCTTGGGGCCTTGGTGGGTGCTAGCCCAATGGTTGATGGGGTGCTAGCCCAACGAGAGTATCCATATTAGCCCAACAAGCACGAGCTTTGGAACAAGGCGAAGTGATTTAAACTGTGTAAAAAGGTGACCTTATTGAGTGGCTTAGATCGCCAATCCAGAACTAGCCCACCATGGGGCGTGGTCCTCTCTGGGATCTAGATTTAGGGCGCGCCCTATTGAGAAAGAGATTAAAGAAGCCAAAGAGGCGATGAAGCTTGAATGTGATGAGCGCATCAATGATCTGAAGGACGAGGTTGCCTCTGGCGTTGAGAGGGAGATGGCGCTGAAGGTTGAAATCTTAGAAGCCAAGGGCGAGCTGGCATGTCTTTTGAAAACGAGTTTGACCGTGCCAAAGAACAGGTCGCATTTCTACATCCCGGCATCGACCTCTCCTCTCTAGATTCTTTTACGGTTGTTCTAGATGGCTCCCTAGTGGACGAACCATAATCTTTCTGTTGTAATTTTTAATTTTGCTTTGAACTTAGTGAACTCTTTAAATTCATAATGATGCATTATTCGTTTTTGTTGTTTAGTCGTTCTTCTATTATTTAGCTTCGAATTTCTTCTTTTTTAATGGCGATGCTAAAAATGCCTCATGGGCGATGAACATTACTTGTGCTTATTTCGCGACTTGTTAAAAATTGTCAAACCGTTTTATTCTCAACGTTATTGTTTTGTTGGGGCACCTTTTTGTGTGGACCCTTCTATTTTCGCGACGTCTTAGAGCCTTCTTTAGGGTTAAGGAATTAGGCGGCAACCCTCGCTGGGGTTTGGCGATCTCTTTTTAGCACACGACGTCTTAGAGCCCTCTTTAGGGTTAAGGAATTAGGTGGTAACCCTCGCTGGGGTTTGGCGATCTCTTTTTAGCACACGACTTCTTAGAGCCTTCTTTAGGGTTAAGGAATTAGGAGGCAACCCTCGCTGGGGTTTGGCGATCTCTTTTTAGCACACGACGTCTTAGAGCCCTCTTTAAGGTTAAGGAATTAGGTGGCAACCCTCGCTGGGGTTTGGCGATCTCTTTTTAGCACACGACGTCTTAGAGCCCTCTTTAGGGTTAAGGAATTAGGTGGTAACCCTCGCTGGGGTTTGGCGATCTCTTTTTAGCACACGACTTCTTAGAGCCTTCTTTAGGGTTAAGGAATTAGGAGGCAACCCTCGCTGGGGTTTGGCGATCTCTTTTTAGCACACGACGTCTTAGAGCCCTCTTTAAGGTTAAGGAATTAGGTGGCAACCCTCGCTGGGGTTTGGCGATCTCTTTTTAGCACACGACGTCTTAGAGCCCTTTTTAGGGTTAAGGAATTAGGTGGCAACCCTTGCTGGGGTTTGGCGATCTCTTTTTAGCACACGACGTCTTAGAGCCCTTTTTAGTGGCGTTAAGAGGGAGACGACGCTGAAGGTTGAAATCTTAGAAGCCAAGGGCGAGCTGGCATGTCTTTTGAAAATGAGTTTGACCGTGCCAAAGAACAGGTCGCCTTTCTACATCCCGGCATCGACCTCTCCTCTCTATATTCTTTAACGGTTGTTCTAGATGGCGCCCTAGTGGACGAACCATAATCTTTCTGCTGTGATTTTTAATTTTGCTTTGAACTTAGTGAACTCTTTAAATTCATAATGATGCATTATTCGCTTTTGTTGTTTAGCCGTTCTTCTATTATTTAGCTTCGAATTTCTTCTTTTTTAATGGCGATGCTAAAAATGCCTCCTGGGTAATAAACATTACTTGTGCTTATTTCACGACTTGTTAAAAATTGTCAAACCGTTTTATTCTCAACGTTATTGTTTTGTTGTGGCACTTTTTGTGTGGACCCTTCTATTTCGCGACGTCTTAGAGCCTTCTTTAGGGTTAAGGAATTAGGTGGCAACCCTCGGTGGGGTTTGGCGATCTCTTTTTAGCACACGACGTCTTAGAGCCCTCTTTAGGGTTAAGGAATTAGGTGGCAACCCTCGCTGGGGTTTGACGATCTCTTTTTAGCACACGACATCTTAGAGCCCTTTTTAGGGTTAAGGAATTAGGTGGCAACCCTCGCTGGGGTTTGGCGATCTCTTTTTAGCACACGGCGTCTTAGAGCCCTTTTTAGGGTTAAGGAATTAGGTGGCAACCCTCGCTGGGGTTTGGCGATCTCTTTTTAGCACACGACGTCTTAGAGCCCTTTTTAGGGTTAAGGAATTAGGTGGCAACCCTCGCCGGGGTTTGGCGATCTCTTTTTAGCACACGACGTCTTAGAGCCCTTTTTAGGGTTAAGGAATTAGGTGGCAACCCTCGCTGAGGTTTGGCGATCTCTTTTTAGCACACGACGTCTTAGAGCCCTTTTTAGGGTTAAGGAATTAGGTGGCAACCCTCGCCGGGGTTTGGCGATCTCTTTTTAGCACACGACGTCTTAGAGCCCTTTTTAGGGTTAAGGAATTAGGTGGCAACCCTCGCCGGGGTTTGGCGATATCTTTTTAGCACACGACATCTTAGAGCCCTTTTTAGGGTTAAGGAATTAGGTGGCAACCCTCGCTGGGGTTTGGCGATCTCTTTTTAGCACACGACGTCTTAAAGCCCTTTTTAGGGTTAAGGAATTAGGTGGCAACCCTCGCTGGGGTTTGGCGATCTCTTTTTAGCACACGACGTCTTAAAGCCCTTTTTAGGGTTAAGGAATTAGGTGGCAACCCTCGCTGGGGTTTGGCGATATCTTTTTCTTGGCGTTGTTGATCTGTTCCGGGCGGTGTCTGCAGTACAAAATAGATGATATAGATATAATTTAATAAGAAAGTGGGGTGCCTCATTAAAAACCTCCGCTACTGCGGGGGAAAAGAGTGCTCCCTGCTTTTTACATTAAACAAAAGGTACATGAAACTAAAACAAGATAACCAGTGTGACGGCTTCACGAGCTTCTGAGATCGCCCTTCAGATTGTCATGGCGAGTGTCTCTCTGTTGGCTGTAAAGTTTAGGACGTGGGCGAGTTTGTGTAGTTCTTGAATTGAGTTCGCTTCATGCGGTGGGCCTGTCTCACTAGCCTTCTTTGTGATACTACCATGACGCCAGGTTGGCATGTTGACCGGCTTAACTCCTGGATCTACAACAAGGCGACGACACACTTCAGCGGGGATCTTAGTTATTTGGGGGGGGGGGGGGGGGGGGGGGGCGCTCCCTAAAGACGTTGAAGGTGGATACAATCCTTTGATGTAGTACTCTGCTCTAGATACAATCTCCTCCATGGAATCAGCTGGTTTCTGTGCCAGTGATTCGTTGAATTGGCCAGCGCAGAGGCCGTTATGAAAGGCTCCCACGGACAACTCCTGGTTTGGGTTAATGACTTTGATGGTGGCGTCGTTGTAACGCGCGAGATATTCACGGAGAGATTCGTTTGATCGTTGACGGACGTTGAAGGGACTGGTGGATGATGCTTTGCGGTGGCGGCTTGCGTCCGAGGGTGGCGTCTTTGAGGGTTCCAGCTAACAACTTGCACTTGAGAGAATCGGTGGCGCCAATGATGGCAATTTGAGTGTTGAAAGCCGTCACATGTCCCACTGGGTCACTCTTTCAGTCGAAGGACGAAGGAGATGATGGCTTGAAGTTTTCTGGAACTAGCGCGTTCCAAACTTCGGCGGAAAGTGGCTGAGGATCTGGATCCACTTTCGTCTTGTTGGGATTCGTTTCCTTTAGCGTGCTTCTGCTGCTGTATTGTCTCCATTGTTGATTGCAAGGCTTATGGTCGCGAAGCTGTTGGATCTGTTGTTGTAAGGCTTCCAAGGCCGCTGGGTCCGCCATCGGTGGTGGCGACGACAGTTGTTTGGGTCGGTGTGTGAAGGTTGTGACTGGCGGTTGGAGATTTGGACTGAGTTCGCGAATCTCAGGGTTTAGATCGGCTTATCGAACAGATCCGATTTAAACGTCTGATTTGTGAGGGTTGTTATGAATCACGATGGATTCGAAGAGTTTAGGGTTGCTCTGAAAGATACGGCGGATTCACGGCGTCTGGTGGTGCTCGGAGGCCGTGGATTGATTGCCTTCCTTTCAGAGATGGTGGCTAGGTCAGTTTTACCGTAGTCCCACGGTGGGCGCCAACTGTACTGGCTATGAGTACAATATAGGAAGACTAGGGTTTTCAGAGTCTGTTTAGGTCATGCCTTGGGAATGATCCCAAGGTTACTATTTGTAGCCCCAATTTGGGCTTACCCGGTCATGGTTTTGGGCCCAAATCATAAAGAGCCAAAACCATGACTAGGGCGCCCTCATGAGCTACTGAGGGCGCCTCCAGAGGGTATCCCTTAAGGGAGTTTCCTAAGGTTAAGTCTGACTGTCAGATGGACTTTGTGCCCTTATGGAGGGCGCTCAGCCTTACTCTAAGGGTTTAAGTCCTTGCTTTTAGGGCACCAAGGTCTAAATGGTAAGATCTACGGTTCACATATCAATGTTACCAACAGATTTTTAAAACAAAAACAGTTGCACTTATTTTTTTAAATAAAGAAGACTTTGAATGATGTTAGAAAACTAACATCGAAATATTTTATTGTTCTTTTGATTCTAATAATTTATTTGGGAAAAATAATTTTGTTAGCTACCGGAAAGATCGGGGATCCAACGCATTGGAGAATCACCGTACTACAATAAAGGACACGTGTCGGTGACAGATTGTTAATTGACTTTATATTTATATTTTTGAAATGAAATAAAAATGGAACATTGCACGTTGCTTAATAATGGGATATTTCGTACACTTACCTAAAATTTTTAGACACCACTTTCTTCTCGCGAAATCCATGTGCCAAGTTGGTTCAATCACAGTACGGAAAAACCACAATCTCATTCTTTTCCCATTTCATCTTTAGGTCTTTTTTTTTGTTGAATTTATTTAATCTTAAGTATAGGTTTGCCTAATTACTTGAGATGCTGATTATCTCAAAAGGATTAAGTTTGTGTGATTGTCTTAGGTTAGATTTTGTTTGATATATCTTGTAACGGATAATTGTTAAACTATCTAATATTAATGAGGAGGGGACTCTAGTTGGAGCATTGATTCAGATAATTGTATCCCTATTCTTGATGAACTATGGCTGCTAAATGGGGAGAATATTCCCAGCAACATTCTAGGAGCTCATTTTGTTCGTCATGCTTCGATAAATAGTCTTATGGATCCCTATTTAAATGATGGAACAAACTCGTTGTCCAACACACCTCTTTTTGAATAGGTTCAACATGACCGGTTGATTTGGAAGGCTGAAAAGAATGGACGTTACTCTGTGCGCAGTGCTTACCAATTGTGTGTCAATGAGCTGGTTGATTTATCTCATCTTCAACGACCGGGCTATTGGTCAGGAATTTGGAAGCTTAAAGCCCCGCCAAAGGTTAAGAATTTGGTTTGACGGATGTGTCGGGGATGCCTGCCAACCCGTGTGCGACTACTTGATAATGGCGTTCAATGCCCCACTCAGTGTGTATGTTGTGACTCTAATCACGAGGATTTAGCTCACATTTTTTCGAATGTCCTTTTGTTGTTCAAGTTTGGTCTATGACAGGTTTATGGCAAGAAATTCAAAGTGTGGTGGTAGCATCACCTTCGGCTATTGAAGCTATTTTCTCTTTGTTGCATTCTTTGTCTGCCACGCTTTCTCAAAGGTTGACTGCACTCTTTTGGAGTATTTGGAAGCATAGGAATGTAAAAGTGTGGGAAGACGTTACAGAAACTTGTGCGGCGGTGGTTGAAAGAGCTCAGTCTATGGTTGAAGATTGGAAGCTTATGAATGCTTCCTGTGTTGATGCGCAAAATGCATTTTATTCGGGTCGAGAAGACATTACTGAGTTCGGCAACATCATCACGGCTTCCTGGGCTCTGCTCTCTTCCAAGTTCATCAACTCTCAGGTGGAGTTTGCTAGGCGACAAACAAATATGGTTGCTCATACTCTCGCAGGAGAGACCACATTTCTCGCTAGTCCCGTTATTTATTTTCATATACCCAATTGTATTGAAATTTTGATTATTAATGATATGCTACAAGCACTTTCCTTTCAAAAAAAAGTTAGCTAATAATTAACAAGCTAGCAAATTAAATTTATAATGTTTGATAAAATAAGTAGTTGAACTATCTGGTAAAATCAATGATTAAATTTATAGTGGAGTACGAAATAACATTTTTTTAAGTAATATTTTTTCCCAATTAAGACGATAATGATAAAATTGACAGAAAAAACTATAAACTATGAGATCAAAGGGTACTCCAAACAAATTATGAAAAAAAACATTACAATATAAGCCAGTAAGAAATACTATAGAGGTTATTTGTTTTAGATTTTTTAAAAATCATTTTTGATGTTCTAAATCTAGGTTGTTTTTCGCAAATCATTTTCTTAAAAAAAATGATTTTTATGCTAATAATGAGATAACTATTTTGATTAACTTTTGGGAGAAAACAATTTTTACCGGAAGGAAGAGAAAAATATAATTGATGATGCCTTTTTTTTTTTTGTAAAATTACACTTTTAGTCCCTTAACTTAATTTCAGGTAACAATTTAGTCCTTTAACATTTTTTCATTTCAATTTTGTCCTTTTTGTCCATTTTTATATGGATTTTCAAGCTTCAAATCTAATATTCTTATGCAAACATAGATGAAGACCATAAATTTGAATATTGAAAGGCCATAAGAAAATAAAACCATGAATTTGAAGCTTGAAAATTCATATGCAAATGGACCAAAATGATAAAATTGAAATGGAAAAAAGATAAAAATCAACAGTTACCTAAAATAAAATTAAGGGACTAAAAATGTAATTTTGCCTTATTTTTTCAACCATGTTAATAAAAAAGGTATTTTAACATGCATAGTTTTTAACTTTGAATGATTTTTTAACCATGAGAGAAATTGTTACCACAACGATGTATTTTAATCATATGGTCTTATAAGTTATGAGTTATTAACTATAATCTCACAAGTTATCCTCGCCAAACAGAGATTTAAATTTACTCGGGTGTTAAAGATTCTCTTTAACGTGTTTTGCAAAACAATCAAGTAGTTTATCTGCTTATTGCGGACTCCTTTAAAAAAAAATCTACTTATTACGGATAAAGTATAAGTTTATATGACTAAAAATGATCCGTTTGGTAGCCATTATTTTTTTTCAGGAGCTTAAAGATTATATTTAGTAACTTATAACATTTTCTGATAAACACTTGAATTCATCTGTGTTGGTGGTCGGAACATTCACCATTCCTTAAAAGATGGGTTTTATTATATTCAAGCTCGTCTCTAGTTCGATATGACATCGTCCGATTTTTAAACCACCTTTGTTATCTTGGTCGTATTACATGTTTAGGGTTGACTTGTGGTTGATGAGTTAGGTTTATGTCCCTCTAACTTTTTTGTACTTCTTTTTTATTTAATATATTTTCCTTTGTTTAAAAATAATTTCTTTTCGTTAATAGTTCTCTTAATTCTTATTAGTAGAAATTCTTGTTTTTTTTTTCTTGCGTGAATAGTTCCTCTCAACTCTTTTTGTCACAAAAACATAGATTTATATCTTCAATGTATGGTTGGTTCAAGTGATAAGTGATTTGTGTATCTTAATACATGGTTAAGGATTTGATTTTTGACTTTTGTACATTGAGAAAATTCAATTGAGAGGAAAAATTCTAAAAAAATTTCTTACATAGACTAATCATGACTAAATAATGGTGGATACCTTATGCATATAACATAGTTATGAAAGAAAAAAAAAAGCATACGTTTATATATTTTAGGGAAAAAAAATCATAATTTATATCGTCCATACCTCTTACATTATGTACCTTTTTAATGGTAACACCTTACACCATACCATCCCAGGAAGAAACCATACATGACTCATCAATACACATCGTATTGTTATTTGTTGCATTAATGGTGATATGTCCCGACTCAGTCGAATTCTACTTAATTTGCTACTCGTATTTGCTACTCTCCAGTCCTATAACTCATGTAACATTTGCAAACAATTTTTTTAAAAATAATATCATTTGTAAACCCTTAATATAATATGTACCCGTTTAAAAAAATATATATGTACATTTTTGGGGTTTACTTTATTACAATTCCTTTTGCTATAAAGGATTGACGTTGAGGGAGAAACTCTGTCCATCAGTTGTGAGTTTTTTAACTTCTCTAATAGAGTGTTAAGTACGATTGTTTTTGGATTTAAACAACACTAGAAAATATATTAATAAAAAAATAGAAAGAGATTAAAAGTGCGAAATAAGTTTCTATGATTGATTGGATGACTTAATTACAATGTATGAACAAAGTAGTTATAGTGTAATTATTGTCTACTAGTCAAACGACGTGGCCTAGAGTGCTTAAACCTTAGGCCGACTAATTTTCGGGGTGGTGCGTGATGACTCCCTCGTTAGTGGGATCATGACGCCCCAAGTTCGACTACAATCTCATCTCCTCGACATGATCCATTGACAGGGTCCTTAGAGCGCAACTCCACTACATATTATGTCTTATCCCTTACTCCTCAATGCAGTTATTGGTGCTAGGAACACGAAACATGGGTTCATCGCATCTTCGCCTAGTGCTATTACATTTTGACTCAATTCTTAGCCTTGGACGTCACACGTTATGGGTTAGTGACCTAGAGAAAGAATCAACTCCCTTGCTTAGCCACCCTAGCATCGCCTAACCTTCAATCGACTGGGAGGCTTCCTCGCCTAATGGTGTAATTGTTTGTTTACCGAGATCAGCTAACAAGATAATTACTTTTAGCTGTAAGCAGAATCAAACTCGAGTCGAGTTTTGAGATAAATCAATTCTTATGATCGAGTTGACCTCAAACGAGTTCGACTCCATCTGACTCATTTCTTGTAAAGTTAATGCCCCAACATGCCTCAATTATAAGTAACATTTCACATTTTAGGTTTATTGAACAACTAATATATTTGATCTATATTACAAACTAAATACATTATTTATTCAATGAATTTAAAAAGTGATTATTTGTTTATAATTGAAAGTTTATTGAATAACTAATGTACTTGATCTATATTACAAACTAAATACAATAATTATTCAATTAATATAAAACGTTATTTTTTGTTTATAATTGAGATCAGAAGGAGTACGTAAGTTTTTTGCAATTCTTTCACGTTCTAGATTTATTAGGTTTCCACACTATAAACCAATCGAGTTGATCGAGTGATGTTGATTTGGTATCCTAAAACATGATCATCTCAACATCACAGGTTCAATTCTCTCCACTATTAATTTTAGTGGAGCTAGTTTGTCTTCTTCAAAACAAAATTGTGTTTCTATAATGTAAAATAAAATAAAATAATATAAGAAGAAAACAGATTAAAAAAAAGCATAAGAAGAAAACTGAATTTTTAGAATATCAATGCAGTATTTATTATTATTTTTTTTCCATTTTTATACCTTTATTTATTGAATTTCATCAAACTTAACTACTTCACTAATTACAATTAATAAATGTATTTTAGTAAATGATACTAATTTTATCATTGAAATTAACACAATTAGTCCGTTCCTTATAAATTGTACACAAACTTTTAAACCACTACTCCCTCCGATCCTATATATAAGAAAATTTTCAAAAAACTTTTTGGTCCTATTTATAAGAAAATGTCACAACTTTTAAGGTGTTGTTATTGTTTAAAAGACTTTTCTACCCCTAATTTAATGTTTATCGTTTTAATATTTATGAATGTATTTAATGCTTCGCAAATTTTTATGAGGGTATTGTTGTAAAAATATTATAAAAGTTATATTAATTAATGATTGTATTGGTTTTGATGTTTTTTTTGTTTTTATTCTTATAATAAGGACCGGAGGGAGTATTATTTTAACAGACATGAGTAGTTATTTTGACAAAATTTTGCCTAGAAACTAGAAAAGAATTTTGCAGAAAAAGAGAATGCCCACCATACCGCCACGTGGAAAAACAGAGAAGAAAAGAAGAAAAGTAAAGAAGAAGCAGTTATGGCAGTTAGAGCGGTGATGAGTTAGTTAAACGCGGTCCCTTATTAACTTAACCATGGTTAACTTCTCTCCAATTTCATGTCTCTCTTTCTGCTATTTAAACCCTTCTCCCTCTCATTTCTCTCCCATTTCTCTTTCGCTCCATTTTCTTCTTCATCTTCTTCCTTTCTCTCACACAACACCAAAACATAGAAAACGAAAACAGAGTCAAGCAACAATGGAGTTACGGTTTTCATCACAGTTCGTTTTCAGCATTGTCGCTATAACGCTTCTTTTTGCTTTCACCAATGCTATTGATCAGAATGAATCACGGTGATTTTTCGAAGCTTCAAGCTTCTTCATCTCTGTTCCACGTGCTTGAAAATTCTAATAATTTTCATATATATTTTTTAAGATTTCAGTTTTTATATGATATAATTTTTCATAATTAGAATGTGACTGTGAATATGTTTGTAACATGATGATAGTGTTGTGAATGGAGAAGAGAAGTTGAAGATGCAGAGCTGGAATAATTCATCAATGGCGGAAAGGTTAGTGTTAGTTATTGCTAAACTAGTAGTTCGATTTTTGAAGTTTTAGCGAGGGTTAAAATCGGAGCGTACACGTGGTATAAAGCTATTACAACCGTTGGATTAGAATTATCTGCATGAGATAGCTCAGAATGGAAACTGAATAATGTCGCAAACAGTACTATTTGCCGTCGGTCAGATCGGATCTGAAAAATCTGAGCCGTTGATTCTGTTTTACTACAAGCTTAAATGCTTTGATTATTAATTTTGTCGTTTAGTGATGATTTAAACGGTGTCGTTTAGTTAATTTTGATTTTGTGTATGCATTTTCAGCTTAAGTGATGATGCTAGCAACGAGCATGCAGTTGATAATCCAGAGGAGATTGCTTCCATGGTTGATACGTAATAATTCTATCTTTCCTTTAATTTAATTATTTAAAATTCAGTTATTTTTATCCGTAAAACCTACTGCATCAAACAATGCCGATATCGTTAAGCTTCACACTTTTATCCGAACTTGAATGTGGAACCTTAAAGTTGTGTATGTGTGAGTTGCAGATGATATTTGTCACTTTATCTTCATTGTAGATAAAAAAAAATTGAGTTGGACTTGTTTTTTTAGTGATGTATTATTAGCTATGTGATCTCATTTAATTAATCATGTGCATGGTAGATTAGTTTATAGTATTTTCTTCCTCTGTTTTTGGCTTTGAGATGAGGAGTCACATGATCATGAACTTTATATCTAGATCAGTAGATTCAGCAGAGTCTGACCCACTTGGCTTTAGTTTGTATTTGTAGTAAACAAGTTTTAAATAGTAAGAATAATTAAGATTCTTAATGTTGCGAAATACCAAAATTATGTTGTTGATATGGTCCCATTAGCGGTTGCATTGTAGTCAATGTGACTTAAGAAAGAAAACACCATTCATAATTTGTTGTGAATCCTCTTTTTGGAATGATATATTAGATGCCATTTCCAAATGTTTTTTTTATGGTGAAAGTGGTTAATTATTTGAGTTTTACCAAAAATAACAATGCCACTACTTCTTTTGTGTTTGCGTGGTTAATTTTGATTAAAAAGTAGTAAGTCGGACAAAATCACAGTACTAACTTCAATAAAACTACGGTGTTAATGTAATTTTATCTCACTTACTTTCATACTTGTACTAAACATGCATTAAGTCTTTCCATTGTTGAGCAGAGCTTACATCAAAATTTATGCATCCTTGATACAAGGATCCGATATGACTGATAGATCCATTTCATTATAATTATAATTAATGACATTTATAGGAAAATTCCTTTTCAAAATAAATATCACCATGGAAAAACGGCACCGTCAAGAAAGTTAGAAATTGTACGAGTAATTGCATGGGAAGGACCCACCATTTATTACCACACTGCAGTAACATTTAAAATTCCCTATTTGATGACCTTTATATTCTTTGATGCTTTTCACACTCAGATGCATTTGTATTCCTTTTCCTCAAGCCATTTTAAATCTTGAATTAATTAATTCTCCCCTGGTTTTATATAATTAATAAACATAATCATGCTTCAATTAATTCTTCACGTTCTGAAGTTCCCTTCCATGGTGCTTAATGAATCAATCGCCATGTTCTTTGCATATGGGAATCATTTAAATATTGAAGCCAGAATATTTTATTTGCCAGCTTAACCACATGCTAATGTCCTGAGATCCGACCATTTCGGTCATAATAAATTTCTTGTCTTTATTATTTGATTTTCCTTATCTGAAAATTGCTTTTACAAGTACAAACATCTTTATCTTTATGTGCCTAAAATCCAATCTTCATGACTTCAATCACGTTATTTTGTTTTATGTATACTTTTTTTCCTTGTTATTGATAGATTTAGATTGTTTTATGTATAGTTTGATTTAAACTTCTTCCCTTTCATTTCTTGTTTAGTGGTCCCCTCTTAAACACATGTCTTTGCGGAGATTTGGTGAAAGTTACTTTCTCCTAGGTCTCTTTGGTATACGAAATTTATACAATAAATTATAATTATTGGGTCTTTGTTTATTATCACCGTTTCTAATTTTTTTAATATGAGCTACCTTTCTACTCAATCTAAGCTTAACTATGGCTAGGGGACACATTTCAGTATTCAGGGTAGTTATTTTTGTTAATATCCAAATAATGAACGTCAAGATCCTCATGATGTTTTTAGAATTATGCTAGTTATCCCTTGTTTGTCTTTTTATACATCCCACATACATTTCTAATTAGACTTTAACTTCATTTCAATCGCATCCATAAATCTTACACGTTAATTACAGGGCGTGTACTGCTTGATGAAAATCAAAATCAGTAAATCACTCTCCAGTAGTCAAAAGGGTAATTTAAGAGTAATAGTTAAAGACATACAATAAATATTTTCATTAGAAGTATAACTTCTAAAATTTTTAGTAGGTGAAAAACAAAATTGTGTTACTGATTGCCTTGGGTCTCTTGATCACTTACCTGAAAGAACCAAAAACAGAGTTCATAAACCCATACTATTAGGAGTTCATGCAGTTCTCTGTCCCACATCACCAAACAAGGCGGGGTAAGCCACATGAATGTGCTACCTTTGTAGTTTCTACAGCCTGTCTACAAGCACAATGCATCTCTGGTTTAACCATAACATTTTCTAGATATATTTTGGCTGGTATAGCAGCTGCTGTCTGACACATCTATGAGACCCCCATGAACTTATTAAATGACCAAGATTCAGGAAGTTAATAATTATGAATGATAATAATAACGCTTTCACCACCGACACCCCCAAAACTAGATCTCCACTAACTTGGCATTTATTGTAGTAGAGAAAATTGAAATATGATGATGCCAACCCTCGTTATTCCGTATACACCGTATCATTCTATCCGTATCCTTAATTGTTGACCCACATGACCGACCCACCAGTCTCATCCCTCAACAGACATCAATAATAATTTCACATTGTCTTACATATCAAACTGTTTATCATTGATTACGTTCAAGTTTTAATTCAGTTCTTTAAGACAAACGGGTAATTTAACAGTAGAAGTCAAAGAAATAAAGTAAAATTGTCCCTTAGAAGTATAACTTCTAAAATTATTGGTACAAATTATTAACATTAATGTACTGTAGTGTTTTATGATCATCAAATTCTACCATTGTTGAATTGAATAGAAAATACTTGTTAAATTTTAAACAGGACTATACGCAATCACACGGAGAGAAGGAATCTGAATTTTTTCTCATGTGGGACTGGAAATCCAATGGATGACTGCTGGCGCTGTGACAAGCTTTGGTACCGCCGCCGAAAGCGGTTGGCTGATTGTGCCATTGGTTTTGGTCGCAACGCTATCGGTGGCCGCGACGGAAGGTACTACGTTGTGAATAACCCAAGAGACGACGACCCCGTGAACCCAAGACCTGGCACTCTCCGTCACGCCGTCATTCAAGATAGGCCATTGTGGATTGTGTTCAAGAGAGACATGGTGATCACCCTGAAGCAAGAACTAATCATGAACAGTTTCAAGACCATAGATGGTCGTGGTGCCAATGTTCATATTGCCTTTGGAGCATGCATTACTATTCAATTTATCACCAATGTCATCATCCATGGTGTCCATATCCATGATTGTAAGCCGACTGGGAATGCTATGGTTCGTAGCTCCCCTTCCCATTTTGGATGGAGGACAATGGCTGATGGTGATGGCATTTCCATCTTTGGTTCCAGTCATATTTGGATTGACCACAACTCTCTGTCTAATTGCGCTGATGGTCTTGTTGATGCTATTATGGGATCCACTGCCATTACCGTTTCCAATAACTATTTCACCCACCACAATGAGGTAAACTGAGATTATCCCTCCTTCATTATCTTAAGCAACATTAATTAATTCTATATACTTTTACCTTTTCTAATACCCTTTTTAGTTATTTTAAGATACCAATTCTGTAAAAAGACTATATATATATATAAATATTTAAAGGTTTTTTATTCAATTTTATATCAAGTGATAAGATTGAATAGGTAATTAAAGTCTTGAGATTAATTAAGTTCAAAATGATACAGGTTATGCTATTGGGTCACAGCGACTCATATGTCCGTGACAAGCAGATGCAAGTAACCATTGCATACAACCATTTTGGGGAGGGTCTTATCCAAAGGATGCCAAGGTAACTAGCAATAACATTTTTTCAGTTTTTTTTTTTTTTGAAGGGGAATCCAATTTTAGTACTCGTATTTATTTTGGGTACTTAATCTCCTAAGCTGAGCTTTTCTTGACATGCTTAAGCTGAGCCTTGGATCTTCTTGTTTGGTATTTTCTCTTGGGCTCTTAAAAGCCCATTTGGTAAGAAGTGACAACTAGACCTCTTTATGGTCCATTCCAAGAAACTCAGGAGGGACCTCTGTTCTGCTAAAGAGTATTACAAATATTTTGGTTTCATAGATTTTTTGTTTAGTTCTTGCATTAACAATGGATTGTTTATGAATATTGCAGGTGCAGACACGGGTATTTCCACGTAGTAAACAATGACTATACACACTGGGTGATGTATGCTATTGGAGGCAGTGCTGAACCCACAATTAACAGCCAAGGCAACAGATACCTTGCCCCTCAGAACCCTTTTGCTAAGGAGGTAACATTCTTACAAGTGTAATGTTCTTAGCTATTGAAATATGTGGATGATAATGTTGACAATGATAAAGTTTACTAAATATTGGAAAATTTGATATGGACAGGTGACAAAGAGGGTGGATACAGGGTCCGGAGTATGGAAGGGTTGGAATTGGAGGTCTGAGGGAGACCTTTTGCTAAATGGAGCTTTTTTCACTCCATCAGGAGGAGGAGCTGCAGCAAGCTATGCTAGAGCCTCAAGTTTGGGGGCCAAATCATCTTCTTTAGTCGGAACTTTAACTGCAGGTGCTGGTGTTATTAAATGTCGCCGGGGTGGCATGTGTTAATACAAAGCAGTATCAACAACCAAAGAAGTAAAGGGATAGAACCTAAGCAAACTGAAAAAAAAAAAGAAAATTAAAAAAGAAAAGAAAAGGAGAGAAAGAAAAGCATAAAGGAATGGAAGAAAGAAAAGTTTTCATTCTTTTTCCTCTAATTATTGCATTGTTATAGTAGATTTGGATTGGATGAGTATGCACTTGCAGTTGAAGCAACTGTTATTTACACCAACTGTTTATCTTGTCTACAGTTAGATATTGGGCATAAAAATTGTACATTTTATGAGAACTGTTATTGTTATTGGATTGATAACAATGATTGCTTAGAAGCCATCTCTCACTTTTGGAGATTATTGGTTATTGCAATAGATTTCCCTCTAATTTACCAAGGGATTCAAAATTTATTTTACTCCCTTCACCTTAGTTTCTTTTTGTCTTCCTATATGTATCCTCTGCTGTATGGTCTTTTGACCCTGTGGAATAGTGTACCCCTCTCGATTGTGTATGTGTGCCATTTATTTAGAAAACACTTGATTTGTCCCAAATGAAATGGGCAATAGGAATGTATTGATCAAATAGTTGGTGTTCAAATCAGAATGTATCATCTTATACTCCTTCCTTGTTTATGCTTTTCCTTTTTTTTTTCTTTAATGCAAATTATGCTTTTCCATTTAATGTGTGGATAAGATGATATCAAATTACTTATACTTTTTTAATCTGCCTTCGATCACCGCAATGGCCAAGAAACAAAAGCTTTAATCCTTCGAACCTACCAAACCAATCAAACATGAAGCACCAGTCTTCCAATGATATAAGTTTCTTGGCCATTTTGAAGCTCTAATGGTGTTAGAATGATAAGTAATTTTCCTTTGCTTGGCCATATCACATACATCACAAAAAAAAATTCTAAGCAAAAGTAATAACAAGATACATCATATTTACGGCTTCCAAACGAGCTAATGAGGCATGTTCAAAATGATTTACGGCTTCCAAACGAGCTAATGAGGCATGTTCAAAACGAAAGTGGCATAGAGCAGAATCAGGAATATAAAGCAGATTACGACTAGTTATGCATATAGTAGCAGGCTTATTTAGAACTCCATTTTTAGTTGTAGATCGATGGAGCAGCATAGTTATTTACATCTTTACCATCTTCCAAGTAGTAAAGCACATTGTTTAATCTACCCAAACCAATCATCTTCGAGTCCTTGGTGATATGTATCAAACAACTTCCTTTCCTACCTTGTCTATCGATATCAAATTGACATTAAAAAATGACAAGTATAACACAATTACAACCATTTCTGCTGTTGCATAATTACCATTAGGCAACTTAACTTGTGTTCCTTTAATTCTTTTATAAGAAATGAAACACATCCATATAAAAACATGTGATATGGTGCCTCACTATCAAGTGTTCATATATCAAGATTACTATTGATAGAGCAAGATTTACACATTGTTTACCTTTAAACTGAGAGCTTTATATTCCTCAAGACCGAATGTTGCTACTTGCTTATGATCACCAGATTCTTGTCAAACCTTATCTTCACCATGAACATTGATGTTGTCCGCATCGACCGTGTTTATTGGAATGGTATTGAGCCTGAGCCTGAGCCTGAGCCCTGGAGGGTAACCATGTTTCTTGTAGCACACTTCAACAATGTGACCTAGTTTTCCACACAAAGTACTACAAACTATGCTTTTGTAAGGGCCCTTTCCACGTCTATATCCACCCTCGATTTTCTACGATCAACGACATTTGTAGAGATTGGAGAAAGTTCTCCAGCAATTACCAGTTTTTCCAACACGTTTTGAATTTCATGCTGGATAATGAGGGAAAGGCTCGATTTCTATCTGGAAATAACCCCATCATCAAGATTGCATAATCATCGTTCAAACCATTAAGAAACAATATAGTAAAATCTTCATTATCATATTTCTTCGAATTCACCATGGCTTCACAATTGGAAGATCACGACTTCATAATTTAAAATATCATTTCAATCAAGGTTTCGTGGATTTTTCATGTACATTTTGGTTTTGATAACATGATTATTGTTTATGTTGATTTAATTATATGATAGCTAGGCATTATAAAACATGTTGATTAGAAACAAGTAATTCCTCTAATTTTAATTTTTATCCAACTATTGCATGATGGAATTTGTCATTCTTTCAACCAAGAGGACAAGTGAAGTTGGGTTCTTGATTAAGATATGCAATCATTTGTTATTTTCTTACGGTGTTGTTTAGGAGATTTGGAAACATATTTTTGATTTTTTGGAAATTGGTTAGAGGAAAGAAAACTAAGAAAGTGAAGGATTTGATTTGGGATCTTCTTTTTGGAGTATATGGAACATGAGGAACAATGTTTTCTTTTTTAGGGGAAGAAATGAAAAATAATGTTATTTTTAAAGAAGAAGTTCATAATATTAAGCTGGTGGTGAACAATAGCAAAACGATTTCTTGGTCTTGTTTCCTTAGTAAGAAAATATATACTTTGTTTTGTTTTTTGCAAATTGGTGGAATAGTCATTTGACATTTTTACAAACTGATTAGCTTAACTGTTATTTAAAAGGTTGAAAGTATCCCTTGTACTTCTGTTAATTCCATATATCTTATACTTATGTACGAAAACTACCTCTAAAAAAAAAACTTATGTACGAAAACTTAATTTTCAAATTTGACTTCTTTAAAGTTAATAGTCATTAAAGTGAAAAAAAAAATTAAAAATTGATATTTTAACCGGATATAATTTGTTATGTATGTGCAATATAATACAAACAGTTAATTTGTCTATCAACTATTATGTACTCTTTACTGGAAAATAATGTAGTTATTTTACTCTCTTCAACGGATCGTTCATTTGAGAGGAGTCTAGTCCTTAATTTCCATAGCCCAAAAAACCTAATTTCCAATAATACTAGAAGATCATTTCATGCATATGGACCAAATGAAAATCAATGTGGTCAATAGATCTAACAAAATTATAAAAAATATATTATTAACTGTTATTCTTTGAGATGAATTTTTATGTATTAATCGTGTAAATTATACATACATACATACATATTTTTTTATTTTTATTTTATGAACTAAGAGCGTGGTTGAACACAAGGTGAAACATAGACATAGGCTGAGGGGAGGGTTGTGCGGCTTGGAAATGGCGACAAATGTTGTTCGCTTGGGAAGAAGAACAAGTGATGTAGTGTTGTGAGTTATTATATCCTATTGTTTTGCAGGCTCATGTGAGTAACAGGTGGATCTGACAAATTCATGTATCAACAAAATACAATATTTCTAGTGTCAATAACAACTTGCTATCGATGGATCAAACTATCAACGATAATCATTCCAATACCATTTGGAATAAAGAGGTTCCCTTAAAAGTCAATCTTTTTGCTAGGCATTAATCGCATGCCAACTACAAATAATTAAATTAAGCGAAGGGTGCTTCAGCCAAATACTAATTTTTGTGCGGGCAATTGTGGCATGGAGGAGGATATCAATCATCTTTTTTTGTATTGCGACTTTTTTGGGTAGGTTTGAAATTCATAATTGGATAGGTTTAATTACGGTTCATCCGACTCATGTTTCAGATCACTTACTTCAATTTGGATCCCTTGGTGGCTTCTCAAAAATATTTGTTCGGTTCTTAATTTGATATGACTTTTTTGTGTCTGGATCATTTGGCGCGAAAGGAATTCAAGAGTTTTTCAGCAAAAAGGGAATTCTATTCAACATCTTCTTGAGAAAATTAAACTATAATTTTTCTGGTGGCCGAAGACAAATCATCAAAATTTTGCTTTCAACTATCATATGTGGAGACTTAACCCTCATTCATGTTTGAGAGTTAATATGCAGTTTTGTTTTGTGTTGTTCTTTTGGAGAGCTTGTATTTTGGCTCTTTTTCTTTTTTAGTTTCTATCTTTTTGAACCATTGATGTAACTATTTCTTCATGCTCTTAGTCATTTCATGGTGCTCCTTGTGCGGGAATGACCGAGAAATTCAATTAATATATTCCATTTTGGCTTCTTAAAAAAAAACATAAACATTTCATCTTTTGCCACCCACTTATACATACATACATACATACATACATACATACATACATACGTCCGTCCAATCAAATTATATTATGATACCGTTTTAATATATTTCTAAATTGTCTTTACAAAATATTTGTAGGGTGAGATACCATTGAATGAATGCGTAAATTTTTTTACTATCACAATGCATATAAACTAAATCCTTGTCTTTTTAAAGGATAAACTAAATCCTTGTTCTTAATTATTATATATTTATTGAACAATATACATATAAATGATGGGTGTGTAGCTCCATCACAACCTATAAGGGAAGGAAACATAAGGGAGAAAAAGCAATAGGTAGACAATAGACTGTTGAATTAAAAAGGACTAATTTGTTATTAATATTGAAAAAAGTTCTCTAAAGTTCTTCTGTCATTATCATTGATATCCACAGAATCCATCAATTGTGTTAGCCTCTCACTGAGATCTTCCACCTCTTTCTGAAGCCTCCTAATATGATTCAATGTTTCCTGCAAGATCTTGGAGGCTGATTGCTGCAACAACATTTAGCAAATGGAGAAGATCTTAACAATATAAAGTTTTATTTTTTATTTTTAGCAAATGGAGAGGATCTTAACTCAAACAATTGGCAGCACTGTGGAAAAAATTGGTCCACATTTTCAAATGCTTCAAAACTCAGTTTATAGAAACAATCTCTTTATCAATTATAAGCTAATTACGTACTAACTTGCAAGCAAAATTTCAATTGCAATCTAAACTTGTCTTTAATTAGTTGTTTTTTCCTTACACATTTCAAAGGTGATAAACGTGATAAATAGGTTGTAAATTGTAGAATATGAAGTAATTACTTATATATATGAATCATACAATTTATGGTTTTGTAACATTCATGGTTCCAAGCCAAAACTTTAGTGCAGGTGCAAATTGTCGTCTTTTACTTACAACTTTGCCATGTAATACAAACCAAAGGTAAAATTATTTTCTTATATAATCAAAATCAAATATATATATATATATATATATATATATATATATATATATATTATAAAACATAGAGCAAAAAAAAATCATATTATAGTAACATGATGAAAAATAAACTTTAAGTTGGTGAAAATAACCTAAGTATGTTTTTAAAATAAATTAAGCTTAAGATGTCATTACTATTGCAACCACCATATATAGCACTTCTGTCTGTCTAGCTATATATACAAAGTAAAATTGGTTATAGAATTAACTATTGGAAACAATGTATGTAATTATGTAGAGAATGCAAATATGAATTCACTAGTTTCTTGGACATGATCAAATTAATCATACCCTTGAGTTGTTTCTTTGGTTCAGCTGAGGCAATAGTAGTTGTAACCTTGACACAAGATCATTAATCTGTTTCTCTTTCAACTTTGAATCTCTTGAGTTTCTCTGGCCAGACATGACTCTCTTTTCTTAATTTTCTTGTGCTGACAATATTTGGCCTTTGATAATATTTTTGTAGTGTGTTGTGTTGCACCAAAAGGAGGTGGTGTTTAAATAGAGGAAGATTGTGAGTGGGAGGTTACTGTTTGGAATGAAGGCACTGATTGGTTGGAATAAGACACTACTGACAAACATTATTAATTTGAATTTGAGTTGTTTGAATCAAGCTCTCTTTATCACACATTTCAGCAGTACACATATATGGCCCACTACTACTGTGGATTTTATAGTTGTTGCCTAACAAAAACCTTTGGAATATGATACTATGAGCTTAACTTATTTCTTGATGCATGTATCCTCAAGGAAAACATTAATATTGGTTTGGCTTAAACATTAAATAAGTTATGATGTGTTATTTGGTATGTGTCTCATTTGTGTCTTATATGTTTGAGTTGTACTTATATTTTTTTTGCCTTTTTCTCACAAAATTAAAAGTGCAACGGCGTTAATGACATCCCAACTACTACACATTAGTGAGACAACAATCACCTTTTACACCTAAAAAATATATTAAAAAATAGAAAAAAAGAAATACAATATGGGTGGACGAGGCCAAAATTCGAGGAAAACATCAACTGAAATGAAACGAACGAAAATGAGATTAAATCGTTAAGGTAAAAATCCTCTCAAATATGAGACGAAAGATCACATCAAGCATATCATTAAAAGAAAAAATCAACATTAGAAAGCTTATCAGTACACATGTTACCCTTCTGATAAATGATATATGAAAATGCATAGGTAAAATAAGGAAAATACAATTCATTCATTTAGTTAGGGATGACAATGGGCAAGGTCTGGGTAGAGTATTATAATACCCGTCCCATACCCGCACTTAAAAAAAAAACCCGTATACAGATTATACTCGCGTGGATAGCAACATTTATATTCGTTCCTGTACCCTCTAGGTACCTTAGTACTCATTCGGTTACCTACATTTTTACTAAATTATCATATCATATTAACACAATTAATTTTTTTTTTCAAAGATTGTAACTTAGTTATGAAATATTTTTATCAAGAAAAAAAGAGGAGTTCGATAAAAATTTTATTTGAGCTTAATTTCTTATCAAGATTTGTGAACAAACTATTATTCACCATACATGATTTCATATCTTTGTTGATATATTAACATTGCTCACCATACATGATTTCATATCTTTGTTGATATATTAACATTGCGTTTGTCTTATGATATAAATAAACATTTTTAATATATCATAGTTTAACATGTATATTTTTTTAAAAAATTGTTTGTTTAGAGGGTGCCTTCTTTTCAAAATTGGTATACATACATTTTTATATAATAATATAAATATATATTATGCAGGTATGGGGCATGGTGGTTACTAAGGTCCCCGTGTCTGCATCCATATCCGTCTTTATATTTTTTTTAAAGGAACCCGTCTCCATATCTATTATGTGGATTTTTACCCTACCCATTATGAATATTTTTTGCACGTACCCTTTGAATATGGATCTAATTATCATCTCTACTTCTAGACTCGATTTCTCAGGCACAAGACTAGAATTGGCGGGAACACTATACAACCAAACAAAGAGTTACGTTCTACCCGAATATGAAATCAAGGTTTAGAATTGATGATACTTTTCTTTACCTATTAGAATAGACATTTTCTTTTAATATTTGGCTTCTTATTTTTAAAAGCCCAAATGCCCTAAAGTATTTTTTGGAAAGGAAATGCCGTAATAAGGTCTTTTGAAAGATGATATGTTTTAAAGTATACTATTTAATTTAATGTATTTATATAGAATACTTTAGAGACATCAATAAGTTTTTTTTTTGACAAAAATAGAAACATCAATAATTTTGTTTTTAAAATTAATTTTAACACATTTTAATTAATATGTCCCCTAAAAAAAGTAATATATTATCAACAAAAGTATATTAGTATGCAATTACACAAATCAGTATATTTGATCTAAACTATATATATATATATATATATATATATATATATATATATATATATATATATATATATATATATATATATATATGAAAAAGGTCTATAGGCTTTTAGTTGATTTGAAGTCTTTTATCTTAATGTGGTTAATAAATAAGTTTGACATAGCCTAGACATGATGACTAAGTCATGCAAAAACACTCAAGACTGAAGAGGTTCTCATATATTTTTCATAAGAAAAAACTGTATTAAAAAAGTATAGTAGCACACATAACATGAAAACAACTGCACAATGACAGTAAGATATGTAGCAACAACTATATTCCAACACTAAATGACAGAAACAACAAAGAAGCTTTAATGTAAAATTGTTAACATGATTAAAGAATACATGGCCCACGTTTGCTATGTTTTAATTAATGTAAAATTGTAACTAGAACAAACAACAAAGAAGTTTTCCCTCTTTAGCTTAAAATACTTTTCTAGTTTTGGCCTTATTCAAGGATTAAGTCGCCATTTTGATGCAATCTTAATCTAGCATTGGTGGGAACACACAAAATCTAAAAGAATTGTCAGTGGATACATAGGCAGGGAACAAACAAGCAATAACATTACCTATTGAAAATAATTTTAATAAATTTTAATATGTGGTTATCAACTTAATTTGGTTTGTAATATATCGGCGGTTCCTCCCAAATAGTAAAGAATTGTATATAAACTTATTGTTAAAAAAAATTATGGAGTTATTTATTAGGAGTGGCAAAATGGATGGATTGGATGGATATGGATTTGGATCCTAACGGATGGATCAAAAGAAATTCATTAATCCATTACAATCCACTAATTTTTTTGTTGAAAAAAAATCATCTGATCCATCCATTAAGTATATTGACCATCCAATCCATCCATTACTACTTTTTAACGGATGGATTGTCCATCCGATACATCAAATAAAATGTGTTATTTATTTAATTTGTATTTCATAAATATTTAGTTAATAATATTTATATATCAATAAAACCAGTAAATTTTGTTATTTTTGTGGATTTATTTGTCTTTTTCTATAACACCCATGATTATTTATTATGTTTCAAAAAATGAAGGACATGACATGACAACTTCAACTCTACAATGTTTGATTTGAAAAACTGTTTCAGATGTAGGATAAACCGGAGACAAGAGACCTGACAAAAACTGAAATTCTTGTTCAACACTAAACCACAACACAATTTTTTGTTTCACACACAAGTTGTCTAAAATTTCAAAATAATTTTTTGTCTATAAAAAATCGTATAAAACCAAAAATTATTCAATACCATAAAAATGTGTCCTGATTGTTATGTTGTTCTATCTTGTATTGTTTTGTTACCGTTTAGCAGATGAAACGCATTCTAAGAGTATTGGTAGTAAAATAATAACTAGTGTTGCATTGAGCATTGATAACCGAAAATAAATATGAACACTTTTTTTTTCTACAAAAGGGATATTTTTTGACAAATACAAATGGACATTTAAAAAGGAATGAATGTGTAATTAATCAAGAAATTCAACCGTTGGATTATGTCATATTATTCTTTATGTAAAATTTAAATAATTTGGACATATATCAAATATTTGATATTTAAATTCATTTCAAATGTATATTATTTGTTTAGAAATTTCAGTTTGTTTTTCATTTGTAAAAATATTTATAAACTTAATATTTGAATCGAAAGTGCTTGCAATACATATTAAGTTTATAAATATTCTTTTCAATTGAAAATTGTAAGATATATTCATCATTTCACACACACACACATATATATTATCCATTGTTTATTTTTTTTAATCAATGTGAAACTCATCCTCGCACTCTATATATCAACAATCTTCATCTCTAGTGTGGATCCATCCATTCATTTCGGCATGTTCTCCTTCATGCCACAACTTTCATCCACATGCACTTGCATCTCCGTTAGCATTAGACGTCGATAAAACACACCACTTAAGCACTCTCTACTTATAAAAATAAATTTTTTGGGAGTGGTTTATCTATGGGTTATGCTAACAAGTGCCCTTAGGGCACTAGTTAAGAATTTTAAAAAGAAAATAATTGCTAAATTTTATGGACAAAAAATTACTTTTTGGTATTTCAATAAGTTAAATACACAATTTTCAAGATAAAATTTCTACTTTGAAGTTCCTAACAAATGTCTCAAAGGCACTTGTTAGCATTTCCCTTTATTTATAGGGCTTGATCAAAAACTAGTTCAAATGATCAATGATGTGGATCTTGATTCAAATTCATATAAATAATAGGCCAAAAGTTAACGATATGGGACTCAAATAAAATTTCTATACTCATTCTCACATTGAACCTGGTCTTAATTTCAATTTCCACATTGTCATTTTTAATTCGACTCTAAAATCATTTTAAATAAATTTGAATCTCACTCTCAAAAGTCATCTCAAAAGATGAGGGTGCCTAAAAGTCGTATATACATTCAACCACTTGAAAACTTTGACAAAGTGAGACTTTAATACAAATTCAATATTCAACCTCATGTTTAGTGTAAATTTTGGACTCAATTCCACATATACTTACATCCAACAACCAGAGAATCTTGACGATGTGGAACTTTAATATAGTACTTAAATAGAGGCAAGACAGCCGGTTTGGCACCCCTAGTTTCCCTACAATTTTCACACACATTATGTGGTAAGTTCCTTTTCTCAATGTGGCATTTTAATGTTGTTGTTTTCCATGGAGACATCCTATCCCGTTATGGGGGCTATATTTCAATGGACAAACGATCGAGAAACTGTAATACTGTCTCATGAAATTATTTCCTGTCTTTTTAATTTATGTTGTGATATTTATTTCTTAAAAAAAAAAAATCTGAGAATTGAAGGTTGATGTGACGAACCATGTAGAACAAGATGAATGACTAAACTACTCAAACATGTGTATGAATGTGACAACAAGGGAGAGAGAGGCTTCTGGTTGAGTCATGTTGATGACCAAAATGGGAAAGACAAAAACCAATTATTGGAGTTTTGGCATCATTTACCAAACCTCTATTTGGCCCCTAATTTTCCGGTAGCAACTTATACGTGGCCTTTGGTGATTGACCAAACTGCAAGGGTATGTGATGCATGATTTGAGATTCGCACAACACAAATTTAATACTCTCCGTATTTGTGTTTGGCCAACTGGTGTTTCATGACACTCTTTAAAATAAACATGTATTCTTTGAAAAAGTCAAATATTTTGATTTTTAATATAGTCAATACACACATTTTTATAGATATTTATCACTTATGGTCTTTAAAGAGTGTTCTGAAGGCACTTGTTAGCATTTTCTTATTTTATTTGACGTAGATAATGATACCCCTCTAGTTTTTTTGGTTAACCGGGTATCTAAGAGAATGCAACTGCGAAGACTAATCCCTCGAGCCTTGTGAGACCTAAATAGACGACAAATTCTCACTAAGAGTTTTAACGTTGCTGCATGTCCAAGACTGAATTTGAACTCAGGACCTTGGTTAAGCTAGAAGAGACCCGTGTCATTGTTAGCCCATATTTTTTATAAGCTAAAAATATGCTCTAAACATGCATTAAATGCTCTCTTGAATTTTGAAGCGTAATAAAGAGCAAGAGAATCTTGTCAGATTCTATCGAATTGAAGAGTAAGAAGATTCTAATGGAAACGTTCACAGGTTCAAGGGAATATTTACAAACACAAGACTAAGGCAAGAAAGAGGGCTTCGAACCATTGGGCAAATTGACCTAGCGTATGATCGAATCGAAGCAACAGATTTCTGGACTTAGCACAATTCTGACAAACTTCACAAATTCAGTTCGACTTCGAGCGATACAGACAACCGTTCTAAGGAGCAGTTAGGTGCATGCAGGGTGTACGTGGCAGGACACTTGGCAGTAGGGTAGTGTTCGACCGTTAGGACAGTTTATTTTCGAAAGTCTATATATAGTAGTTTTTTAGTCAGAAACAAAGGTCGCAATTCATTTATACGAAAATCCTTGTAAAACTCAAAGTATCCATGCTATCGAGAGAAACGAGTGAAATGGGATCCAAGTATGAATCTGTGAACCATTCTTTTCTGTAAAGCACATTTTACAATTCTATGCAATTTACTTTTCATGTAAATTTATCTTTCAAGCACTTTAAATTTCATGCAAAGTTTACTACCTTTCATTTAAATTCTCGTCATTTACCTGTTTCGATCGAAACAAAGCGTTTGTTTATTAAGAATTTATTTTCCTTGTTGCTTGTAATCCAAGTGACTTGTATATTTATTTTTCCCAAAAAACAATAAATGTTTATGCGTAATGAACATTCAAACAACTTAAAGAATTCAAACAAAGTACTATGCTCCTGAGATTCACTAGTTGGTCTCGCAAGCAATTAACCCAGACTAGCGGTTGTTTACCAAACTTCAGCGTAAACAAATTGGCATGCCCGGTGGGACCTGTGCTTTATTTGAATCTTTTCTAAAAAATATTTTCGTTTGGATTTGCAAGTTCTATTTCTGCATTCTTTCTGGAAATTGCGTTAGTGCATGTTCTTGAGGAGTGGGAAAATACTCCCTGAAATGGTTAGACCACCACCCAGAAATACAAACAGAAATAATATGGAAAATGCAAATATGAATTATAACAATAATACGTCTGCGCCTTCGAGTGCATCGAACACTTCGAGCGCAGCGGATGTTGTTGTCTCCTCAACAGTGAGTGAAGTTGTTGCGAATGTGACTGGAGCAACCATATCCGCTCCCAGTTCTTCGACAATGGGTGTTACTATGCCTATCAATGCGTCAACAACGATGCCTTTCACCACTGCAGGCCCTGCAGTTTCGATACCCCGAAATGTAGGGAGCCAGTCATCCCCAGTAAGAGGGGGAGGCACAATCGGCTCTACGTTCAGTATGCCTTTTTCACAATATATGAATCAAGGCAACAGTAGGAATATGCCATATGGTATGCCTACAGCACTGATGCAAGGGTTACAAACTAGCCCTTCATTATTTTCAGAAACTATGCCTGGCGTTTACTCGCCTATAAACCAACATTTGGCCTCTAGTTCTGCTAATCGAAATGCAGCGCCACCATTAACTAATACATCCTTGATGTCTTTAAGGCAACAAATGGATGAAAGTAATCATGATATGGTTAATATGTTGACACAACAAATTGGTACAGTGTTCAATCTTTTGATACAAAATACTAACCAGACTTATCAATTGTTAGCCACCCAGATGGGTAGGATGGCTGATTTCTTTGGGGCTCCTCATGTTCCTAATCAACCAGTCCCCCAGATTCAGAATCTAGCACCCATACAAAACGTCCAAATACCGAATAATGCTATGGTGCCTATGCCCAATAACATAGTGGTACAGCCTAACCAAGGACAATTACAAGTGTTTCCAATCGAGCCACAAGTCCAACCACAAATCGAACCAAATCCAGGGTTAGTCTTAGTAAATCGAAATCAAAATGCTGATGAAGTGGTTAGAAATGTCCAACAAAATAACTTAGGGGCACAAAATAACATAGCAAATTTGGTCGAAGCTATCTTAGTCCAAAATGGTCTGAATGTAGGTTTACATAGACCAAACTTTGTTTCTGCCTTGTCAGAATATGTGCTTCAAACTGAACTACCAAGGGGTGTCAAAATCCCAAAATTCACCAAGTTCGCTGGTGACACTAGCGAATCAACTGTTGAGCACATTGCAAGATTTCTGACAGAAGCAGGAGACATAGCAAACAATGAAAATTTAAGGATGAAGTACTTCCCAAATTCTCTAACAAAAAATGCTTTTACATGGTTTACAACCCTCCCTCCACATTCCATACATAATTGGAATCAATTAGAGAGAATTTTCCATGAACAGTTTTACATGGGACAATCAAAAATAAGCCTTAAAGAATTGGCAAGTGTTCGACGTAAAGCACCTGAATCAATTGATGATTATCTGAATAGATTCAGACTTTTAAAGGCAAGATGCTTCACCCAAGTCCCTGAACATGAATTAGTCGAAATGGTTGCTGGTGGCCTAGACTATTCGATTAGAAAGAAATTAGATACTCAGTATTTGAGGGACATGGCTCAGTTGGCTGATAGAGTTCGACAAGTCGAACGGCTAAAAGCTGAAAAGGCTAGAAATTCTAAATTTCACAAGAGGGAAAATGTTGCATATGTCGAAGCAAATGACAGTGACTAAGAGTTCGATATCACTTATGAAGATATCGAAGACAATGAGGTTGATTTAGCAGAATTAAAACCTGGACCTCCTTATGTCTGTAAACTCCTTAGACCTTCGAATGGAAAAAATCCTGTTGAACCTAAAAATGATAAATTTGTGTCTAAAACTTATACATTTGACATAACCAAATGTGATGAAATATTTGATTTATTAGTCACAGATGGCCAGATTATTGTTCCTAAGGGCTTAATAGTACCCCCAATCGAGCAGCAGAAGAAAAGGGGTTATTGTAAATTTCATAATTTCCTTGGCCATATAACCTCACGTTGTATTCTTTTCAGGGATTTGGTTCAAAAGGCTCTCAATGAAGGGAGACTCAAATTTGGTGAGAAACCAAAGACCACTCAGGCGAATGCTGAAACATCTAAAGCTGCTGAAACTCTCTATGCAGAACCTCAAGAAATAATGATGGTCGAAGCAATGGAGGTGTCTCAGGTGCAAGTTCAAGATATATCTGAAGAAGACTACAACGAACAGATGAAAGTTGTGTATCCTCAGGCTGAAGAGGATTTGATCGATTTCTTGAACAGATGCAAACTCGAAAGCAAGAGTGTAATGCTATGTCCTCGCTGCGGTGCAGTATGTGATAGAGAGGCTACTGAGGGCCTCAAGAAGTACCAAGTTGTCAACAAGGGGGCAAAGCAAAACCAACGTTTCGATAAAGGTAAAAGGGTTATGGTGCAGTCGAACAACAACCAGAAATCTGGTCGAAAGAATACTTTTGTTCCTCCTGGTTCAATTCCTGTCGAAAAATGGATGCACCAGGGACTCGTAAGGTTCAACAAAGGAGCCATGGAAGTGGGTGGTTCCAGTGGAATGAAACAAATTGGCCCACAGGAGGCTAATAGGTATTCTTATAGGAACAATTACAAGGGTAAGAATCCTATGACAAGAACCCAATGGCGCAGGTTTCAGCGTCAAAACAAATTGGCCCGACAGAATCTGCAGACTGGCCAATATAAAGAAGTGTCTAGAAGGCCAGCAAAAGAAAGACTCCTTCCTCCAGTGGATGAAAACAAGATGGAAGACGAGGATTCGCTGGATTTTGAACCTGATTTCGATGTCATCTGTGTGGTATCTATCTTGCCATCTGAGTATGATGTCCAATCTGAGGTTATTGAGATCGAAAGTGAATTCGATCATTTTGATTTGGCTGACCCAAAGCCAGTATGTTACTATGTTATGAACAATGGCTGCGTTGAAGAACAATTAACTTCTTTCGAGAAGCCAGACCTTGGGATGAAAAGCCATCTCAAACCTCTTATCATCAGAGCAAAAGTTGAAAATGTTGGGATCAACAAAGTGCTCATAGATGGGGGAGCAGCTGTCAACTTGATGCCTCGATCTATGCTCTACAAGATCGGGAAACATGACACTGATCTATCTGCCCACAACATTGTGCTCTCTAATTATGAGGGCAAAACTGGCTATTCTTTGGGAGCCATACAAGTTGATGTTGCTGTAGGCAGTATAGTTCGACCAACTCTATTCCTGGTGATACAGTCCAAGGCTAACTTTAACCTGCTATTAGGAAGGGAATGGATCCATGGAGTTGGGGCTGTACCATCTACTCTCCACCAGAAACTTATTATTTGGAGGGAGGATGGGATTGTTGAAAACATAGAGGCAGATCAAAGCTTCTATAGGTCAGAGGTTGACAATGTTACTCCACAAACCTTTGACAAAAATTTGGCTAATATAGCACCTTGTGGTGACAAGGAATCTGCTTTCGAGCCAAGTGACAGTGTTATCCATTCTGTCAAGCTCCATCCTACCCATGGCTTTATATGGGAGAAGGAAGAAATTGTTGTTGTTTCCTCTGAAGATGGAGTCATTCCACCAACTGGGTGGAATATATATGAAGATTACTATGCCTGAGGCCACTGCATGGGCCAGGATTACGGCTTATATGACCAAAAATAGATTAAATACGGCCCTTGAGGCTGAGTTTCAACAAAATATGGCAGTTGAAGCCAAGATCGAAGATCAGAAAATCAAAGAAACAAAGGATCGGGACTTGACTGCATTTATGATGATGAGCCACTGGGTTTTGAGAAGGATCCTATGAGTGAGGCGCCAAAGATGCAGGCACAAGATCCTTTGGAGGAGATCGATATTGGAGATGGCTCAATCAAAAGGCCAACTTATATCAGTGCCAATATCACTTCAAGTCTAAAAGAAAAGCTGGTGCCTCTTCTTAAAGAATTCAAAGACTGCTTTGCTTGGGATTACAACGAAATGCCTGGGTTAAGCAGACAAATTGTCGAACTGAAATTACCTATTAAAGAAGGAAAGAGGCCAGTAAAACAATTACCAAGAAGGTTCGCACCAGAAATCATGTCCAAGATCAAGGAAGAGATCGAAAGGCTGCTGAGGAGTAAATTCATCAGAGCTGCCAGGTATGTCGAATGGTTAGCAAATATAGTCCCTGTTATTAAAAAGAATGGAACTCTTAGAGTATGCATAGATTTTAGGGATTTAAATAATGCTACACCTAAAGATGAATATGCTATGCCAGTAGCAGAAATGTTGGTAGATTCAGCAGCTGGCTTTGAATTTCTAAGTATGTTAGATGGTTATTCTGGTTATAACCAGATATTTATTGCTGAAAATGATGTGTCAAAGACAGCATTTCGATGCCCTGGTGCATTAGGCACTTATGAATGGGTTGTTATGCCTTTCGGTTTGAAAAATGCCGGTGCCACTTATCAAAGGGCCATGAATTCCATGTTCCATGATTTTATAGACACATTCATGCAAGTTTATATAGATGATATAATCATCAAATCCTCATCTGAAGATAGCCATTTGGATTACCTTAGGCAGTCTTTCGAGCGAATGAGGAAACATGGATTAAAAATGAATCCATTAAAGTGTGCTTTTTGTGTGCATGCAGGAGATTTCCTTGGTTTTGTGGTGCATAAAAAAGGCATCGAGATAAACCAAAACAAGACAAAGGCTATTCTTGAGACAAAGCCTCCTTCGACCAAGAAACAACTTCAATCTTTGCTAGGAAAAATCAACTTCTTGAGAAGATTCATTTCGAATCTAAGTGGCAAAGTTCAAACTTTTTCGCCATTGCTTCGACTCAAGAAAGATGAACCATTCCAATGGGATGAAGAGCATCAAAAGGCTTTCGATGAAATTAAAGAGTATTTGATTAAGCCTCATGTACTAATGCCTCCTAGTCGAAACAAAGCTATGAAGTTGTATATTGCTGCGTCTGACAAGACCATTGGGAGCATGTTGGCTCAGGAAGATGATAATGGCGTGGAGCATGCAATTTATTATCTTAGTCGTGTATTAAATGATGCAGAAACTAGATATACTGCCATAGAAAAACTTTGTCTTTGTTTGTATTTCTCTTGTATCAAACTTAAGCAATATATAAAGCCTGTTGATGTTTATGTGTATTCTCATTATGATATTATTAAACACATGTTATCGAAGCCTATTTTGCACAGTAGAATTGGAAAGTGGGCTTTAGCACTAACAGAATATTCTTTAACTTACAAGCCCTTGAAATCTGTTAAGGGCCAAATTGTGGCAGATTTTATTGTGGATCACTCAGTGATCGAAATGCCTCAAGACTATGTAGATACTGAACCTTGGATTTTGTATTTCGATGGTTCGAAACATAAACATGGATCTGGGATTGGAATCTTAATAATATCCCCCACAAAAATCCCAACTAAGTTCAAGTATAAAATTAAAGGTCTTTGCTCTAATAATGAGGCTGAATATGAAGCTTTAATCACAGGCCTTGAAATTTTAATTAGCTTGGGGGCAAGAAATGTTAACATAAGGGGTGATTCAGAGTTAGTGTTGAGACAATTAACACAAGAATACAAATGTGTGAAAGAACACTTAGCAAAATATTTTGTTATAGCAAGTTCTCTTCTGAATCATTTCGATTATATTAATATTGAACATGTACCTCGACTAGAAAACCAAGAAGCAAATGATTTAGCCCAAATAGCTTCAGGGTACAAAATGTCGAAGGAAAAGTTAACTCAGTTGATCGAGATAAAAGATAAACTGGTGTTACAAGAGCCATTGAGCACTAAATTGTCAATGCCAAAACTTGTGGGGGCAAGTACACCACAAAATAATGAGGATGAAAACGTGGATGATCTTCAGGAAAAAATTCAAATTTTTGCCATTGACAATATGTTGGATAATGATTGGAGAAAATCCATCGTTGAATATTTGGAAAATCCAATAGGTAATGTGGCTCGAAAGATCAAATATAGGGCTTTGAACTACGTGATTATGGGAAATGAATTATTTAAAAAGAATGCAGAAGGAATTTTATTAAAATGCCTAAGTGAATCAGAAGCATACTTAGCAGTTTCCCATGTTCACAGTGGTGCCTGTGGATCACATCAAGCAGGACATAAAATGAAATGGCTTTTATTTCGACAAGGTTTATATTGGCCTTCTATGTTAAAAGACTGCATAGAATTTGCTAAAGGCTGTCAAGAATGCCAAAAGCATGCAGGGATACAGCATGTACCTGCTAGTGAGTTACACTCCATAATCAAACCTTGGCCTTTCAGAGGATGGGCTCTGGATTTAATTGGTGAGGTTAAGCCTGCTTCGTCTAAAAACCAACGATATATTTTAGTTGGAATAGACTATTTTACTAAATGGATCGAAGCAGTGCCTTTACCAAATGTCGATCAGGAGGCAGTAATTAGTTTCATTCAAAACCATATTATTTATAGGTATGGTATTCCTGAAACAATTACCACTGATCAAGGTTCAGTTTTTACTGGACGAAAGATGCAAGAATTTGCTCAAGAAACTGGCTTTCGATTATTAACCTCAACACCATATTACGCGCAAGCAAATGGTCAAGTCGAAGCAGCCAATAAAATTATCATTAACTTGATTAAAAAACATATTGCCCAAAAACCAAGAAATTGGAATAAAACGTTGGATCAAGTTTTATGGGCATTTAGAAATTCTCCTAAGGAATCAACTGACACTACCCCATTTCGATTGACGTTTGGTCATGATGCTGTACTTCCAGTCGAAATACATTTGCAATCAGCCAGAATACAAAAACAAATGGACATACCAATTGATCATTATTGGAAAATGATGTCAGATGAGTTGGTTGATTTAGATGAGGAGATATTAAGAGCATTAGAAGTCTTGACTAAGCAAAAGGAAAGAGTTGCAAAAGCTTATAACAAGAAAGTGAAGTCAAAAACTTTTAATGTTGGAGACTTGGTGTGGAAAGTCATCCTGCCCATGGATAGAAAAGATCGAACCTTGGGCAAGTGGTCCCCAAATTGGGAAGGGCCATTTAAGATAGTTCAGATTTATTCGAACGGTGCTTATGAGTTAGAGGAGTTAACTCCTGATCAACGTACTTTGAGTATAAATGGTAAGTATTTGAAAAAGTATAAACCAACGTTACTCGAAGTAAAGATAAGCGCAGAATAAAACTTCAAAGAAATTTGAAATGGCAGTTAAAAGAAATTGCCACAAACTGGGCATGTCTTGAACATTACAACCAAAATATACCAAAAGATGTTCGAAACTTATAAAATAAAAACTAAGGTATTACAAATGTTTGGCAGACTCCCAGTACAATTTGGTCAAGCTGTTGATCTCTTTATCGAAGACCTGGCGGGCACTCTCCAAGCTCTTAACCTCTTCAAGGATTACTGCAGAAGTACTGTAAGCCTTAAGACCTTCTCGTCCCTTCTCATCAATTAGAGGCTTAATCGAATTGTTAACATCCTCTTCGAGTTTGTTGCGTTTGGTTTCCTCTTCAGCAATTTTCTGCCTATAGCTGTCAATCTGCGACTGCAACATAATGATATGATTCTCCCAATCAGAGATATTGTCATTGCAAACCTTGATATCAGGATGCGCTTCTTTGGCGAAATTTGCTAATCGATCAACTTCAGCTTGTGCAGTTTTCGCTCTTTCGAGCAAAAGGTGATGTGTTCGTTTCTGAGCAGCGAGCCTCGTTGCACTGTCCTGATCATGTTGCACAGTTTTGGCCAATTGGTCAATGATCGATTCGATCGGAAAAACCTTCCCTAAAGTCTCGTTAGTGGTTAAGGGATTGTGGAGTTTCTTCAGAAAGTTGAGATGTCCAAAAGCAGTGGAGGGATTTGCTTTAATTATGCTAGGCACATCTTTCATCACAAAATCTGTAGTCAGTTTCAACAGAAGTGAGTCTTGACGTACGGATGAGTTGATTTCTTCTGCTGACTGAGTCGAATCACTGGCCCTATCACTTGAAGTTGGAGGAGGGGTTTGCTTGGTAAGCAGAAGTCGAAGAGTAGCTGCAGGGTCTGAACTTTGCATATTCACGAATTCTTCTTCAGGCAACCCTAAGCTGGCAGAGAGCTTCGAAGTTGAAGACTCCGGCAAGATTTCTGACCCTCCTACCTCAGCCTCTTTGATAGCGTCATCATCAAATTGGTACTTCTCAGGAGAGGGCGAATAACCCTTGCTCGATTCAGTAGAAACAGCAACCTCTGGTTGCTCAGTTTCAGATTCGACAAATGTTCCCCTCCAACCACGAGGACTTTCAGACGCAACTGATTGATCTTCTTTCTGTTGATCTGCCTCAGCAGCAGTTTCTGTTTCTACAGGACTGATAGGCTCTTCAATAAGAGGGCTTGGAATTTTCTCCGCCCATGCAGGAGCGCCCTCTGCAACATGACCTTCCACCTGACTCGAAATATAGACGAAATAAAAAAGGATGCTAACAAAGGCAATCTAAGTCATAAAAAGAAAAGAGAGGTTTGTGGAGAAACCCGTACCTCGATCTCTACAATTACGGGATTTGGATTAAATTCTTCAGGAGTCTTAACGCCTCCAGTATCCTCTTTATCTTTATTCTCATGGTCAGCCTTATTATCAACCTCGGTCGAAGTAGGCTGAGATTCAGAAGGAGTTGCCTTTGGTTGATCTTCTGAAGACTTAGAAGATTTTTTCTTCTCCCTCTTCTCAATAGGCTCCTCTGCTTTTCGATCTGCAGCAATTTCAGGTTCGATTTTCTTGTCTTTCTTCTTTTTCTTCTCTTTAGGCCCCTGAGCCTGAGAACCACTTAGACCTGTCTGTTCGACAGACTTGGTGGATGTTGAGCTAGGGGGCGTTTTCCGTTTCCTAGTAAGAGGCCTTTCCTCCTCTTCCTGTTGTCAAAGAAAAGATAAAAAATGACTAAAGGGATTGACATTCGATCAAGAAGTAAGGTAGGTAAAGGACATTTGAATGGACTTACTTCTTCTTCATTTACATCAACATTGATGACCTTGGGTTTTGACTTCTTAGAGGTTGTAGTAGTCTCAGAACTACTATCTCTCTTCCGACTCTGCCATAATCGAAGTAGAAAGAAGTTAGAAAATGTTGGAAATTAAAACAAGGTAAATAAAATCAGTTACCTTTTCTTATTTTTCCTTCTTTACCTCCTGGATCTTTATGCCAGTCGGCCTCTTGGATTTTTCCCCAGCTCGAGACGATTCTGCACCCTTCTTTGTCACCGGTGCTTTGCCTAAACAGATGAAATCGAAAGGCATAAATAAATAAAACTAGCATATATCAATAAGTGACAAAAAAGTGAGTTTGGTACCTCGAGCAGGGAGCTTCGAACGTATGTTCTCAATAATTGGCTGGGAAAAGCCACTTTCTAACCTGGAGATCATAACTTTAGTGTCTCCAACTGAATGACTAGAAAAATACTTCTCCCATCATGTTGTGAATTCTGTAGTACAGAAGAACGAAGCATTGTATTCGAATGGATGCAATTCGAACAAGAGCTCTCCAGATGACTTAAGGTATTTCTTGAAAAGCTTCTCTGAGAGGTTAGCTCCCCTCAAAACATGTTTGGGGTCTGAAAACATACTCTTGGGTCAAAGTTGGGAAAGCCCAAATTGTCTTGACACTAAATTAGGTTGGTACCCTACCAAGCCTAAGTAGTTCGACTTCACCCCAGTTCTGCATGAAAGTATGGAAGGATCCAGGTAAGCTGACCATACTTCATTCACTTCGTCTTCGTTGTCTGGGTCGATGGTTGGGAAATCTTCTGTAAACCAGGCCGGGCCGAACTGTCTCTCATGGAAAGGGGCATGTTGAGGAGGAAAATGCTTGAAGTCCAGGAAGACCTTCATATACTTGAGGAAGAGCCTCTGTGGGCTCTGTTCTAAGGTCTTGGGCGTCAGTCGAAGTGTCCTCTGGCCCTCGATAGAACGGTTGGCAACTTCTTCAGCATAATCTTGTGGGATGATCAGTCCCATTTCCTTTTCAAAGTGGCATTAAGCCACAACTGAAGAAGCCACATTGGGCCGTATACTAGGAAGGAAGAACCATCCTTCGATTTCTTCAGATCATCGCAGGCTTCCCCGATCGAGTCATATAGAACGGCCAGCAAAAGGCGCCCAAGTCCAAATATTCTGCCTTCTCCGATCTGCTGGGCCATGGGAATGAATCTTTTTGCCACCTGCAGGGACTTCGAACAGAAGACGAAATGTGACAGCCACAAGGTCAGAAATGCGACGTGTTCTTCGTTTGATACTTCGTCATCACGACCCCTGTTCTCCGCTATATACTTAGCAAACGTTGCCTCTTTAAAATCTACTTTGATATGGTCATTAGTAATGGTGGGGTCATAGGTATCCCCAGTAGGCCTAAGGCCTGTAAGAGCAGCTACGTCAAGAAGGGTCGGAGTAAGCATACCACAAGGAAATTGAAACGTATTGGTTGCACTCTCGAAGAAGTGCAGAGCAGCGATTAGCATCTCTGGTCGATACTCTGGACATGTCCTGGAAAATTGAATAAGGTTGAAGATCTCATATCTTTTCCAAAATTCTCCATAGTCACTTTCGACTCGATCTAGCCAAGAGATATAATCCAGGTTGCCTATATAAGGGGCTGATCGAAATAGCTTGCCAGGTTTACTTAGAAAACTGAAGTTATATGGGTCACTCAGGAATATCCTAGGTTCGCAGGTTGTGAACGAAGGAAATACCTTATCCATGGCCTTCGACAGATTTGGCTGATCCGGAAGAGGTCCACCAAAGGCATAAGTCTAGCCATCCACAGAAAACGGGATCATCACGTTCAACTCCCAAATAGCTTTCTTTGCTGCGTCTCCGCGGGGTTCAGGCACCATTTCTTTGCCATCGTTACTAGTGATAGTGTTTGGCCATTTCCCAGCTATAGGAACCTCCTGGTTTTATTGAGACATTGTCAAAGAAGAAGACGATGAACAGTTTCTTATGAAAAGGGTTTTAATGGCGGACTGATTGAATCAATGCTGAGGATTTCTGATTCCAAGAAAAGGGTTTCTTTACCAGAAATTCAAGAACAAACGATTGTGAAAAGAAGCAATAATCTGAAAGAAATAGGTTGGTCTGATTCGCAAGAAGCTATGGAGATTGGGAAGCAAGAGAGTGGGAAGAAGCAAGAACTTTTGAAAGCAAAACGTCTGAAAAAACGTTCCAATGGCCATTTTTGGCCTATTTATAGGGTTAAAAAAAAACTCTCAAATCAGATTCATTTCGACTTCCTAGTGTGACACGTGTCCCACTTTTGCCTAGAAAGTTGGGACTAATGATGATAGTGGGAATCGAGGTGACGGTTACACAGTAAAACGTGCAATCATGACGCCGTTTCAGGAAAACGTGTAGAAAAAGAAAAAATGTCAACTTCTCATCTTCCTTCGATCACGAATCGAAGCAGACATTTTTTGGGGGCAATTTGTTAGCCCATATTTTTGATAAGCTAAAAATATGCTCTAAACACGCATTAAATGCTGTCTTGAATTTTGAAGCGTAATAAAGAGCAAGAGAATCTTGTCAGATTCTATTGAATTGAAGAGTAAGAAGATTCTAATGGAAACGTTCACAGGTTCAAGGGAATATTTACAAACACAAGGCTAAGGCAAGAAAGAGGGCTTCAAACCATTGACCTAGCGTATGATCGAATCGAAGCAACAGATTTCTGGACTTAGCACAATTCTGACAAACTTCACAAATTCAGTTCGACTTCAAGCGATACAGACAACCGTTCTAAGGAGCAGTTAGGTGCATGCAGGGTGTACGTGGCAGGACACTTGGCAGTAGGGTAGTGTTCGACCGTTAGGACAGTTTATTTTCGAAAGTCTATATATAGTAGTTTTTTAGTCATAAACAAAGGTCGCAATTCATTTATACGAAAATCCTTGTAAAACTCAAAGTATCCATGCTATCGAGAGAAACGAGTGAAATGGGATCCAAGTATGAATCTGTGAACCATTCTTTTCTGTAAAGAACATTTTACAATTCTATGCAATTTACTTTTCATGTAAATTTATCTTTCAAGCACTTTAAATTTCATGCAAAGTTTTAGTGCCTTTCATTTAAATTCTCGTCATTTACCTGTTTCGATCGAAACAAAGCGTTTGTTTATTAAGAATTTATTTTCCTTGTTGCTTGTAATCCAAGTGACTTGTATATTTAATTTTCCCAAAACAACAATAAATGTTTATGCGTAATGAACATTCAAACAACTTAAAGAATTCAAACAAAGTACTATGCTCCTGAGATTCACTAGTTGGTCTCGCAAGCAATTAACCCAGACTAGCGGTTGTTTACCAAACTTCCGCGTAAACAGTCATCTCATCTAATTGCTTTTTGGGTAAACGAAAAATATTTTTAGGTATGTATTCATCATCCAATCATTAAATGAAAAATCATAATTTTATATTAATTTATTTTAAAATAAATACTAATGTTAAAAAAATATTTTTAAAGGATGCCGATACTCAACCAAACTTCAAGGTATCTAAAAATCTATTATTTTATTATATGCCGCTTTGAAAAGAAATATTTGCAGTTTGTTATATGTTACTTTACAAGAGAAATGCATCATTAATGATTATTTTTCTACTAGATCTCTTTATCATTTATTACTCTATCTTCTTTCTATTCTTTTAATCTCTTTTTTCATGTATTAATAAGAGATAATATTGTAAAATCATTCATAATTTCTCTTTCCAACACAAATTTAACTACATTTTTTAATATAATATCAAATCGACTTATAATAAAATACGGATGAAGTATCTTATAATAAAATATGGAGGAAGTAAATGAGTTTGAATTTCACTCCCACAAAATACTTATAAAAAGGCTTTTATATATTTATCTAGTTGATCCTTAAACAATCAAGTGAGGGTAATACTCTTTACATAGACTTAAATATCACATTAGACTTTTATATATTATCTAACTATTTTTACAAAAGCGTTTTATAAGATGAGATATATTATGCATATCTATTTTCATTGTTGAACTTGAGTTGTTCTCAGTAGCCATATATAAAACGTATGACCTTTCACAAATAAGATTGAAAGACATTGACAAAAACGAATTTATTCTCAATATATGGAAGACTTACGTTAAAAAAAAGGTTTAATTGCAATTTTAATCCTTAAAGTATCACATTTGACAATTTTAATTGGTACACTGTTTCAATTGCATAAATTGATACATCACATTATTGTAATCTTTACAATCAACTCCCTCGATCACATGATAAACATTCATTGGCAACATCAGCTGAGATCTAAGTGAGAGCCAACTCAAACTAATAGTCATGCACTTTCATGGTAATATAAATTAAACGATTAACAGAAAGAAAGACTTCATCTTACCTACTTTTTATGTTATTGCTGAGAAGTTTTCATCAGTTGGAGAACCTTGCTAGCCACTTTTAGTGGGTCTTCCCTCTCGACCACATTTTTTTTTCATTGACATGGTTCGACGTTGAGACCTTACATAAATGAAATAAAATTTAGTTCCACTCAAACCAACGTATGTTTGTTACCTCATTTCATATACTGAACGTAATTTTTCATCAATTTTTTTTTCCACTCAATGAACTAATGTTTTTAAGATTTCATACGAAAAGGTTATTATAAATCTACTCAATGAACTAAAGTTGGTATAAGTATTGTTTCCATCAGTTGAATCGATTGATGGTTGAACCGTCCACCGGCCGAACATGGCTACCTAGTTTGGATGGAATTGGAGGCTGATATTGGATCTTATTGTATTCATGATAATGTTGAAAAAGAGTCCAATAAACTACAACATTCATATGAGCAAGATATTAGTCGACTAAGTTTAAAAAGTGCATGAAGTTCTATTTCCTTCGAAATAGGGTCAAAGAGGATGTGGTTTGTTGATATTGTAAATTAACAACTTAGTCCGTGAAGCAGATTTGGAGTGTAACCTATGAAGCCCAGATACGTGATACGGGTGCGAGTACGATACGATACGGATACGTGGATACGCGAGATTTTAAAAATTTAGGATACGATACGGCTAAGATACGTTAACAAAATTTTTTATACTAAAACTTATATGTATGTAAAATATTGGAAGAAAACCAACATTAATTACTTTTTTTTAACAAGCCAAAATGGGATATATTAATAGAAACAGCGATTCCCTCCTAGCACAAGGTATGCCAGAAGAAAACTCGAAACAAAACAATCACCAGTCAAAACATACAAAAAGAAAAGCCAATGACACTTAGCCGATACCCATACAAACAAGGGGGTTCGACCACCATAAATGAGAACATAAGCCAAGGTTAACATTAGAGGCTTTTAGCCACCAAAAAGAATTCATTTTAACTTTATCCAGCAATTGGTGAGTAGTGCTTGGCGTGGCCTTGAAAATGCGGTTATTCCGTTCGTTCCATAACACCCACACACAACAAAGCCAAATAAGATGAAGAAAGGAGCAACGAGCACGCAAGCCTCTAGCTGAATGAGTGAACTGGACAAGGTGATCAGGTATCAACCGCGGATCAGCCGATGATAAACCAATCCAAGACCTAACCAAATTCCACAAAGGTGTAGTAACCGGACATTCAAGGAACACATGAAGAGCCGTGTCCAAACCCCCGCAACCTGACGCACAAAATTGAGAGTCCTGGGGAATGATATTACGCGTCACCAAATTATCCTTAGTCGGCAACCTGTTACGGAGAAGCCTCCAAGCCAAGACAGAGACCTTCAAAGGCACATGTTTGTGTCAAATATAGTCAAAAGTAGCATCCGCGGCAATGGAGACCTGGGACGTGAGTAGACTATATGCAACCCTCACAGAGTAGCCTCCACTAGGATCATGCCTCCATAGCCAAAAATCTGAAATGTTAGAAGACAAAGAAAAACCCGAAAGTAAAGTAGTGCATTCCCCTAACAACTCCTCCTCCCACGCCCTCAACTGACGACGCCATTGCCAAGCCGCCCCCATCCTCCCACCCCAACGCGCACATACCCGCCAACGTACACGACTTGTTAGCAGCCAAGTCGAAGAGGCGCGGGTACTTCCCACACAGAGGGACCCCACCTAACCAAGGATCCGTCCAGAAAAGTGTATCCACACCAATGCCAACCCTCCTCACAACACTATCAGTAAACCAACCTCCGCCAACAAGACCTACCCTATCCCTAATTTTTGCAATCTCCCGCGACCACAAAGAAACACTCCGGCCCCCAACCAGGGTCGACCCTGGCCAAGTGCAACAAGGCCCTTGACACAGGGCCTCACGCTTAGAGGGGCCTCAAAATTTAAAAAAAGGGGAAAAATACTTGTACCTACTGTAACACCCATACTAACTTTAACTAGTATATTAGCATGTGCGTTAAACTGATACTGGATACATTTAAAAATTTCAATAATAATAATACATCACAAATGAATGAATACAAGTTTACTCGTTTGTACATATAATCCAATACTATTACAATACTTATACAACATCCAATAAGCTCCTGAGCTGATGCACAACGAGCAACTGTACTCCATCTAGTATCTCTGTGAAGATCTCCATCACGAACCTCTGACTTACCTGAAACCTGCACCAGAAGGAATGGGATGAGACATAATGTCTCAGTGAGCTCCAGCCCAACCAACTGTTGGCAACCTCAAGGAACCTAGGGTCGCCATGCCTACCTTGGCAATCTTGGGGATTTCCTATGATCGCCAAGTCTTTACTTTATCCACAAGGGTAAATCTCTGCCTATGACTATGAATCTGTCTCTAATTATATCTCTGACTATGACTATAACTGTAAACCGCCTATAACTGTAGCTGTAACCTATCTGTAACTATAATTTCTGCCTGTAACTATAACTTAGTGATCGAGGGGAAACCTAGGACCACTTTCTGATAATTGTCTATAACTATAACTGTGAATTTCCTGTGACTATAACTGTAACTGTAACTTTAACTATAACTTTAAAACGTAAAACAAATAAAGATGTTTTAGGTGTTTTATGTTAGCTGTTAGCGTTGAACAAACATTATTATCTGAGTTCATTTTACGGAGTGCGGCCCGGGTGGAGTAACCCCGAGGTACATCTCCCTATAAACCGGTGAAATTCCTATCATATCAGGCTAACACCGGACTCCCTATAAAACGTGTGGACAACCCTCTCGGAGAAGTCCCATCCGGCGAATCCCGGAGTCTGCTGAACACGCCCTGTAACTGTAACTGTAAAACGTGCGAGCACGCCATTATCTTTGATCTTTAATTCTTTAACTTTAACATATAAACATGTATATATGTTACTGTAATCATATAACAATCCTATAACACTTAGTTCTTGGCTTATCGTTCATATAAGCCTCCTATAATTGTTGGAGAACCAACACTATAAGCTTATCTATAACTATGATTGTCGAAACATTCCTATAACTCTTGTATTCTAATCCGAATACATCTATAACCTTATTCACCTAATATAGGTTCCTGACTTATCAAGGTCGTATGCTTTTCCTTAAGAGTTATCACTCACAAGTAATGGAATCAATCCATTAAATCCTTACACTCATACTATAAATCTTGTTTCCCTATCTAAGGATTCGACATATCGTTATCATATGTCGTTCTTAAAGCTTTCCTATTCATATAACCATTGTTCTCGTATTTCCCATGCCTTGCGTATTCCTTGCTCCTATAATCTTTCAACCATTGGAAGCCTTTTTGGATGGGTTAAAATGGTGGATAATGTTTCTAAAATGTTTCTGGAGAAAACGGGAGTGAAAAACCATGCCCACGCGCACCAGAATGCCCAAAACAGCAAAGCTGTCAAGTGCTGTCCTGATGCTGTCGCTATAGCCACGGCCTGTCGCTACAGCGACTGTAGGTAAAAGTCTGAAAAATGCACTGCTCGCTTGTAGCGACGGCTGGTCGCTTGAAGCGACCGTAGGCAGAAATCCAAGCTGTTTGGTCGCTGTAGCAACGGCTGGTCGCTGTAGCGACCATGACAGTTCAAAACTTGTTAAAAGTCATGTTTTTCCACCATTTTTGCTCAATCCAAGTTACCCAAGCATCCCAAACATGTCAAGAATGATTTTCTATTACAAATTGATAGTTTAAAACGTATATGAGCAAGGAATTAGCAAGTAAAAGGAATTAGGGTAAAAACACTATAAAACTTAACATAAGAAGAATTTCACTATAATTCTCTCAAAGGGAGTTCTAAAAACCCCTAGGGAGCTCACCTCAAACTGATTTGGTGCTGGTTATGCTCAAGCTTCAAAACCCTAGCTCATTTCTTGCTCTTCTCTTGCTTTTCCTTAACTTTTCTCTTGTTCCAACTTTTCCCACAACCAAGCTTGCTTGAATTACATGATTTTAGGTTGAAGTTTGATGAATTATGGGATGAGGAAGATGCTGGGCGAATTCTAGAGGGAGAGGAGAAGAAAATCAACTTCTAGAGAGAGAAGGGAAATGATAAATATGAAAATTTTCATGTTTATCCCCTTTTTAAATAATCCCTCCTTCCAAAATTACAACATTGCCATTGCGTTCGTTTAATTCCTGTGATACTGAGAAAAATTACGTTTAAGCGGGATATTACACTCTACCCCCCCTTAAAAGAAATTTCGTCCTCGAAATTTAGATAATCCTTATGAGATCCTGAAAAGATAGATCCTTTCTACCTCTTTCTCTACTATGAAAATCTCCGATTCCTTTTACTTGTTGGGATTCCATGGCAACTCTAATGTCTGACATGTAGATTAGTCATGCATCCGGATTAAACAACACCGGTTAAAACTTGTTCTTTAGCCATGATTTCCATCTCTGTAAATCAAAACATATGACAATCTATTTCCAACCGTAAGGTCTGATGCGTGTTACACAACTATCACCTATTAGGACATATGGTTATCTGAACCAACATACCCATATTATCTGACTATGATGTCTGTTCAACATATTCCTTGTAAATCCAATGTAAAATTATTAAATCTTGGATTTCTTTTACTGAATTCTATCAGTTCTTCTTTCATTAACCATTCCATTTTAACCTGAAGACATCGGGTCGATCCGATTTTCCTCGATTATTCCAACTTTCCGAGGAATCTATTACATTACTTTTAATTCGAAAGAATTCTTGTCTTTGACCCTCGCCTCATAAGACGACCTTTTACTGTTACATTCGTATCATTCTTCGTATAGATTAGTCTTGCACTGAAAAGCATCTGATATTGAGTATTCTCAAACGAAAGTGAAGTCTATTACAACTACCTTCACGATTCAAGTACAAGGAGGTGGCTGAACTTAAGGTACAAGTTCCTTTCTTTCTATCATCCTGGTGTAACTATTATCACATCCATGAGCACTGCTCACATTACCACTGCGGGAATCCTTAAGGCTCGAGAAATCATGTGAGCCACTCATGCTCCGATTTATTTAATCCACGATAACGCGTAGTTAAGGTCTTAGGAGCTTCCTTCTTGGACTCTGACAATCTTGCATCATTAAAGATGTTCTTACTCATGGGATTGATACTTTCTTTAACAATAATTTTCAAACTTATGAAAGTCTTGTATAAGTGACGTGTGGCATAAGCCGTCTCACATATCCTCATATAATACAGTCCATAGCACATAGCTTCCATACATGATCGAGTACGTGTACACTACTATCGGGTACACAATACGTCGCATCATCATTGTCCAACTAATGGGACATCATACTTAGTCATAACATACTTGAGGCAATGCCACGCCAACTAAGGTCACTCTTATAGTTCTTAACTCATGCTTGTATTCTTTGAGTATCTACAATCCCATACGTAACTATGATTACGTCCCATTGACGTTATAACTTATTTCATTCAAGAGCATTAACCGTTTTCGAAAAGAAAACTCTATTCTGTTCGCCATCAAAATAACACTCTTAAACTCTTAATCCTTTATTCCATAACTTTAATTCACGTAGTCTTTTACTATAAACTATGAGTAATCTTCTGATCTGTGTAAAACATTTCCTTCCTTTAACTGTGAACATTGAGCTCAAGAATTTCTGAACTCCTCAACTGTGATTTGTTCGGTAACAACAAACCTGTTATGCATATGACTTTCCTGTTAAAACATTACCGACTGCGTACCACGATTACTAATACATGTCTCATGACTGTAAAAATGTTACACTACTATCTAAGTAGCATAATCTCTACCTGATCAGTATACATAATACTAATCATAACCTGTTACATGCGACATGCTAGCATAACGTGGGTACGATGTGGAATAACCTCATAATCAATTCTCTTGGTAAAACTTATTATTCAAATCAACTTGGAGGTACTGAGTTAAAACAGCTAGATTACCGTAATAAATGTGGCTTCCTTCGCCCTGTACTTATTGTGCTAAAAACACATCCTTTAAATTTCTCAACCGCTTCGATTACCTTATATCATAAGTTTCGAGGCCCGAAGCATTCCTCGACTTATCTCTTAAAATTTCCTGTTAGCACTGATGATAAGTTCGAGTCATCACTACTTACACATATTCTGTAGCTTGAGAATTAATCTCTGAACACCTTTCCTATAATTCATCTGGCAAGGACTTCACAAACATCCTTTTTCTCTAAACTTCAGCTTTGAATTGTCTGTTAACTCATTATTGAATTACTTCTCCGCTGCGCAACTCTGATTTAAACAATTCACCTTGAGATAGAAGTAATACACCACTATTACCATATAAAATCTCCTTGGCCAATCCTTTGACTTTATAACTTTGTAGTTACCATACATGACCATCTTACATCATAATTTCTCTTGTGGTTTAATCCACCTGTTTAACTTACTGATTGATCGACACTTGAATTTATGTTTCCTTTCGGATATAAACCATATTCTTACTTTCACGAAAATATGCCGAAACCTGTAAACAGTCTTTAGCAATAATTACGAGCCCATCAATGCTCCTGTCAAAACAACTTATTCATTAGTTCTAGCTTTATTCTTCATAATCTGAATCGAGTTCCATACTATAATTATCCGTAAGGATTTCACATCCACAACCTTTTTCAATACCACTTAGACCCACATAATTCTATCATATCTCTTGGTTACTCCTCGGGTTTCTCCGGAAATAATCCGTCTGAATAAAACTCAACTTTTACCGGCTCTCCTGTAAATTCAACACATGTTACGCCTCTTCGAGTACCCGATTAATAAATCTTAAACTTCAACTCTTATTATTCCTTATTGGATCCTTCCTATAACTTGTTACTGTATTCGCAATTCCAATCTAATCTTGTTATCTGAATAATATTCCATATGTCTTCTCGACCGTTGCCCTCTTTATGGTTTCAAACAATCTGAGATCTGTATTTCCACTATCTTTAACACATACCATCTTAAGATGATCTTTGTCGGCTTACCCGAATGCTTGTGTAAGGAGCCCATAAAAGAAAACGTAGAACTCCTTAACCTCAACCATAACCTTAACTGTAACTTGTACGTTAGTGACGATCTTCCTGCTTAATCCTCGAAACCGGTCTGCTATAATCTGTCAGCATAAGATTCAATCTCTACTTCATACCCTTACCAGGGGTTTTCTTCACTTATTGCTAAGCTTGCGTTCCTCATACAAAGCATCTTGATGACCCATTACAAAGGGACGTAATCTGTTTCCAATATTTCGCTTAATCCATAATTAAGTCTCTTACATATCAGATATTTAAATCTCATCCGATCCACGTGCGCAAGTCCTTCCATTCTTACACACTATAACCTTACTGGAAGTCCAGAGCTTCCAAAATTAACTGATCATTCCTTATTCCAAGTCGCTGGGTTGGTACCATAATTCTTTACTCTACACATCTCTTCGGAGAAGGCATCACCTAATGATGCGTCCAACTAGTTAAGGTACCTGACCTTACTCTTAGATACTCTTAAATTCCTCTTATATTCCTAAGACTTTGCGATTAAAAGGCTCAGTTACTTCACTGTTAGAGAACCATCCTTTGGCATTAAATACCTTGCCAATTCCGTCTTAAAATCTGACGCTTTCACCTTCGCTCTTCGTACACTTCTTTCCTCCTTGGTCACATTCAGCTCTCGGACATTTATCCTAACTGTCATATACTAGACTGAGTTGATCAGGCTCAACTAGATGTGACATTTAGAACAACATCCGGAACCCAATGATTCCACTACTTTTATTGAATCTTAAATGACCCATGGCACGGTCTGAATCAACCTGCTCTGATACCAATTGTAACACCCATACTAACTTTAACTAGTATATTAGCATGTGCGTTAAACTGATACTGGATACATTTAAAAATTTCAATAATAATAATACATCACAAATGAATGAATACAAGTTTACTCGTTTGTACATATAATCCAATACTATTACAATACTTATACAACATCCAATAAGCTCCTGAGCTGATGCACAACGAGCAACTGTACTCCATCCAGTATCTATGTGAAGATCTCCATCACGAACCTCTGACTTACCTGAAACCTGCACCAGAAGGAATGGGATGAGACATAATGTCTCAGTGAGCTCCAGCCCAACCAACTGTTGGAAACCTCAGGGAACCTAGGGTCGCCATGCCAACCTTGGCAATCTTGGGGATTTCCTATGATCGCCAAGTCTTTACGTTATCCACAAGGGTAAATCTCTGCCTATGACTATGAATCTGTCTGTAATTATATCTCTGACTATGACTATAACTGTAAACTGCCTATAACTGTAGCTGTAACCTATCTGTAACTATAATTTCTGCCTGTAACTATAACTTAGTGATCGAGGGGAAACCTAGGACCACTTTCTGATAATTGTCTATAACTATAACTGTGAATTTCCTGTGACTATAACTGTAACTGTAACTTTAACTATAACTTTAAAACATAAAACAAATAAAGATGTTTTAGGTGTTTTATGTTAGCTGTTAGCGTTGAACAAACATTATTATCTGAGTTCATTTTATGGAGTGCGGCCCGGGTGGAGTAACCCCGAGGTACATCTCCCTATAAACCGGTGAAATTCCTATCATATCAGGCTAACACCGGACTCCCTATAAAACGTGTGGACAACCCTCTCGGAGAAGTCCCATTCGGCGAATCCCGGAGTCTGCTGAACACGCCCTGTAACTGTAACTGTAAAACGTGCGAGCACGCCATTATCTTTGATCATTAATTCTTTAACTTTAACATATAAACATGTATATCTGTTACTGTAATCATATAACAATCCTATAACACTTAGTTCTTGGCTTATCGTTCATATAAGCCTCCTATAATTGTTGGAGAACCAACACTATAAGCTTATCTATAACTATGATTGTCGAAACATTCCTATAACTCTTGTATTCTAATCCGAATGCATCTATAACCTTATTCACCTAATATAGGTTCCTGACTTATCAAGGTCGTATGCTTTTCCTTAAGAGTTATCACTCACAAGTAATGGAATCAATCCATTAAATCCTTACACTCATACTATAAATCTTGTTTCCCTATCTAAGGATTCGACATATCGTTATCATATGCCGTTCTTAAAGCTTTCCTATTCATATAACCATTGTTCTCGTATTTCCCATGCCTTGCGTATTCCTTGCTCCTATAATCTTTCAACCATTGGAAGCCTTTTTGGATGGGTTAAAATGGTGGATAATGTTTCTAAAATGTTTCTGGAGAAAACGGGAGTGAAAAACCATGCCCACGCGCACCAGAATGCCCAAAACAGCAAAGCTGTCAAGTGCTGTCCTGATGCTGTTGCTATAGCCACGGCCTGTCGCTACAGCGACTGTAGGTAAAAGTCTGAAAAATGCACTGCTCGCTTGTAGCGACGGCTGGTCGCTTGAAGCGACCGTAGGCAGAAATCCAAGCTGTTTGGTCGCTGTAGCAACGGCTGGTCGCTGTAGCGACCATGACAGTTCAAAACTTGTTAAAAATCATGTTTTTCCACCATTTTTGCTCAATCCAAGTTACCCAAGCATCCCAAACATGTCAAGAATGATTTTCTATTACAAATTGATAGTTTAAAACGTATATGAGCAAGGAATTAGCAAGTAAAAGGAATTAGGGTAAAAACACTATAAAACTTAACATAAGAAGAATTTCACTATAATTCTCTCAAAGGGAGTTCTAAAAACCCCTAGGGAGCTCACCTCAAACTGATTTGGTGCTGGTTATGCTCAAGCTTCAAAACCCTAGCTCATTTCTTGCTCTTCTCTTGCTTTTCCTTAACTTTTCTCTTGTTCCAACTTTTCCCACAACCAAGCTTGCTTGAATTACATGATTTTAGGTTGAAGTTTGATGAATTATGGGATGAGGATGATGCTGGGCGAATTCTAGAGGGAGAGGAGAAGAAAATCAACTTCTAGAGAGAGAAGGGAAATGATAAATATGAAAATTTCATGTTTATCCCCTTTTTAAATAATCCCTCCTTCCAAAATTACAACATTGCCATTGCGTTCGTTTAATTCCTGTGATACTGATAAAAATTACGTTTAAGCGGGATATTACACCTACAGACAAAATCCGTCACTAAATGTCATTTTTCCGTAGGTAAAAGTCTGGACGACAACTAAATGTCAGGAATGGCCCTGCCCCAACCGCCAACCGCCCTGCCTCCTCTCCATACGTAGCAACCAACACTCTATACCACAGACCTGCTCTGTCAACCAATAACCTCCAACACCACTTCCCTAGTAAAGCAAGATTAAACTCCGTCAACCTCCTAACCCCCAAACCACCAAACTCCTTTCCTAAACAAACATTATTCCAACTGATCCAAGACAATTTTCTATTTTACTCACACCCTCCCCAAAAAAATCTAGACAGTAAAGATTCAATAGAAGAGATGATACCTGACGGTGCCTTGAAGAAGGAAAGAGCATAGACAAGAAGAGAAGTCAGACAGATTTAAGCAAGATCAAGCAACCACCAAAAGAGAGGAAACGACTCTTCTACCCAGTCAATCGAGAACGAATGCGCGACAAAATCGGATCCCAAAAAGACAACGACGAGATAAGATTCTAAAGTGGTCAAAGAGATAAGATTCTTTGACATGTCTGGAACATGCCGCACCTCAGTTCTCACCACACCGTCGTGCATTTTGACCGAACCAATACCAACTACATTGCAGGGGTGATCATTGCCCATCAACACAACTCCACTGTCAACCGATAGGATTGGAACGTCATGGCAATTCGTTCTTGACTTTAGACTAAGGTAAGTCGAAATTCGGTTGTTTTTTTATTTTATATAGAAGAAAAATCCATCCGCTCTTCTTCTTCCTTTGAATAAGGAAAGTGACTTGGAATCTCTCTCTCTCTTTGTCTCATTGCTATCAATCAACGGTTCGAAAGCCAAGGAAAGAAAGTGGAAAATTAGGGTTGTGACTGGACACCACATCGGTGAGGATTGCGCTATGCCACCTGTCCTTACCTGGGTGGGAGTACTGCAAAGCTAACGGTAGGTCAGACAGGTCTGGGATCATCTTTCGGCTGGAACAACCTTTATTATGGGCATGATCAGCTAAAGATCACTGTCATCTCACGAATTGGATTCGAACCAATATCAAAGACTTTACTTTATTAGATCGTGAGTCTATCTGTCGTCCTCCTCATTCTATTCAAGTCCTTTTAGTAACAATCCATTCCCCGAATACCAAAAATGGAGATGAAAAATATTAGTCGACCTTATGTCGGGAGTTAACCTGGTGATAGCCTAACTCCCTTAGTTAGTCAATGAAGTTGTTCCAAATGGAACAGCGAGCGGTGCCAAAGGTGGATCCTGAAATCATATTCGGGAGCAAGGAAGGTGAAGTGATCCCTAATTCCCTATCACTAGAGAAAATAGGAATCGAAGGAGATCAGCCCGGCAGAATAGGAAGGCAAGTCTGTCACGGAAGCAAGCTCGCTAGCAAGCCATTGCGGATCCTCTTGCATTGAAATTGTTCCTATAAGCCACCGTATCCGACAAAATATTTTTTAAAAATTAAAATAATTAATTCTGATACTTCGTGGGTACGTATCTACGAGTATCTGTGAAGTATCGGTATCCGATACAGGTACGTCTCCATTTTGAAGTATCCGGACTTCATAGAGTGTAACTCAGTCTCGTAGTAATTGTCTATATTAACGGTGTTAGTCATTTTCTTAAATGATGTAATATATGTTGGATTAAGAATGTGTCAAACACGGCCAATGAAGGCTTCTTAGTTAGTCCAAGTATATAAATACAATTGTAAAAATTAGTTCTACCATGTTCTTTCAATCAAGTCTTTATATCACTTTCTTTTATCGTTTTTCCTTTATTTTCCTTGCAATCTTAGATAATTGATGCTCTCAGGAGTAGTTTCGGAACTTGCAATTAAGAAACAAAGTTCCTCTCTATCGTAATCTTATGATCAAAAAGGGAAATCATTGTTAGAAGTGCAAGTTGACCCGCTAATCATCTCGCATTATCCAAGCGAGTATGCAGCTAATCAGCTAACATATCGACTAACCATATATGACTAGTCTCTTAAGCACCAAATTTCGCACGACAACAATGATACATAGCTATTTTATATTCAAAATAGTGAAATATGAGCTTCAAAGTGGACCCCATGACTTTCTATTTTGAGCTAAACACACCCATGTAACAAAAATTCAAAGTGGACCCCATGACTTTCTATTTTGAGCTAAACACACCCATTCTGATCTTTAGTCTTCATCACCCTCTTTCAGTGATTCAGTGCACAATTGACGTTACACTATGCAAATGTAACTAAAAGGTTGTCGAAAAGATTTGGTTTGAAATTTATTATATTGCGCCAAAGTTCATGTATTACTATGCTAAATCATGTGATAAATCATGCAAGTAACGTGTTGAATGTCTTATGTATTATTACAGGATTTGATGACTCTCTAAATCTTCAGTAGCCAACTTCAATTTAGTTTCATTCAAAAATAACATAGCAATCATTGAAGTTTCTAATTTTTGGGATCACGTTCAAACGCCGCTGATGATGCGTATTACATGACTAATGAAAGGTTGTCAAATTGAATTTAATGAGCTTTTTTTGTGGTTAAATTTAATGAGCTTGTAAAGATGCAACCCAACTCTAGATAAAAAGAATGTTCACCTGCTGATTCGAGAGAAGTCTCATAACAAAAAAAAAAGCCAAGTGTTGAAGATACCTAAAATGCCTAATGGGGTCAAAAACTTCAATTATAGTGGTGGTTATAGGGGAAATGTTATAAATTAGTTTTAAATGCAAGATATCCTAAATACCGGTTCTAAAGGAAAGATAAAGCTCACTTTCGGGATGAATTTTTTACTTTTAGTTATACTCCTTAAATAAATTGTCTATATATAAAATTTTTACTTCATCTGTTTCTTTTTAAGTGTCGTTTCAATACGTATTTTTTGTTTTTATTTAATTATCGTTTTGACAGTTTAAGGGTACAATTTGTCAATTGCATCATTTTTCAGTCTTATTCATTTTCAATAAAACTAACGGTCATTCTAACTTGTGCCCTAAGGACATAAGTTGAGAAGGTAAAAATGAAATTAAAACATAAATTTTGTCTTGAAAAGATAATATTTTAAATTTCTAAAATATGAAATGCACAATTTTCAATAAAACATTTCTATCTTTAGTTTCTTAACTTGTGTCTTAAGAACAAAAGTTAGCATTTTCCTAAAACTAATTAATGCTATACATTTGAAAAATTCAACTTTTTTTTTTTAAAAAAAAAACAAGGTTTGTTTTTGTTATGTGCAAATTTAAACATACATGAAACACAATTTTCTTACTTATAATAATGGTTCTATGAACATTTGAAAATTTATAAATAAGATCATTAACATAGTTAAAAGTTTCAAGTGCAAAATAGAAGAACAATTCTTATGAAAAAAAATAAATAGACTCCATAAATATTCAAAAAGAAAAAAATGAATCGTTTTTTTACAGGAACTAAGAATTGTTTGTTATGAGTTTAAGATAGCACATTAAAAAAATTGAAAGAGAAAGTGTGTAGAAAAAAAGGATTTTATTAATGAATTAAATGAGAGTATAATAGGAAAAAACCCGTCAAAAATTCACTTCCTTAATTTGATACAATTTAAAAATCACAAACATCTATATATTTTTTATGGGACAAACATCTATATCTATAATTTTAATCAAAATCAAAATAGTTTTAATAAAAATAAAAATTTCAAAAAAAAATACTATTTATAATTCAGAAGCGCCATGAAAATAATAGACAAGCAGGCATATACAATCATAATAATTTTTTTCGTTATATTATTTTGGTCACACAAACAAAATATATATTTGTTAGTTCCCTACATGTTTTCTCTATTTGAGATAATTTTATTCCAGGTATTGTCATGTATTAAATTTGAACACCGCTTTCATTCGTGATTCGAACTTTGATTTTTCACATTGTGAGTGTCTAACTTTTTTTGTAAGTCACAACCTCGTTGGTCACGTTAATAAATTTGTGTGACCATAATAAATTGTCATTTTTTTTCTTCTTTTGGGTAGTAGTACTCTCTGCACTCCACATTAATAAATTTGTTGCTTATGAAAATAAAAATAAATAAAAAAACCGTTGGTCACACACACAAAATATTACTCTCTGGACCTATTTATCAGAAAGTTTTCAAACAAAAATCTGGTTATATTTATAAAAAAAGTCACAACTTTCAAAAAAGACTTTTTTAGTCTTCATTTAATGTTCATCTTTTTAATATTAGTGAGTATATTTAATACTTATAGATTTCTATGAAGGTATATTTGTAAAAATCATTAAAAAATTTGCAACAATTAATAACAGTCTTGATTTTGATTTTGATTTTATTTTCTTCTTATAATAAGGACCGGAGGGAGTAATATACTTTTTTGTTAGGAAAAAATGTTATTATACTTATAAATCATTATGCAAAAGTTAAATGAAGAAATATGTAGAGTCAACATTTAGAAGGCCATGCCTTGAAAAAAAAACATCTAGAAGGTCAATTTAAACTCACATGAAAGTTTATTACCTCAGAAAGCATAATTATAACACAATTCTTTACATTTTTCATTGAAAATACCCTACTATTCGGTGATGCAAAAAACTATGTATTTTCTTATGTCATTTTTGTATGGTTTCTAACTAATAGAGTCATTTACTAAAAAAAATTTTATCTAGTCATAATTTCGTCAAATCTACAATTTTCTTAAACAATACAAGAAATAGTGCAATTTGTCAGGGATTTAAGACAGGGGCATGCACTCCTGGGAAAAATACGTGGGGTAGAGCCAGGGAAGGCCCTGAGAAATTGCCAAAGCAAAAGGCGGGAACTGGCTTATGTATACCAGGGGCAACCCCCTCGCAAATTGTCATAACCCCTGACATCTTTTTAGGCGCGCTAATTGAAATTCAAATTAGGGGACAAGGAGCATATCTGTCAGGCAATATGTGAGGGGTTCAACGAGGGGTTGACCCTGACATAAGGGAATCTCTGCATGACAAGACCAAGCCCTGCCATAAAGCTGAAAAGCTGAACGTGCGAGGGGCATACCCCTGGGAAATTGCATGAAAGCCCTGGCTTTAGTTCTGACCATTTGACCATTCTGAGTGCTAGCTAGGGCTAGGAAATGAGAGGTTTTGCGAAGGGCTAACCCCTCGTTTTTACCTTGGCTTTGTTTGGCTTATATATTCACACTTGCGCTGCATTCCTCAGACTTTGAAAAAATTTCTCCTTCATTTCTTCAACACAGACCACTCTCTTCTCCAACAACACTAATTTTTTTTACTTTGGTAAATCTCTTCACTTATATTTTTATGATTCTATTTTTTATTTCTTATATTGACATATAATTTTTTCATGTCATTTGCATGTCAAAGTTAAGCTGCCTCATGTGGTTCCTTGTTCAGCTTGGTTTTCAGATCTGTTCTTTGTGAAGCTTCAACAAGTTAGTAGTTTCTCTACTTTGAATTGTTGATATGTTATACATGTTGTTATATATAAATTTTCGAATTTATTATTGGCTGGCTTGTTATATATAAGTTGTTGTGTATACATGTTGTGATATTGATCAGTATGTAAAATAATAAGTTTTTTTTAAAATGATGATGTTAATTAATGGTTTAATTTTTTGAATTTTTTTAGGGTATGTATAATTTTCGAATTTATTTAGTGTATGTGTATTTTTTTGTAATTTAAAACCGTATTTTTTTTAAGTTTAATTAGAGAAATTGTTATTTATTCAAATTTTAATTTTAATGGCGTAATAATTTTTTTCCAAATAATAAAACAGTTTTGTATATTTTTTAAAATTTTAAACTGTTTATTTTCTAAAATTTTTTAAATATTAATTTTGTTAAAAAATAACCTCAATTTAAAACTGTTTATGTTCTAGTATAATAATATTTTTTTCTTAATTATTAAAACGAATTAAAACTGTTTTTTATCTAAAACAAATTATAATAAAGTTGCTCTCGATATAAAACTTTTGAAATAATAATTTTTTTTCTTAATTATTAAAATGAAGTAGAACTGTTTTTTTTATCTAAAACAAATTATTATAATGCTTTTGATATGAAATTGTTTTTTTAACTACACAACTATTTTATAAGTAATTAGAATAAAAAAATAATTTAAATGAATAATTATAAAACTGATGTTATTTAAAGACTATTTTTTTTTAATTTAGAAAAAAGTGTTTTAGAATAAGGTTAAAAAAACTTTTTTATTAGTTTGTAAATTGAAATTGTTTTAGAATAATTACATTTTTAATAAATGGACCGTAGAACTTACCATTTAGGCCTTAGAGCCATAAAGACAGGGCTTGAACCCTTAGAGTAAGGCTGGGCACCCTCCAGAAGGGCATAAAGCCCACCTGACAATCCTGTACAACTTGGGGGCGCCCTCAGCAGCCTGTAAGGGCGCCCTAGCCATGGTTTTGGCCCTTTGTGATTTGGGCCCAAAACCATAGCCGGATAGGCCCAAATTTGGACTACAAATAGTAACATTGGGATCATTCCCAAGGCATGACCTAAACAGACCCTGAAAACCCTAGTTTTCCTAGATTGTACTCATAGCTAGTACAATTGGTGCCCACTACGGTAAAACTGACTTAGCCACCATCTCTGAAAAGAAAGCAGCCGATCCGCAGCCTCAAAACACCTCCCGAATGCCGTGAATCCGCCGTACCTTTCAGAGCAACCCTATATTCTCCGAATTCGTCGTGATCCATAACAAACCCTCACAAATCAAACGATTGACCCGTATCGGTCTGGATAAGCCCTGATCTAGAACCTGCAATTCGCGATCTAGGTCGTAAATCTCCAACCACCAATCGCAACCTTACACACAAACTCAAACAACCATCGCTGCCACCACCGATGGCAGACCCGGCGGCCTTAGAAGCTCTGCAACAACAGATCCACATAATAAAGCGTTCCAAGCAACCATGGAGAGAGAGGGAGCCAGCAACACCAAGGCTCACCGAGTAAATGCAATCGACTTAGACCCAAGAGAGGAGTTTCAGAATGAATGCCTTGAGCCTACGGAAGATCTGAAGGAAGTCGTAATAGGCCCAAAACAGAATCAAACAACCAAGGTGGGAACTTCCCTAGACCCCGCTGAGGAGCAAAGTCTGACAGACCTTTTGAAGAGAAACCTAGACCTGTTTGCTTGGCAACGTCAGACATGCTGGGAATAGACCTCGCCATCGTGTGTCATCACCTCGCCCTACACCCAGGGGTGAAACTGGTTGCACATCGCAAAAGAAAATTGGGCGAGGAAAGAAGGAAGGCAGTAGATGAAGAGGTCGCCAAGTTGAGAGATGCATGTTTCATAAGCGAGATCAAATATCCTACGTGGCTGGCCAACGTCGTCCTTGTGAAAAAATCGAATGGAAAATGGCGTATGTGCGTTGATTACACAGATTTGAACACTGCCTGCCCGAAGGACCCCTATCCTCTCCCAAATATCGACCACCTGATTGATAACACTTCAGGGTATCAAACCCACAATTTCATGGACGCGTACTCCGGTTACAACCAAATAAAGATGGACCCTCTTGATGCTCCGATGACTGCCTTCATGACCAACCAACATAACTATCACTACGAAGTCATGCCTTTCGGCTTAAAGAATGTAGGCGCTACTTTTCAAAGATTAATGGACACTGCCTTCACAGAGCAAATTGGAAAAAACCTGGAAGTTTACATCGACGACTTGGTAGTGAAGACAAAGAAGGATAAAAGCCACTCAAAGGACCTGGAGGAGATCTTCGATCAAGTGCGAGCATACAACATGCGCCTCAACCCAGCCAAGTTCTCCTTTGGGGTTCACGCCGGAAAATTCCTAGGCTTCATGTTGACCAGGCGAGGAATCGAAGCAAATCCCGACAAGTACCAAGCAATAATCAACATGAGAAGTCCCTCTAATATCAAGGAGGTGCAGCAGTTGAATGGAAGACTTGCGGCGCTTTCCAGATTTTTATCTTGCGCCGGCGACAAAGCCTTTTCGTTTTTTGCCTCAATCAAGAAGAGGGAGCTCTTTCAATGGACCGAAGAATGTGAGGAAGCTTTCGCGAAGATCAAAACATTTCTTTCTAGCCCGCCCGTTTTACATCGTCCGGATGCAGACGCCATCCTTTTCCTATACGTGTCCATATCAGAAAACGCCATGAGCTCTATCCTCGTGGAAGATTCTGACGAGGGCGAGAAGCCGGTCTATTTTGTGAGCAAAGTGTTCAAGGGAGCAAAGCTAAGATACCAGAAAATAGAGCGCCTCGCGTTAGCAGTGGTGGAAACGACAAGAAAATTGTGCCCATATTTCCAAGGACACTGAGTTGTAGTCAAGTTTAACTACCCCATTAAGCAGGTGCTTGGGAAACCAGACCTCGCCGGAAGGATGGTGTCCTGGGCAGTGGAATTATCAGAGTACGACATCCAGTACCTTCCCAGAGGTAGCATAAAGTCACAGGTTCTGGCCGATTTCCTGGTGGAATTTTCATCCCCGATAGAAGAGGTTGCCCCCTTCATATGGCTATTATCAGTTGATGGATCCTCAAACCTCTAGGGCAGTGGAGCCGACATAGTATTGGAAGGGCCAGGGGGTCTTATAATAGAGCATTCGCTTAGATTTGAATTCAAGGCTAGCAATAATCAAGCAGAGTATGAAGCCCTCGTTGCGGGCATGAAATTAGCACAGGAGATGGGAGCCGAAAATTTGAGGGCGAAGAGTGACTCCCAATTGGTAACGAGTCAGATAACAGGGGAGTACCAAACAAAGGACACACAACTTGTTAAATATTTAGCAAAGGTTATTAGTTTAGCTTCCACCTTCAAGTTTTTCGAGGCAATCTACGTTATGAGAGAGCAAAATTCAAGAGCAGATCTTCTATCTAAACTTGCAGTACCAAGCGACCAGGAAACAACAGAACGGTCATTCAAGAGGTGTTGACAACCCCTAGCACAGACATAATGGAAGTAAAAGCCGTGGAAAATGAGGAGGAGGGGTGGATGACGCCGCTCATCAAGTATCTCACAGGATCGTTTGAACCCAAGAATGAGGAGGAAGAGCTACAAATATGGAGGAAAGCTTTGAAATATTGCATGGTCGCTCGAAAGTTATACAAGAGAGGCAGGGCAACCCCTTTGCTCAGATGTTTGGGCAAGAGCGATACCAACCTCGTCCTCTTAGAAGTACATGAGGAAGTGTGTGGAAGCCAAATAGGGGGCGATCCCTGGCCGCAAAGCTCTTGAGAGCAGGTTACTACTGGCCAACAATGATTCAAGACAGCGCCGACTTCGTAAGAAAGTGTGACAAGTGCCAAAGGTTCTCTGACAAGAAACACGCCCCTGCCTGTGAGCTCACCTCAGTTTTCTCCCCATGGCCTTTCCACAAGTGGGCAGTGGACATTGTGGGCCCATTCTCCTTAGCGCCCGGACAACTCAAGTTCCTCATAGTAGGAATAGACTACTTTACCAAATGGGTTGAGGCAGAAGCGGTCGCCAAGATTACGGCAGACATAGTGATATGTTTTTACTGGAAAAAGATCATATGCAGGTTTGGACTACCCAAAGTCATTGTGTTAGACAACAGAACCCAGTTCGCCAGCTCCAAGGTGGTAGAGTTCTGCAACCAGCTCGGAATCCAAACGAAGTTCGTGTCGGTCATCCATCCCCAAGCAAACGGGCAGGTCGAATCTGCAAACAAGGTAATCTTTGTCATACCCCATTTTTTGACTCATATTTTTCTTTGTTTATTATCTTTTTAATATTTATTATTTTATTATAATGTTTAATTTCTTCCTTTTACCTTTTATTATCTTTACTATTTCATCTTTATTTTTAGGTTTTTATTTATTAATATTTATTATCATTATCATTACTATTATTATTATTAATATTATCATTACTATTATCACTATTACTATTATTATTATTATTATTATTATCTTTTTTCATTAATACTATTATTATTACCTTTTCATCAATGTTATTATTATCTTTTTCATCATCATTATTATTATCATCTTTATTATTATTATCATTATTATTTTTGTTTCCATTATTACTTTTATTATTATCATTACTATTATTATTATTTGCTTTATTGTTTTATTTTAAAGAAAATAAAAAAAGGAAAAGAAGGGGACTTCGCAGAGCGATGCTACCATCGCAGAGCGAAATCTACGATTTTTTTGCAGATTTTGATTTTTCTGATTTATCTTTCTTTTGTGTTTATTGTGATCATTATTATTATCATCTATTGTTATTATTATTACTGTTATTACCAATTTTGGCTGTTTGGATCCAACAAAGAAAGAATTAAGCATGTGCCATTAAAGATTAAGGTGAGAAGGATTTTGTGCCAAGCCAAACATGTGCCAAGCAAGTTGGCTTGCCCTTTGGCAGCTCTCATCCCTCCCAATTGCCTGCTACTGACCATGCACTTTCCAGCCAGCAGCTTGCTCTCTTTTCTTCCTTCCTTCTCCACCAAAATCAGTCAAACATAGCTGCATTTTTGCTTCCCCCAAAGAACAAAGTGCTGCCCTGTTTCAGCTTTCTTCCTTCCCTCCTCACAACAGCCCACATGTTCCTTTTGCTTCTCCCAACCTCTGCACATTGCAGCCCACGTTTTCCATGCTTGTCTTCTCAAAATTGCAAGGATCAAACCCAAAGGACAGCTCAAGTTGCAAACAGCCAGGTTTTCTCACTTTTTCATCATTTTTTCTGTCAAAATCAGCTTCATTTATTGTTGAATTTGGCCAAAGTCTTGACCAAGATTGCAAGGCAATGTCACCTCTTCTCTTTTGCATTAAATGCAAAGCAAATAGCTTGGTTTTAGCCCACAAAAACAGCCTGCTCTAGGGATTTTCTATCATTGCATTTGATCTCATTTTTGCCTATTTAAGCAATGCATTGCATAAGGTTTCAGTACAATTGAATAACAGTTCAATAGCACAGATTTTTACAGTTCAAAAAAGTGAATTTTGCAGTGAATCTCTACACAAATCAGATACAAAAAACAGAGTTAGCTTTAAGCAAGTTTAGAGAGAATTCTAGGAGGAAATTTTAGAACAAATTCCATTCCTTTCTTTCACAAATTATCCAAAACTATCACAAAGTAACCAAGCACCCAAAACAGCCACTAAACCTCATACAAAGAGGGAGGAACAATAGCAATATTAGTGTTCCTGCTGTTTGCATTCATCAACATTTCAAACCTTGCAAAATCACAATCATTCAAGTCCTTTTCCATTTCTTGCATCTCAAGCCATTGCTAGGAGTTTGTAAGTCATTCTAACCTTTTATATTTCATTTGCATACTGTTTGCATTTATTTTCTGTTTGATTCAGCATTTCTCTGCATCACTAGTGTTTGTTAAAAAACTCATTTTTTATTAAAACCACTTTTGAAACTTCAAAGAAATCACAAATTTGCAAAACACTAAACTGAATTGTTTTACTCCATTTCTTACTAATTTCCAAAGCTTTTCAATCCCCTTAAGGTTCTGAAGCTTGTTCAGAAGCAGCTTCTGAACAGAAGTTCAGAAGCAGCTTCTGGGTTCAATTTTTCGCAGAGTTCACAGAGCGAAGTCATGGTCGCTCTGCGACCATGACAGAACTTAGGTTCGCAGAGCCAAGTTCAGGTCGCTCTGCGAAAATTGCAGAACTCAGATTCTGAGTTCAAGCTTCTAAAAGCTAATTTTTGAGGTTCTAACCTAAAAATTCAGAACCTAAGAGGATTAAAACTCATTTTGGTCCAGAAACATAACAAGAGTTTTGCATGTTATTGGAAATTTCACAAATTTGAGCAATAATTTTGAGTAACTTGAGCAACAAGTTACGTTCATCAAATTTCAAAAAAAAAAAGCTTGGAATTGAAACAAACTTGTTAATTTCCCAAAATCAAACTTGAGCAATAAGCTAAGTTCAATAAATTTCAAAACTAAACTTGAACAACAACCTTGTTCATGAATTTCAATCAAACGTGAACTTGAGCCGAACTTGTTCATTTTTCAAAATCAAGCTTAAATTTGAGCCGAACTTGTGCATTTTCCAAACTTGTGCATCTTTTCATGAACTTGTTCATTTTGCAAACTTGAATAACACTTGTTCTTGAGTTCCAATAACTTAAGCAACAAGCTATGTTCATGATTTTCAACAAACTTGTTTTTGAGTTCCAACACACGTGAACAATGCTTGTTCATTTTTGCATCATAAACTCGAGGCAAACTTGTTCTTTTTTTTCGAAAACTTGAACAACATTTGTTCATAGGTTGCAACAACTAATTTGAGCAACAAAATTTTCTTAGGTTTTTTAACCAAGTGTTTTGCTCTCTTTGAGATTTCTTGAGTTTCAAACTTGAATGAAAAAGGAGTGGTTTGACGTATGTCTCTCCATTCCCCGATTGCACGAATGCTTGACGTATGTCTCGTTGTTCGGGTAATTGTCATTCTATTTTCAACGCGTCCAACACACTTAAACCTTTTATTGGTCCTCCGTGACCAATTCAAACCTTTTCTTGGCCCTCGTGGTCAATTCAAACTTTTCACGCCCATGCGCGTTTTCCAACGGATACCATTGCCCGAGCGCGAGTCCGTCCCTTTTTAATCAAATTCTTTTTACCTTTTTTAAGCTACCCTCATAACGGTAGTAGGTAAAAACTTTTTATCGGTCTTCATTAAGCTATCCATACAACGATAGTAGACCACGTTTCCTTTTTAATCAAACTTTTTCGCCCGAGCGCGATCAGATCTCTTTTCATAATTAAAACCAACCAACACACAAATCTTTTGCTATAAAGAACTACGTAAGCTTTGAATTCTCCATCGCACCGGGAGATACGTAGGAGCAAGATTCACATCTTGTCAAGCGCATTAATAAAAAACTTTCTTTTTCCTCTTTATATATTTTTTCTTTTTCCCTTTTAATATATTCAAGCATGCAAGCAAAACTTCGAAAACATTCTAGCCTTAGCTAACTAGGAGGTTCCCGTTGAGTACAACGGATGTGAGGGGTGCTAATACCTTCCCCTTGCATAATCGACTCCCGAACCCAAAATCTCTAACATTGTGGTAATTTAAAACTTTTTGCCCTTTTTCCCTGAAAAATTAAAAGTTCAAGTCGTGATTTAAAATTAGTGATTCAACGCTTGTCAATAGCTTGATATCCGAAATTCGACGCGACAATCTTGAACGACATCAAAAAGAAGCTCGACGACGCCAAGGGACTTTGGGCTGAACAGTTGCATGAGGTGCTCTAGTCATGTCATACGACGCCGCACTCAACAACCACGGAAACCCTGTTTACTATGGTCCATGGCGCAGACGCTATGCTTCCCGTAGAAATTGACACGCCAACATGGCGTCGCGAAAATTTCTAGGAGGAAGCTAATGAGACAAGCTTGCTATGCGGAATGGATATGATCGATGAGGTACGTGAAGCCGCCCACATCCAAGAGTTCGCCGCCAAACAAAGAGCCGATTGCCGATACAACTCGAAAGTGATCCCAAGAGACATGAAGGAGGGCGACTTGGTCCTAAAGCAGGTCGTCGCACCAACGTAGATTGTCAAACTACTACCTAACTGGGAGGGACCATACCGAGTTAGGGAAAAGCTTTCACATGGAGCATATAAGCTAGAAGAGCTGAACGGAGATGTGGTACTACGAACCTAGAATGCAGTGAATCTGCACCATTACTACAGTTAAATATTTCATTATTGTCGCAAGTATTTTAATTGGAACTCTTTGTATTTTTCGACTAATGAAAAAGAATAGGGGAGCACTTTTTCCCCTGCAAGGGCAGGGGTTTTTAACGAGGCACCCTACTCTTGTTATCTATGTCATAAGTCCGATATTGCACATCATCATAACAAGCCAGACAACGCCAAACAACAAAAAAAAAACAGAAGGAAAAGAAATCGCCACCCAGTTCCTTAACCCCAACGAGGGTTGCCACCTAATTCCTTAACCCCAATGAGGGCTCTTAGACGTAGTGAGCTAAAATGAGATCGCCACCTAATTCCTTAACCCCGAAGAGGGCTTTAAGATGTCGTGAGCCGAAAAAGAGATCGCCACCTAATTTGTTAACCCCAAAGAGGGCTCTAAGACATCGTGAGCCAAAAAGAGATCGCCACCTAATTTCCTTAACCACAAGGAAGTCTATAAGACGTCGCGAAAATAGGAAGGCCCACGCAAAAAATACCTCAACAAAGCAATACCATTGAGAATAAAACTGCTTGACAATTTTCAACAAATAAGCGCAAGTAATATTCATCGCCCAGGAGGCATTTTCTAAAGCATCACCATTAAAAAGAAGAAACTCGAAGCTAAATAATAAAAGAACGGACGAACTGCATAAAGAGAATAATGCATCATTACAAATTTAGAGAGAGTACTAAGTTCAAACAAAATTAAAAATTACAACAGTGAGATTACGGTTCGTCCACCAGGGCGCCATCTACAACAACCTTAAAAGAATCTAGAGATGAGAGATCGACGCCGGGATGTAGAAAAGCGACCTGTTCTTTAGCACGGTCAAAACCATTCTCAAAAGACATCACCAGCTCGCCTTTGACTTCTGAGATTTCAACCTTCAACGCCATCTCCCTCTCACCTCTAGAGGCGACCTCGTCCTTCAACTGCGTAATCACCGTGTCCTTCCCAGCCAAATCAGCATCATGACCGATCTTCAGATCATTGATGCGCTCATCACGTTCAAGCTTCATCCCCTCTTTGGCTTCTTTGATCTCTTTCTCTCTTCTTTCTTGAGCTTCTTTCAACTCCTTCTCGACCGCCCTCACCTTACCCAGCAGCGTTTCTTCACTCTGCACCAGCTCTTCATGTTTGCGGGCCATTGCATCCAAAAGTATGATAGACCGCAAACAGTTCACGCCCACGTCCCTTGACATAAAGGGAACGGAGCTCTGGTTCCCAGTTTCCACTTCTTCAGGGCTGAAGGCCATCCTCTCCTTCACATAGGCTCCAGAAGGATCGGACCCCCCCCCCCCCCCCCCCCCCCGATACCACTAGCTTCGATAGTAGGCTGAGACTGCGCCCTCTTTGATCTCTTATCGGTCGCCACCTTGTCCCTCCCGGTTGGCGCTTTCTCCCTCTTCTCCTCTCTCCCCTTTTCTTACATGACTTGGGCGGCTACTTCACCTTGAAGTTGGGCGTCAAGTGCAACCTCAGCTTTCCTCTTTGGCTTACGAGTAATAAGTCCAGAGGGGTCGCTGACGACCAACCCCTCAGCAGCTTTCTTGGCCTTCATCTCCTCTAGATACTTTTTCCTCTCTGCAGCATTCATAGGCGCCATCGATTCTACGAAAACAAAATACACAGAAAAAACATATAAGTTACCGAAATAAAGTAGGCGAGAAATTCAATCAAGTAAAGCTATAAAACCAACTCACGTAAATAGGTCTCTAGGATATTTGCGTCCCCCTCTCTATTCAACAGCTCCCGTATATTCATAGGCAGCATTTTGTCCAAGAAGCAGACAACATCTTTTTCATACTCGTCCAACTTCTCATATTCAAATCCAGTGATGGAGGCCGGGGAACTCATCCAGTTGATTGGAAAATTTAACTCACTCTGTACCCGCACAACGACTTCCTCGCAATCTTCCCCCCCCCCCCCCCCCCGCATCCTAAGGAAAGTTTGTCTCCAATTCTTGTAGTGAGAGGCATAAGGTGGGAACAACCTCTTGCCAGGATGTGCGCTGACGGACACCAAGGACAACTTGTCCACTCCTTTAGTACCATAAAAAGTGAAAAAGGAGCCAGCTGAGGGCTCGAAACCTAGTCCCTCACACATGATCTCAAAAGCCCTTATGAACACCAAACTGTTGGGCTGGAGTTGAGAGGGCGCCACGTTCGGCCAGTTTAGAACACTTACTTCAAAGGGCGTGAAGGGATACTTCACGCCCAGGTCTTCAAAAACAGCCATGTACATGTAGAAGAATTCATGGGCGACACCCTTTGGCATCCGTAGATTCACTTTCTCACCAGGGCGGCAAGGTTTCAGGATCACGTCCTCTTCAAATCCCGTCGAGGACACATTCAGTTTGCTCCGAAAGAATGCCACTCGCTGGGGATCTATATACATGGACTCCGAGCGAAGTACTTCGTCGGTGAAGTTCTCTTGCTCTGAGCCACTAGAAGACGCCATGTAACAAATTCCTTTCCTACAGAAGGGACCTGGGCGAACAGAAAGAATAACGCAGTCAGATTAATTCCCACCACTACTCCCTTCTTCACCCTCGTCCGAATCATTTGAAAATTCCTCTAAGAGGGAGTGGTCGTAGTAGGCTTTCTCAAACACCACCCAATCAGTGGTTCCATCTGACTGTTTTGCATGTTTAATGATTTCCCTCCACAACCTATCCATTTCCTCTGAATTCGCTGGGGATAACTCCCTACCCGCCCCATCGCACTCCCTAATCACCACCATGCTACAAACCTAATTAATAAAGGACAAGATCAAAGAAGATTACCTGGATTTAAATGAGAGCGGAAGATTGAGAATGAAAGCAAACTCCAAACGATTCGAAAATGGTGCAGCGATCTCCAAAGCCAGGAACGGTTTGAGAGGAAAGTGCGTTTTTGAGAGAAGAAAAAAGAGTGAGGGAAGCGAAAAGGTAGGGGAAAAACAAGAAGTGGAGAAAAGTAGATCTGAAATCAGTTTAAAGTACAAAAGCTTGGAAAATGCGCAGATGACGTCATGTAAGTGGGCACGATTTCCAAGAACCGTTGCGATATGAACACATCAGCGAGAGTGAACGGTCGCCCCATTTATTCTGTCGGATCTCACTAGGGCGCGCCCTGAATCTAAACCTCAAAGAGAATCACGCCCCATGTGGGGCTAGTTTTGGCATGGCGTCCTGAGCCACTCAGTAATGTCACTCCTTTTTACACAGTTTAAATCACTTCGCCTTGATCCAAAGCTTGTGCTTGTTGGGCTATATGGATACTCTTGTTGGGCTAGCACCCACCAAGGCCCCAAAAATACATGGAGCTAGTACCCCTGTTAAACTAGCACCCATGTTGGGCTAGCTCCCATTTCAGGCTAGCACCCCCCGTTGAACTAGCACCCATGTTGGGCTAGCACCCCTGTTGGGCTAGCACTCCCGTTGGGCTAGCACCCATGTTGGGCTAGTGCTCACTAAAGCCTCCACTATTTAGGGGGCTGCAATATATCAGTCGGTATTCTCTTTGCACATCCAGTAATTTAAAAAATTCTGACACAACTTCATTTCCAGTAAGTCTCACCTGCTGGGCCAAAGATCACAGATAGATCCCCAGTGACAGTTTAACCACTTCGCCTTGTTCCAAAGCTCGTGCTTGTTGGGTTGTGGACCATAGAACTTACCATTTAGGCCTTACAGCCCTAAAGACAGGGCTTGAACCCTTAGAGTAAGGTTGGGCACCCTCCAGAAGGGCATAAAGCCCACATGACAATCCTGTACAACTTGGGGGCGCCCTCAGCAGCCTGTAAGGGCGCCCTAGCCATGGTTTTGGCCCTTTGTGATTTGGGCCCAAAACCATGGCCGGATAGGTCCAAATTGGGACTATAAATAGTAACCTTGGGATCATTCCCAAGGCATGACCTAAACAGACCCTGGAAACCCTAGTTTTCCTAGATTGTACTCACAGCTAGTACAATAAAAAAAAAGTATGCACAATTTAGTAGTGCGTAAAGAAATTTCGTGCATAAAGAAATTTCTTTGTTAAAAACAGTTTCGCGCATAAAGAAATTTCCCGCGTAAATATATTTCTTTATTAAAAACAGTTTCGCGCATAAAAAAAATTCGCGTGTAAAGAATTTTCGCGCAATTTATTTTAGTTAGTATATCATACATACTTCGTGAATGAATATAAATTTCATACTCACTCATGGAGTGAGGGGAAGACGACATATAACAGTGGTGTATATGTAAAAGGAGTTACGGAAGGAGGTGAAGATGATTTCTATGGGGTGATCAAACAAGTTTAAGAGTTGTTTTACAATCAGGATAAAGTGGTGTTATTTTATTGTGACTGGTTTGATCTGTCACCTAGATGGACAAAAATGAACAAAATAAGCAACTATGTTGGCATTCGAGTGGACAAAAAATATAAAGTGTATGACACATTTATCATTGCACATAATGTTAGGCAAGTGTACTATGTTCCTTATCTCCCAATGTAACAATGCAAACGAGGGTGGTCGGTTGCGATCAAAACAAAACCAAGGGGTCACATTGAGACTGAAGAACCAATTGATGAAGTTGAGCAAATTGATGAAATTTCACATGTTAATGAGATAATTGAAGTTGAGCAAGTTACAGGTTGGCGTGATGCACAAGTTGAAGGGGATCATGTTGATCCTGTTGTTTTGTTGACTCCTAATAAAGATGAAAATGATGAGGATGATGTTGGTTCTGAAGAGAACAATATTGAAGGGGATCAAATCGACGAAAGTGTTTTTGGATTATAATTGATGTTTTGTTGTATTGTTATAATTGGTGTATTGTTGTATATTGTTCTAATTGTAATGATTTTAATTTCAAAATGGATGAATACATTGTTTATTTGTATTAGTTTGTGTTATGATGATTTATTGTTTTAATATGGCTTTTTTGTTATTGATAAATAGTCAGCCATGCCTCCGAGGATTGAGGATAAGAGCAAGAGCAAAGGCCGCGGGAAGCGGTATGTTACTCAAGTTGTTGACCCAGCCACACAGGCGAGATTAGCCCCAATGCTCCCACACCTATTGCATCTTCTAGCAAGGGATCGACTGGGTCCTCCCAAGCTAGTGCAGCTGCTCCTACTATAGCTCCACCTTTCTCGTCATCTCCTTTCATTTTCCCTCCGGGACCTCCGGGATATCATTTTGGGTCTTCACCTTCCTTTCACTTCCCTACGGGCTATCCATTCGAATTTTCCCCACCTTTCCTGTACGGGTTGTCCAAATATCCAAACCCACCATAAACCCAACCCCAAACCCAACAACTACTAAACCCACCACAACTACAAAATCCCCCACAACCCCAGCAAGAAAATGTGGTCGAAGAGGATGGTGCATGCCAGATGGATAGTGGTGGATAGGTGGTGCATGCCGATGATGTCCCGCTGGTTTATCCCTTGGATGCTCAGAATCGCTTCGTCTTAACGCCTAGTGGAAACTCGTAAGTATTATCATAATTGATACATAGTTCAATTTTAATAATTTTATGTATATTTTAAGTTTATGTAATGTTTAATTATGAGTTTTTATTGTTTCAGCTTTTTGCCTTGCAAACCTGCGGCGGAAGCTATCAAAGATATCAATCACAATTTCTATAATAGATTGTGGAAGACTTATGGTGATGTGGATGATTGATAAGTGGCAAAATATGAATAAATCCATGTCTTTTATAAAGCTTTTTAGTTACTTGTTGTGCAAGTTATCTTAGGAAAAGCATGGAATTTATGAATAAATGCCAATCATTCTTTGTATATCTCATTCTTCCCCATTTGTGTAGGAAAAAGCAAGCCAGGACCTGAAAATAGAAAGAATTATTGAAGAGAAGCATGAAGACAATCGCCTAGCGATCCTAGGGCGACTGCTGAGCGAAGTCAGGCAGAGAATTATCGCCTAGCGATATCTTGGCGAATGCTGAGCGAAGTGAGGCAGAGAATTATCGCCTAGCGATCCTAGGGCGAAAGGTTGGCGAAGTGAGGCAGGGAATTTCTGGAACAGGGGAAGTTATTTCGCCCAGCGAAATACTGATCGCCTAGCGAAATCATCAAGGCGGTCTAAATGCTGAAGATGACGTGGCAGATCTCTATTGGCTGTTTTGATTTGTTCGCTGAGCGATGATACGCATCGCTGAGCGAAATTGTATTTATCAGCTTTTGTATTTAAGCTATTTTCAGCTTTTAGGATAGATATACTACTTTTGTTAAGCTTTCTTTAGGAGCGAATTTTAGAGGTTTATTACCAGTTAATAGGGTTAGAAGCTATGATCTTCAAGGAGCAAGAGTGAAGGGATTGTGGAAATCAACCAAGGGCTTTGGGAAATCAAGACTTTGGGTTATGATCTTCATCTTTTCTCTTATCTTTTGTATAGTTGTCATGAAAATGAGCAACTAACATCCCTTTGTTGGGATTTGAGGTAATCTTTCTAGCTTTGATGTAATAAATGATTATGTGAATATATGATTTTGGCAATTCATGTGTTTATGAAGTTATTCTTGCTTTTCAATCTCATGCTTGATTCAAATGATATTGACAAATACTTTTGAATCTATGTTTAAGAATAATCTTCTATCAAAATAAGAAAATCTAGAAATGGATTTGGGTTTTGATAATCGCACTAAGTTTCGGATCGTAATGCTTTCAGATCGTTTGATTGATTGGGAAATCGTCGATTAAACGATACGATCGATCTCACGATGTCATTTGGGAAATCAATGACGTTGTCGAGCGATACGTGATATTTATGCTAAAACGCTAAATTCATATGCATGATTTATTTATTACATTCTTTGCAAGATTGATGAACTCTAATCTCAACGCTTTTATTCCCTATTACTTGTCGTTTTAATTCCCGCATTTACATTCCGTCATTTTATGAAACCAATAGTACAAACCCTTAACTCAAAACAATACCGATTGTTGAACGGTTCGAAGTAACGCACCAATCCCTGTGGAGACGATAATTGAAAATACTTACTTTTGTTGTATGAAATACTGCTTCAACAAAATGGCGCCGTTGCCAGGGATTAGTGTTTAGCTATTTTGAACATCGCAATAGTTTATGTTGTTTTGAGCTTTTGTATATATCGTGTTAGTATATATTTTTCGTTTCTTTTGTACATTATAACTGTTTGGCATTAACCCTCTTTGTTATGCAAAGAAAAGTTTCTTGTTAGTTATTTGTGTTTCAGATTCTCATTGAAAGAAATCATGGCTGATCATCATGATTATTTCAACTACTATGATCCATACGAGTATGAAGCTTATCAACAATATCAACAATATCCGTCTGAAGATGAACAAATGGCAAGAACAGAGAATATTCTGAATATGTTCATGCAACAATCCATGATCAACATGCAAAATACCAACCAGAGATTGAGAGCTATATCATGCCAATTGGATATTTTGCGAGTGCAATTCAATGTTCTACCAAGAATCATGGATGTTCAGACCAACAATCAAGCCACTTTGGAATGTGGAGAGATTGTTGAAGATGATGTTGATGAGAGTGAGGAAGAGCCAATATTTAAAGGATGTAGTATAGAGCCATTAGTGGAAGAATTAGAAATACCACACAACTTAGAACTTCCTAAAAAATGGTCAAATTCTGAAGAGGCCAGTGTTGTTGATAGTGAAGAAATTATGGAGATTGAGAAGCCGGAACCGTTTCTTAACAAAGAAGAAACTTGTGGAAAGGAGGGGGAGAAAGTGAGCAAGGCCGGATTGGAATTGGTTTTAGATTGCTTGTGTACCTTGCTCAGCTTATTTTGGTTAGGGAGGTTATGGACTCCACATCAGTTGTTCTTCAAGTTCATGGAATTCCTCCCGATGCAAAGGAGTACTAAGGCTGATGTGCTTTCCGTCTCGTTTTGGCCACCCTAACGAATCAGGCGTCGAGCTAACGACGTAAAACAAGCGCTTGTTGGGAGGCACCCCAATTTTGTAAGTAGTTTACTGCTTTGCATTTTAGTTTAGGTCACTTTACATTCAAAATCAGAAACCAGTCCAGAACACAGAACATGGAAATTTTACCTGTCATGGATCGCTGAGCGACGAAGACGTTCGCTTAGCGACATTTATAGGTCAGTTTGACCAGTTTTGACCAAAGTATTTTCGCTTAGCGATGGAACTTTCGCTCAGCGAAAATACGAAGACAGACAGTTCTTGTTTCCAAAGCCAATCAACCCTCATGGCCTCATTAATGAAGTCCCAACCGTTCCCCAACCACCCAAAACCATTCTAAAACCGGTTTTCAACCCATTTCAACCATTTTCACAAAAACATCACAAAACCTTTCACATTCCTCTCAAAAATTTCAACCCCAACTGAATCCAAGCCAGATTTAAGCACCTGCACTTCATTCTTTCACTTCTTTGTGCATTTAATCATCAGGTTTGCTTGCTATTTTTGTTTATTTTAAATTTTCGAATTTGGGTTATATTTTTGAATTTGATAGTTAGGTTTTATGATGCTGTGTTAGAATGATAAGATGCTGGTTAGATTAGAAATTAGTTTAGATTAGATATGAAACAGAATAACAACACCAATGCCATGCAAAAATTGAATTTTGATTCATTTTTTGAAAACAAACCCATTTTGTATAAATTTGAAATAAATTAGGGTTTGGGGTGTTTGTATGCCAAAGCTGTTATTCTATCTCATTTCTAAGAATATTGGGTGTGTTAGTTAGTGATTAGAAGTAGTTAGAGGTAGTTCAAGAGAGATTTTCGTAAAAAAAATTTCAATTTCTGCACATTTTCGCTCAGCGAAAATAAGATCGCCTAGGCGAAAGTTCATCTGGAAAACCCAGAATCTATGAACATTTTCGCCTAGCGACGCTTATTTTCGCCTAGCGATTGTCTCCAGAAATTTAAAAATTTTTGCTCTGATAATTTCAATGCCATTTTTATACTAACCTCTATCTATTTTGTTCTGTGTGTTTTGTCTGTTTATTTTGCAGCATGGCACCTAAAACCAAAGCAACCGGAAGCAAAAGGAAAGCGGGAGAAGCATCTTCTCGAGCATCCGCTCCGTTCGATGCGAGTCGCTTCCGGAGCGCACATCACGCAGCAAGGTACCAGGAGCTGCTCAAGAGGAAGTTTTTGCACGAGAAAGAATTCATCATCAATCCTCAAGGGAAATACACTGGAATTTTGGGGATTTTTGAGAGCCGGAAGTGGGAGACGTTGGTTAGTCCTCCGACTAATATCAACGCGGATATTGTGAGGGAGTTCTACGCGAACGCAATACCGGATGACCCTGAGGACCCATTTGAATTCCAAACCTTTGTCCGTGGCCATGTTTTGAAGTTTCACCGCCCAGCCATCAATGCTTACCTTGGAAACCCTCTGACTCCTGTTGAATCTGAATACTTGTGTGAGTACCACACTCAGCAAGCTCGTGGCAACTGGGACCACGAAGAAATTAAGAAAGCTATCTTCAAGGAGGGCAAGGACTATGATCTGAATGCAGCTGGGAGGCCTTTTAGAGCATTGAAGCAGGACATGACAATGCCGGCTCAGGTGATTCTAAACCTGATTTTACACAATATCCGTCCCAAAAGCCATATGTCCTCAACCACATTGGATGTCACCCCCCTCATCTACTGTATCCTTGCTGGGAAGAAAGTGGACGTTGCCAGAATCATTGCAAAGGAGCTTAAAACAGTTGCAATGAGTGGCATAACAACTGCTAAGTGTCCACTTGCCTTTCCTAGACTGATTATGGGCCTGTGCCAGTCAGCACGCATTGTCCTCCCACCACAAATCCACGAGCAGATAGTAAATCCGGTGGATGATGCATATATTGCCCGACACAATGAGGGGAGGCAAGTCAGAAGAACCCCCCACCAAACACAAGATCAGCCTGAATCTTCACAAGCACAGGAGCAACAGCCTTCACAGCCACAGCAGACTCAGTTTCCACAGTGGGATCCTAGGTATCAGAGTTACACTTGGGATGCTATGGAGGCACACTACAGAGGTCAGCTGGGTATCCATGAGTCGCTCTATCGTATGCAGCAGCAGTGGGGTGCTCCATCAGACCCTGCTCAGCAGGTTATGACTCCGGATCAGTACCGTTCCTATGTGAATTACCCTGGGGACAGGCCATTCTTTTATGGAGGGGGCAGTGCAGCTGCAGGTGCTGATGATGATGTTGTAGCAGCTGGTGGTGTGGATGAGGAGACGGAAAGTGATGAGGAGATGGAGGACTGAAGAGGAAGTACAACTTGAAAGCACGCACATTCAGTGAAATATTATCTTTAATGCTTTCAGTCAGAATTTTTTTTGGATTGTCTGAAATACCATGGCTTGTATAACTGAATTTCCGTATTTGTTTCGGTATTTTGATTTGTACTTTGCTTCCGTACTTTTAATTCCGTATTTGAATTCTGTACTTTGAATTTTATGTACTTTTGGTACAATTTGCTTAAGTTATGTTTTATGTTAATTTTGTGTGTTATAGTTATTTATTTTAGTATCATGTTTTAGTTAGTATAGTTAATTTTCAATTGTGTGAACCCTGTTCAAATACTCAAAGCTAAATGCTTGAACTAAGCCAAAGCTGTGAGCAAAAGATCAGGTGAGTGATAATGATAAAAAGTTAGTGATAAAGCACGCAGCCAAGGTACTCGTTTCTTGTTTTTCTAGGTATATACTTGATTGTGAAATGAGTCCTTTGCACACATTTTTATGTGTTACTCAGTTTTAAGTAAGCACATATTTACGTTTGAACCAATTTAGAACTAGCCAAAATGTGAGGAATCCTCAACCATTATATATATGCAGGAGACCAATATCATGTTTAACTCAGTTATTTTATGTTAAATCTTTTGTTGTTTTAAATTGTATTAAAGCATTGAAATGATCAAGGCAATTTTTTGAAATTGAGTGAAATACTTGACCAAATAAACCTACCCTGTGAGAAGTGTGAGTATCTGTTAACCCTTCTGAGCCTATTGAATCAGAATTGTTAACTGTGAACTGTCAATTTTAATAAGCTCAATTGCTTATTTAAATTGCCGGAGTTTGTAAAAAAATTCAGTTCATAGTTAACTCTTTATTGAATTCTGATAGTTGTTTTCTTGTGAACCCTTATCCATCGTTTTTATTGACCTTTGCCATAATGATAAAGGAACATTCGATTAGGGTGTCATTGAACTAAGTTGGGGAGAAAGGGAGGTTATGTTTAAGTCAATGTAATGGTGAATGTTGATATTTGATCTTGACAACAAAGAAAAGAAAGAAAGAAAAAAGAAAGAAAAGCAAACCAAGAAAAAGAAAAGAGAAAAATGAAAAAGGTTTGCAATAATTCAAAGAAAAAGTTGTCAAGATCAATCAAGAAAAGAAAAATATGAAATTCATCAAGTGTTGTATTGGAAAAAGAAGGAAGTTTGTAATTAGATTGAATGTTCCTTTTGCTTGGCCATTTGAATTCAAATATCCCACATATGACAATTCTTTTGTAACCTAGCCCAATTACAGCCCTTAAAGACCTTTTGATCAATGCCTTTTATGCTTTTGGAAATGATAATTAGATGGACACATAATTTAATTGGAATGTTATCATGTTTGTTGGATGAGTGTTCATAACCCTCACAAATGATTTCAACATGTTCATCTACTTTTTATATAGAAGTGTGTTAGGTTTGGTTCAAATTTAAATATTTTGTTTGCCAAGAATTGTGAGATATGAAATTTGTGCTTAGGCAATGTCACATTCATGGTATGTATTTAGTGGAATGAGAAACTTTACTATTGCTCGCGCTATCAAAGTTGAATCATTCACCTGAAAATCTTTTCTTCCATTTTTGAAATTTTTGCCTCATGCTTAACTTTGTCCAAAGCCTTGTTTTTCCAATTATTTTGAATCTTTTGTTTGAGGACAAACAAAGAACTAAGTTGGGGAGTATTTGATAAGTGGCAAAATATGAATAAATCCATGTCTTTTATAAAGCTTTTTAGTTACTTGTTGTGCAAGTTATCTTAGGAAAAGCATGGAATTTATGAATAAATGCCAATTATTCTTTGTATATCTCATTCTTCCCCATTTGTGTAGGAAAAAGCAAGCCAGGACCTGAAAATAGAAAGAATTATTGAAGAGAAGCATGAAGACAATCGCCTAGCAATCCTAGGGCGACTGCTGAGCGAAGTCAGGCAGAGAATTATCGCCTAGCGATATCTTGGCGAATGCTGAGCGAAGTGAGGCAGAGAATTATCGCCTAGCGATCCTAGGGCGAAAGGTTGGCGAAGTGAGGCAGGGAATTTCTGGAACAGGGGAAGTTATTTCGCCCAGCGAAATACTGATCGCCTAGCGAAATCATCAAGGCGGTCTAAATGCTGAAGATGACGTGGCAGATCTCTATTGGCTGTTTTGATTTGTTCGCTGAGCGATGATACGCATCGCTGAGCGAAATTGTATTTATCAGCTTTTGTATTTAAGCTATTTTCAGCTTTTAGGATAGATATACTACTTTTGTTAAGCTTTCTTTAGGAGCGAATTTTAGAGGTTTATTACCAGTTAATAGGGTTAGAAGCTATGATCTTCAAGGAGCAAGAGTGAAGGGATTGTGGAAATCAACCAAGGGCTTTGGGAAATCAAGACTTTGGGTTTTGATCTTCATCTTTTCTCTTATCTTTTGTATAGTTGTCATGAAAATGAGCAACTAACATCCCTTTGTTGGGATTTGAGGTAATCTTTCTAGCTTTGATGTAATAAATGATTATGTGAATATATGATTTTGGCAATTCATGTGTTTATGAAGTTATTCTTGCTTTTCAATCTCATGCTTGATTCAAATGATATTGACAAATACTTTTGAATCTATGTTTAAGAATAATCTTCTATCAAAATAAGAAAATCTAGAAATGGATTTGGGTTTTGATAATCGCACTAAGTTTCGGATCGTAATGCTTTCGGATCGTTTGATTGATTGGGAAATCGTCGATTAAACGATACAATCGATCTCACGATGTCATTTGGGAAATCAATGACGTTGTCGAGCGATACGTGATATTTATGCTAAAACGCTAAATTCATATGCATGATTTATTTATTACATTCTTTGCAAGATTGATGAACTCTAATCTCAACGCTTTTATTCCCTATTACTTGTCGTTTTAATTCCCGCATTTACATTCCGTCATTTTATGAAACCAATAGTACAAACCCTTAACTCAAAACAATACCGATTGTTGAACGGTTCGAAGTAACGCACCAATCCCTGTGGAGACGATAATTGAAAATACTTACTTTTGTTGTATGAAATACTGCTTCAACAATGATGATGAGAAAGAGCGTTGGTTTAACCTCTTTCAGGTTACTTCAAATATATATCATAATTTGTATTTTAATTTATATGCACATTTGTTATAGTATACTAATTTTCTTTAATATGATAACAAAAATGCAGGCTAAGTGTACTTGGGACGCCAGGTTCAATGAAATAATGCGGCGTAATTTCCATATCAGAGTTGATGTGCGTCTTTCATATATGCTTCGAAACACACGTGTTCGTTATGAGGAGGAAAAAAAAAGCGGCCACATTGGATCAGAAAGGAGTTGATGATCCAGTTGGTTGACTATTGGGCATCTGAGGAGTTCAAGGCAAAGTGTGAGAAAACAAAGAAGAACCGGGCGTCGGAAAAGGGGGGCTGCATTCACACTGGTGGCTGCATAAGCAATGAAGAGCATGTTGAACGTTTGGTAAAAATAATAAACTTTTAATTATTATTCCATATCATATTTAAATTTAATTGTTTTAAATCAATACTAATAAATTTATGCATTTGACCATAAAATTTAATGTTTAATTAATTAATAATTTTATTTCTTGTGAAAAATAGGCCAGGAGGCTTGGCAGAGAGCCGTTTATTAACGAGCTTCATAAGGAAACATACAGACATAGTTCCGGCCCATATTACGATGAGCGTGCTAGGAGAGTTCAGGTAATCTTTGATAAGTATACTGTAATTATTCGCTTTAGTTTTTATTATGTTTTAAAAACTAATTGTTATTTGTCATTAACTATTTTGTTATTATTTATATAGGAGGGGTATGATAGGAAGCTTGCTAAGGCTCTTTCTCATGGGTCATCAGTTAATCATGGTTTGACCCTCCAAACTTGGACTAAAGTTGCTGGCGATAAAACTAAAGGAAAATTATATGGCGCTGGTAACTTAGCCGCTAACTACCGGAAGGGTATTGCAGCAACCCTCAGACTCACCCTCAATCATGGCGAAGGATCCTCCCACCAGCCTAAGCTGACCCCTGAGATGCGTGAGCTTATTCAAAAATTGACACAAGAGCAGCTCACACAACAAATGGCGAGTCACAATGTAACACCTATACTAATTTATCTAGAATATGAGCATGTGCATTAAACTGATACTGGATACATTAAACTTTTCAATAATATTTACAAATAATACAACTGAATGAGTACAATTTTCTCATTTTACAACTGTTCAAGTACCACTATAATTACTTATACAAAGACTGATAAACTCCTGAGCTGGTACTTGACGAGCAACTGCACTCCATCCAGCGTCTTCCTGAAGGACTTCATCACGAACATCCTGCTAACCTGTAAACCTGCACCAAAAGGATTGGGATGAGACATAATGTCTCAGTGAGCTCCACCCAACCTACTGTTGGCAACCTCGGGGAACCTAGGGTCGCCATGCCTACTTTTGGCAATCTCGTGGATTCCTATGATCGCCAAGCTCTAACCTTTCCCATATAGGGTATACCTGCCTGTTCCTGCTATCCTGTGTAGTCATAATAACTAAACTACATCCTGCTAAACTAGTGATCAAGGGGAAACCTAGGATCACTGCCGGAGCCTGATAACTGAATAGTCATGAAATCTAGACTATAACATGATAACTTGGTGATCGAGGGGACTCCTAGGATCACCGCCTGATAACTGCTACCTGATATCTGATACCTGCCTGTTAACTATCCTCTGCCTCATAACATAATAATATATTAACTGATACATATTATTATGTTAGATGTTAGCGTTGAACAAACATTATTATCTGAGTTCATTTTACGGAATGTCCCCGGGTGGAGTAACCCCGAAGCACATTCCCCTGATAACCGGTGAAAATTCCTATCTGAGGCTAATCACCGGACTCCTCTTGCCTGAGTGTGTGGTTATCCTCGCGGAAGATTCCTGCCCGTTCCAGCTATATCCGGAACCCCCTGTGCTCTCTAACTGGTCGAGAACACAGAAGACACACTATAAACTATGTATGGTTATCCTCATGGAAAGTTCCTACCCGTTCCAGCAATGCTGAAACCTCTTGTGCTCTCTAACTGGTCGAGAACACAGAAGACACAAAGTTTATCCTGATAATTAATATTATTCCTGGTATATCAAATATACTTATTCTGATAAATATCCTTGTACCGCTAACTAGGGTACATTCTATCCTGAACTGATACGTGTACCCCCAGTGTCACTCTGACGTGAAAAACTGAGGCACGTCCTGATGTACATATAAATGTACCTGAACAGAGGAAACCTGGTACCACTGACTAAGGTACACTATAATCTGCCTGGTTAAGGGTATCCTGAAATCAACCCTTAACATACCTGAATATAATTCTATTCCTGTTAACCTATTAAAGGTTCTAGACATATCGTTATCATATGTCATACTTATGGGCTTACTATCCCATCTATAATAATTTCCTGAAATCCTGTGGGTAAACTACCCTTCACTCTGCATGATACATATCTTTATCTTAGGTTAATCCTGGAAAGTCTATGGGTATCACTATCCCAAAGCATATCGAAGATCATTGGCATGGTACAGTTGTTTGTAATAAAAATGCCATTCTGGGCAGGTTCGCTTTTCGACCCTGAGCATCGCTCTGCGATATCCTGCGTCTGGACCTTCAGACTTTGAAGTCAGCTTCTGAAGCCAGAGTCTGAAGCCTCGCAGAGCCAGGTCTAGGCGATGGTTTGGCGAAAGTTAGACAGTAGCAAAACTCTGCTACTTCGCTTTGCGACCCTGAGCGTCGCTCTGCGACTGTAGCATAATACATAATTTTCTGAACACATGTTTTAATCTTGAAAACCTTGATACCCAGTTGTCCAATGATCAAAGAAAACATGCCAAGGACTCATTTTGAACTATAAAAACGTACCGTATCCAAGGATTAACTAGAATCAAGCATATGTATCAAAAAGGGGAAAACTATCCTTTTATTTCTAAACCTTAGCAATTAAGTTGTGATCTCACACAAAACTGACCCCAAAGGGTAAATTGCTACTCTAAGGAACCCACCTGAATCAGAGCTGGTCTTGATAAGCTTCCTTGTGCCAAAACCCTAGTTTTTGTCCCTTTTCTTTCCTTACTTTTCCTCAAGCTTTCTCTTGCTTCCATCTTCCCTAACAGCTTGCTTACTAAATATACCAAGAGTTTTGGGAAGAAATCTGATGGATTGGAGCATGCTGGGGTGAGGGCCGAATTCTAGAGAGAGAGGGAGAGGCTTTTCCAACGTGTAGAGAGAGAAGGGAAATGAGGGAATGAGGAAATATTCATACTTATCCCTATATATAGCCCTTCCAACTCATAATTACAATTTTGCCATTACCCACTCGTAATTCCTCTGATACTGATAAATACTTGAGTCTAAAGCGGGATATTACAATCTACCCCCCTTAAAAAAATTTCGTCCTCGAAATTTAGAATTCTCCTGAGATCATGAATGAATACCCCTCGCAAAGCTCCTATCATTGTTTTTGGTCAGACTGCGACTGATGTGACATGTGATAGTGTGTCAGAGTTGCAGTGCGTCAAGAAAGCTGGCAGTTGAGTCAGACATGTTGTCAAGGTCTATACTAGAGGTTTTGCCTGGAGTTACACGATGGGTTATGACAGGGGATGCCCCTGGCAAATTTGCCAGGAGTTAAAGCCCTGACATTACCATTTACGATGACTGGATTACCGAGTGATCCAGCCCCTCACATAACACCTGACAAATTGCATTTTCCCATGGCTTTTGCGCACGTTCCCGGGAAATCAGCCTGCCAAATTTCCAGATTTCTTGTGGTGTAAAGTGTGTTATAACAGCAACAAAAAAATTGATTTTTAATTAAAAGTCATACAAAAAACACATAAGAAAATGCACCTAAGTTTTGACCTTGTGTAAAATTTGTGAGAAAATCGTTGGACATTAAATTGAATTAGCTTTAGCTGGGCCTGAAATTTAATTTTCATAAGAGTAGTTTAACTATGATAAATATTGTGATTTTTTTTTTTTTTTGGGGGGGGGGGGGGATGTCTAGATTTAACCAGGGTAAAAGCCATCCAAGTAATTTGACATTTAACATATATTTGGTTCCAAAATGATTGAATGAGTTTAGGTACGTTTGGACTCAAAGTGTAGAATTGATTACAATCGAAACAACTCCTTCTACCCAAAAACGATTCTCCATTAAAAATATTTCATCAACAGAAGATCAAGCATGATTTGTCCTGATTTATCAGCTTGTTCCCTCCAAAACAAACAACCATATGAAATTTATAAAATAAAAATCCTTACACCATTTTAATATGATAGCACAACTTGCAAATGACGCAAAGAGATATGATCTTGACCTTCCTATCCTTTCACCGGTGTTGCACACCTTAACTTTAGCTTGGAATATATTAATATATATGTTTAAATGCTTTTTGGTAGCTTAACTATTTTTGAGGTACCATTTTGGTTTTATAAGTAATTTTCGCTTCTTCTAGGTCCCTTAAATATGTCTCCGTTAAACAAGTTGGTATGTTCCCTTAAAATTTAAGCACCAAATATTTAGGATAGATCAACATTATAGATGGTCCACCAAAAACCTCATTAAATTTTTTAATCTTAGTTGTTTGATCTATTCGTCAAAAAATAAACAATTGGATCTTAAAGGTCTATCGTATATATTAGTGCATTATCACCACCTAATTTTTTCCCTTTCTTTCCTTCCTCCTCTTCAACACCACCTTCACCAACCTTCATAACTTACCATTCCAATCAAACACAAAATCTGGAAAAAAATCTTCCCGTCAAAACATACTAGTTCAAAAATGCTCTCACTTTTTTTCTCAAATAGTCTCATCTCTTTGAAAACTCCTAGACACTAAAAGTGATAGTGATTACTGAGGGTTACTTTAATTAGGGATAATTGTACGTTAGATTGATATTTTATAGAGTTTTATAATTGGAAGCAATCGAAAGATAAATAAAAAGTTGGATTATCTTTCACCTTCAAATAGGGAATTTAGTGAGTTTTTCTCTTCTTGAGATTCATGGAAGCATGATTAGAGATTGGCGTAGATTGGTGAGGATAAAGGGGTTGTTTTATTAAGGTTTGAAGTGCTTAAGAATAACAACTTGATGAGTTCAAGGTTTATAATATTGTGTGATCAGGAAACTTATTTGTTAAAGGTTAAATTAAGAAATTGAAGGATCAATGATTCAAGGGGTGAATTCCTCAGCAGAAGAAATTAAAGATTTTATTGTAACTTTTCATCAAAAACTCTTAATTCAATATTGGAAGAAACTCTAATGTATTTGACATTGGAAGTGGGGTATCCCATTAGAGAGGACGGTGTGGATGAACCACTATAAATCTCTATATTCGTCTTCTTAACCCTTATATCTTTTAATTTTTATTAATAATTGATTCAATTTAGGGTTTGTGAAAATTGTTTGAAAAACCTAATTTTCATAATAGAAAGTTTAGAAATCAATTGTGGCACTAACTCAACCTAATCTCTCACACAGTGAAGGAAATCAATTTTGTGTCTTTCATTGATAATGATCAAGAGTATATATAGTTACAATAGGTAGAGTTAAACCTAGAAGAATAATTACAAAATAATGGAGAGTAATTACAAAATAATAACCAAGATAATTACAAACATAATTACATAAAGTCAAACATTCTATTACACCCCCGCAGTCGAAGCGGGAGGTTCACGGACGCTTAGACTGATCCGGAAATCTTAAAAAAGAACTCTACGTAGGCCTTTGGTGAAGATGTCAGCAATCTGGTGACGAGAAGGAACATGAAGGACGTGTGTCTGTCCCCGCACGACCTTTTCCCGAACAAAGTGAATGTCCATCTCAATATGTTTAGTACGTTGATGCTGCACTGGATTACCAGAAAGGTAAATAGCACTAACACTATCACAGTACACCAAAGTAGCCTGGGAAAGTGGGTAGTAAAGCTCTAAGAGAGGATTGCGAAGCCAACACGATTCAAAAACCACATTAGCAACACCCTTGTACTCAGCTTCTGCACTGGAGCGAGAAAGTGTGGGTTGTCGTTTAGAAGACCACGAAATGAGGTTGTCACCAAGAAACACACAATAGCCAGAGGTCGAACGACGAGTGTCAGGACATCCGCCCCAATCAACATCAGTGTAGGAGATAAGTTTCTCAATAGGGGATGGATAGAGATGCAAACCATAGTGTAGAGTGCCCTGAACATAACGCATAATGCGTTTGAGGGCAAGCATGTGGTCGGTGCAAGGGGCATGGATGTGAAGACACAACTGTTGGATATCATAAGAGATCTCAGGCCGGGTGAAAGTAAGATATTGTAAGACTCCTGCAAGACTTCTATATAAAGTGGGATCGTCATATGAAGTGTCGGCGGTGGTACTGAGCTTCTGTTTGGTGTCAACTAGAGTAGCAGAAGGTTTGCACGAGGCCATGCCTGCTCGAGCAATAATATCACTAGCATAAGTACTCTTGCTGAGGAAGAGTCCACCATCATGTCTAGTTACGGAAATGCCCAAGAAGTAACTCAGTGGACCCAAATCCTTCATGGCAAACTCAGATGCAAGGAGTGCCATGATGAATTTTTGAAGATCATGGGAGGAGGTGATGAGGATGATGTCATCAATGTAAAGCAATATGTAAGCCATATCAGAGGCACGCCGGTAGATGAAGAGTGAGTGATCTGAAGTGTTATGCTGAAATCCAATGGTGGAGACAAAGTCAACAAAGCGCTGGTACCAGGCACGAGGCGCTTGCTTAAGACCATATAATGATTTTTGCAAGCGGCACACATAATCTCGGCGATGAGGATCACGAAAACCCATTGGCTGATGCATGTAGACTGTCTCATGAAGGTCACCATGTAGAAATGCATTCTGAACATCTAGTTGATGAATAGGCCAGGATTTGGACATAGCAATGGTGAGAACGGTGCGAATCGTCGCCGGTTTTACTACAGGACTGAACGTCTCATCACAATTTACACTTGCAATATGTGACCTGCCGTCACCTACAAGATGAGCTTTGTAATGCTCAAAACAACCATTAGATTTCTTTTTATGACGAAAAATTCACATACAACGAATAATGTTAACATCACAAGGTCGTGGAACCAAATCCCATGTATTATTTCTAATAAGAGCATTAAATTCAGATTGCATTGCGGATTTCCAATTTGGGTCAGATAGGGCTAGTTTGGGGTTTTTGGGAAGAGGTGAGATGTGTGATGTTGCTCTTAAGCAAGTATATTTTTATATCATTTCCACAGGGATTAATGCGATATCAAAAACCGTTCAACATCGATTATCATTTTAAGTTAAAGGTTTAATCAAGTATTTGTTATACTATTAACTATTCGACTTTAAAGACATTAAAAATAAAATGGAGAGTAATAGGGCATAAAAAGTGTTAGGATTAAAGTTCGTCAATCAAACGTCGATTATAATCGAATGATCATAAATATGGATTCTAGCTTTTCTTATATACGATATTATCACGTATCACTCGACAACGTCATCGTATCGTTTAATCGACGATTTCTCAATCTATTAAACGATCCGAAAGCTTTACGTTCAGACACTTTGTGTGATTATCAAAACCAAATTCTATGTCTAGAATTTCTTATTTTGATAGAATATTATTCTAAACTAGATTCAAAAGTATTTTTCAATATCATTTAAATCAAACATAAAATGGAAAGCAAGAATAAACTCAATGATATATAAAAGGCTAGAATCATATATTTAAAAGATCAAAAGTTTACAACTAAGAGTGATTGATTACCTATAATCCCAACAAAGGAGATTAGTTGTTCATTTTCATGACAACCGTACAAAAGTAGAAAGGAAGATGGAGATCCAAAGCTAAGAATTGATTTCTCAAAGTTTCTTAATTAATCTACACTTAGATCACTTTTGCTCAATGAAGAATGCCTCTTTTTAGCCCTATTCTCTTTCTGGAAATAAAAACTATCAAGTTGTAAGATAATTATATCTAAAAAATGAGCTAAAAAGCTTTTATACAACTTATTTTTATAACGCTCGCTACAGCGACGAGTTGGTCGCTGTAGCGACGGAAGATTTCTTGGCCAGTGGGTTTGCTCCACGTCAGCAAACGGGGTTCAAACCGCCCTTGGTCGCTATAGCGACCAAATCTGTCGCTATTGCGATGGATCCTTAATTTTTCCCTGCCTAAGCTCGCTTGTAGCGACCGGATCCATCGCTGTAGCGATGAAGCTTTATCAAATCTTCATGTTTCTTTGCTCATTTCCAGGTCCTAGCATGAAATTTCCTGCATAATAGATGGGGTAAGACATAGGATCACTAATTTGACATTTAATCATAAATTATGAGCTTATCCTATGATAACTTGCAAAACAAGTAACATAAGTGCCTAAAAATATATCAAAAGATAACTTCTTTTTAGCACTTATCAAACTCTCCCCAACTTAGCTTTTTGGTTTGTCCTCAAACCAAAGAATCAAAAGGAAATTTTCACAGCTTTAGACAAAGTTTTGAGCAATAAGCAAAAGAATCTAAAGTTTGAAGAAAACGATTATCAGATGAATGATTCAACTGTGACTGCACAAGTTAAAGTTAAGTTTCTCATTAAACGAGATATATACTATGAATGTGATATAAGTCTTAAACACAAAATTCAAATCACACAATTCTTAGCAAACAACATGTTTAAATTTGAACCACTCCTAACACACTTCTTTGAAAGTAAATGAACAAATTGAATTCAAGTTGTGCGGGTTTTGAACACTCATCCGGCAAGTTTGCTAACATTTCGATCAAGTTATGCGTCCATCTAATTATCGTTTCTAAAAGCACAAAAGCATCGATCACAAGGTCTTTGAGGGTTGTAATTTGGCTTGGTTACAAAAGAATTGTCATATGTGGGAAAAAATCGAATTCAAAAGACCAAGCATAGAGGAACATTCTTTCTAATTATACAACTTCCTCCTTATTCAAAAACAACTCTTGGTGATTTACAAATATTTCTTTGATCTTGACAACTTTTTGATTTATTGACTTTTTCTCTTTTTCTCTTTTCTTTTTCTTGGTTTGCTTTTCTTTCTTTTTTCTTTTCTTTTTCTTTTTCTTTCTCTTTTTCTTGTTGTCAAGATCAATTACAAAATTCACCAATTACTTGACATACACTACCTCCCTTTTCTCCCCAACTTATTCACAATGATACCCTAATTGAATGTTCCTTTATCATTTGGCAAAGGACAAATATACATGATGGATAAGGGTTCAAAATGAAAGTAAAATTATCAGAATCCAATAGTAATTTAACTATGAGCTGGATTTTTTTTTTTTTACAAACTCCGGCAATTTCACTAAGCATTTTGCTTATGAAAATTGGCAGTTCATAGTTAACGATTCTGATACATTAGGCTCAATGGGGTTATCAAATACTCACTTCTCACAGGGTAGGCTTTTTGTGGTCAAGTGTTTCTACTCATATTCAAAAAAATGCCTTGATCATTTCAGTGCTTTCATATAATTTAAAACAACTTTCAGATTTAACATAAAAGAATCGAGTTAAACAAAACAAATGCCGGTCTCCTGCATATATACATATACTTTGAGGCTTCCTCACATTTTGGCTAGTTCTAATTGGTTCAAACATAAATATGTTCTTGCGTAAAACTGAATAAAATAAATTTGTGTGCAAAGTACTCATTTCGCATTCAAGTATATACCTAGAAAAACAAGAAACGAGTACCTTAGTTGTGCGCTTTATCACAACTTTCTATCATTATCACTCACCTGATTCTTAGCTCAATGCTTTTGCTTTCAATCAAGCACTTAGCTTTTGAATCTTTGATTTTCTTACTTTCCATTTGTTGGGTAAAATAAAATAAAAAATATATATAACAAAATTTGAAATAAACATAATATAATATAAAAATATCCAAAGTACAACAACATAAACAAAATTAAATACTACAGAGCAAATTGCAAATTGTTCAAATTAAAATAAAATGAAAGAAAGATGAAAGAAATGCTGCCAGCTTGCAAAAATCTCAGTCTGACTCCATCTGGTCAGCAGCATCATGATCAATGCTCCTAGTATCCTCCGAGGAGTCATCATCATCATCACCACCAGCTGCACTCACTCCACCAGGTGCAGCTGCACTCGCCCCTCCGGAATAAAAATGCCTGTCCACAGGCCATGCAATATGCTGCTGAAAGTAGTCCGGGGTCCATGTTGAATAGCCTGCCTCATGCATATGGCTCTGAATGGTAGTCAAAGCTCTATGGTTTTACTCATTCTGATTCCAGGTGTAAGTGTAGGCATCCATATGGTGAGGGTCTCAATCCGAGAAATCTAGCGGTGGAAAGCTCGGTGCTTGAGGATGGCTCGGGGCTTGGGGGATAGGAGGAGGTACAGAAGAGGGTCCAACTGAAGGGGGGGGGGTCTTATAAGAGCAATACCTATTGATGTATCTATCATCAATAGGATTTTTAATTTCCTCATCAACCTGACTCGGCATGTGGATTCGTGCCTTCATACAAAGTCCCATAATTAGGCCTGGAAATGGTAAAGGGCACTTTGGTTTAGCAGGTGGCACAATTCCACTTTCAGCCACAATCCTTATCTCATTTGCAATAATCCTCGCAACATCAACCTCTTGGTTGCTGAGGATATAATAGAGAAGGGGTGTGACATCAAGTGTGGTGGAAGAAGTGTGACTCTTGGGCCGGATGTTATAAAGGATAAGTGTAAGGATCACCTGAGCAGGAGTATTCATGTCTTCCTTAAAGGCTCTAAATGGTTTTCCTGAGGCCTGACTCACATCATACGTCTTCCCCTCTTGAAAAATTGCTTGTGCGATAGCATCATGGTCCCAATTCCCCTTGGCCTGATGCTTGTGGAAGGCACACAATCTGTGGTAATCTATCAGGTCCTCGGGATGGCTAACATCCAGTGGGTTGCCGAGATAGGCGCTAATTGCATTTCTATCAAATTTGATTGTGCGCCCTCGGACAAAGGTAGTGAAGGTGAATTCCTCACTAGGGTCAGCTGGAATTGCATTGGCGTAAAACTCACGCACAATGTCATAGTTGATTTTCTTTGGAGGGTTACAAAGAATGCCCCACTTCCGTTGGTTAATCATTTGAGCTATTCCTCGATACTTCCCTTCTTCAGCAATTTTAAACTCCTTTTCAGCCCAAATTCTTCTGTTGGCTAACTCTGCGTACCGTTCCTGGTTACGCGGGCTGAGAAAGCGTGTAGAATCGTGGGGTTGGGATGGTTGGGATCTTGGCCTTGAAGATGACCCTTCCACGTTTCTTTGCCTCTTGGTAGAAGATTTAGGTGCCATTCCTGAATGAGATGATTTGCAAGTTGGAAAAGGAACAGAGATGATTTACAAAGAGATTATGCAGGAAAGAAATGTAATGTGAAATTGAACTTGGAATAAAGATGAAATAAAAATGGAATGGTAAAGGCTTAGTGTACTAGGGTTTACGAATTTTTGGGGAAAAAACGGATAAGGGGAGATGAGTGGGTGGTTGGGGGGGAGTTAAGGGGTTTTAGTGGCATCGGGTTCTGTACTGACAGAATTCCTGTCATCGCTACAGCGACCAACCGTCGCTATAACGATGGAGAGTCTGAACATGTCATCGCTACAGCGACCAACCGTCGCTATAACGAGCGAGAGTCTGAAGGGTCATCAGACTCTAAACCAGAGTCTGAGGCTTCAGACTCAGAATTTTTGGCTTGTCGCTATAGCGATGGAATTCCTCGCTATAGCGACCATGACAGATAACAGAAAAATGAAGTTTTCAGCATGTGCCACTAACCCTTCATGCAAAAATGGATGTTAAGAACTAAATTACAAATGAAAAAGCAACATACTTACAAAATTGGGGTGCCTCCCAACAAGCTCTTGTTTAACGTCATTAGATCGACGCCTGTTTCATTTTTGATTATGAATCAATAAGTGAAATTGTTGTGGTGTGTCGAACAACTTCACCGTCAAAGTATGGCTTCAGTCTTTGTCCATTCACTGTACAAGTTGCTTTGGTGATAGGATCCTCTAGCTTCACTGCTCCATAAGGCTTGACTTCCTTGATTATGAACGGGCCAGACCACTTTGACTTTAATTTACCCAGAAATAGCTTCAATCTTGCGTTGAATAGCAAAACCATTTTATCGGGCCTGAAATGCCTCTTCATGATCTTTTTGTCATGATACCTCTTGACCTTTTCCTTATAGAGCTTGGATGATTGATAAGCTTGGTCTCGCAATTCTTCCAATTCGTTCATTTGGAGCTTTCTCTTCTCCCCCGCTTGCTCTTGGTCAAAGTTTAAAAATTATAGCGCCCAAAACGCTTTATGCTCCAACTCTACCGGCAAGTGGCATGCTTTCCCATACACCAACTGAAATGGTGTGAAACCCATAGGAGCTTTGTATGCGGTCCTATAGGCCCACAATGCTTCATCAAGTTTCATTGACCAATCCTTCCTTGATGATGATACGGTCTTCTCAAGGATCCTTTTGATTTCACGGTTGGACACCTCGGCTTGACCGTTGGTCTGTGGATGATATGGTGAAGCTACCTTGTGTTTGACTCCATAATGCTCAAGTGCTTTGGCTAATTGTGAATTGCAGAAGTGAGAACCTCCATCACTTATAAGCACTCGAGAAGTTCCAAAACTGGAAAAGATATTTCTTTTGAGAAATTTGACCACTATTTTGCTATCAGCTTTTGGGGATGCGATTGCCTCTACCCACTTAGACACATAGTCGACAGCTACCAAAATATATTCATTGGACAATGAGGATGGAAATGGCCCAACAAAGTCAATACCCCAACAGTCAAAAACTTCGACTTCAAGGGTGCTTTGCAGAGGCATTTCATTTCTTTTTGAAATTCCTCCAGTTTTCTGGCAACTCTCACAACTTTCAACATGTTCATATGCGTCTTTGAATAGAGTGGGCCAATAGAAGCCTGCTTGAAGAACCTTTGCTGCAGTTCTTTCACCATTGAAATGCCCACCATATGGCGAATTGTGACAATGCCACATGATGTCTTTGGCTTCTTCTATAGCAACACATCTCCGTAAAAGGTGGTCAGCTCCAATCTTGAAGAGATATGGGTCATCTCATACATAATGAGTTGAGTCTCTCATCAACTTCTTCTTCATTTTCCATGTAAAATCCTCTGGTATGAACCCCGTTGCTTTATAATTTGCCATGTCAGCAAACCATGGTCTTTCTTGCACCATTAGCAACTTTTCATCCGGAAACTCTTCAAGAATTTCTTTCTCGTTCTTAGTCACCTCATTGTTCACCAACCTTGAAAGATGATCAACCACAAGGTTCTCAGTCCCCTTTTTGTCTTTAATCTCCAAATCAAACTCTTGGAGCAGCAGCATCCATCGGATGAGTCTCGGCTTGGAGTCGGGTTTGGTGATTAAATACTTTATGGCTGCATGGTCAGTAAATATAACAATTTTCGAACCGATGAGATAAGAACGAAATTTTTCTAATGCGAACACAATAGCAAGTAATTCTTTTTCTGTGGTAGCATAATTGATTTGAGCATCATTTAAAACTTTACTTGCATAGTGTATAGCATGAACAATTTTTTTTTGCGTTGACCTAATACCGCGCCAACCGCATAATCACTTGCATCGCACATGAGTTCAAAATCAAAATTCCAATTTGGTGCGGTGATTATGGGTGCGGAGGTCAAATTCTCTTTCATGCATTCGAAAGCATTCATACAATCATCATCAAATTCAAAGGACTTATCTTTGTTGAGCAAATTGCTCAATGGCTTTGCGATCTTTGAGAAGTCCTTGATAAACCTCCGATAGAATCCGGCGTGGCCAAGAAAACTTCGGATGCCTTTGACATTGATTGGTGGTGGAAGCTTGCCTATCACATCAACTTTTGCTTTGTCAACTTCAATACCCTTTGAAGAAATCTTGTGACCAAGGACAATTCCCTCGGTAACCATGAAATGACATTTCTCCCAGTTGAGTACCAAATTGGTTTCCTTGCACCGCTTCAGTACCGTGTCAAGATTCTTCAAGCATAAATCAAAGGATGAACCGAAGACAGAAAAATCATCCATAAACACTTCAATGCTCTTCTCTATCAAATCAGCAAAAATTGCTTGCATGCATCGTTGAAATGTTGCTGGAGCATTACATAACCCAAACGACATGCGTCGATATGCAAAAACTCCAAATGGACATGTGAATGCTGTCTTCTCATGATCTTCTGGATTCACCAAAATTTGATTATAACCCGAATATCCATCAAGGAAACAATAATAAGCTTGACCGGACAATCTTTCTAGCATTTGATCCATGAATGGTAGAGGAAAATGATCTTTTCTTGTAGCTTTATTGAGTCTCCGGTAATCAATGCACATCCTCTAACCTGTGACGGTTCTTGTTGGTATGAGCTCATTCTTCTCATTTGTGATCACCGTCATACCTCTTTTCTTAGGAACAACTTGAACCGGGCTAACCCAAGTACTATCCGAGATCGGATAAATCATGTCGGCTTCAAGTAGTTTAACCACTTCCTTCCGGACTACTTCCTTCATATTTGGGTTTAACCGACGTTGAGGTTGCGCTACCGGTTTGTAATCTTCCTCCATCATGATCTTATGCATACAATAAGATGGACTTATCCCTTTCAAGTCGGATATTGTCCACCTTATCGCTTCTTTGTTAGACTTCAAAATTTCCACCAATTTGGCTTCTTCGTTGCTTGACAAGGAGCTACTTATGATAACCGGTTTGTTACCCTCTTTTTCAAGGAAAACATACTTCAAGTGTGAGGGTAGAATTTTCATCTCCGGCTTCATTTCTTGAACATTGGATTCATTCTTCAATTCCTTTATTTTTACTTTGTGAGGAGGAATTTCCTTCAATGAATCCAGCTCCTTCAAACATTCTTCAATTTCTTTTTCATCTTCCTCGCCTATGATAATAAGTGCATCCATCAAAACTCTTTCAAGAGGTGTCAAATTATCCAGCTGTTCCCTTGTATCAACAATTAATTCATCAGTTGCATCCATCTTGAAACATGCACCTTTATCACTAGGGTACTTCATAGCTTCATTGATGTTGAAATTGACTTCTTCATCGTCCACACGGACTTTCATTAAACCTCCGTCAAGATCAATCATCATTCTTGCCGTTTGCATAAATGTTCTTCCAAGAATAAGTGGCACATCATCATCCTCAGGAATATCCATCACCACAAAGTCAATGGGAAACAGAAATTTGTCTACTTTCACCAAGACATCTTCAGCTATTCCCAATGGACGTGTGACAGATTTGTCGGCTAGTTGCAACGTCAAATTTGTTTGTTTCACAACCAAATCACCAATTCTTTTGACAACAGAAAGTGGGATTAGGTTGATACTTGAACCAAGATTGATGAGTGCTTTACCGACATTCACATTGCCTATAGATATCGGTAATGTAACTTTCCCCGGATCTTTCTCCTTCCTTGGCAATGTTCTTTGGATGATGGCACTACAATTCGCATCGAGCTGAATTGTCTCTTCATCATTGTACCTCATTTTCTTGGATAGAATTTCTTTCATAAATTTGGCATACGTAGGCATTTGCTCCAAGGCTTCCGAGAATGGAATATTGATTTGCAATCTTTTGAAGATATCTAGGAACCTTGCATATTGCCTCTCTTTGTCCTTTCTAGCTGGAGTAGTTGGATATGGTAAATGTTGAGCTGGTGCATTCTTTACAACTTCTTGTTTCTTGCCCCTCTCTTTCACCACATCTTTCATCTTCTCATTGTTATCTTTTTCAACTAACTCCTTATTATTTTCAACTAACTCCTCTTTATTTTCTTCCTTCGCTTCCTTCTCACTTCCTTCATCAATCTCTTCATCATGTTCTTCAACAACCTTCCTCTCCACTTCAAGATTATCTCCTATTCCCCTACCAATCACCTTCCCACTTCTTGTTGCAATTGCCTTGCAATGGTCTTTTTCTGCAAGGTCGGTTGCATCAAAATGAATTGATTGTCATTTTGATGCATGGTCTTTTGGATTGAGTTGAGTGTTGGCGGTAAAGGTTCCTCCTTGTTGTGTGGCTTGAGCTAGTTGTTGAGCCATTTGGCCTACTTGAGTTTCTAGATTTTTGATGGAAGCATCGATGTTTTTCTGGTTTGCCATGGACATTTGCATAAATTGGTTCAATGTTTCGTCGGTACTTTGTGAACGGTTTTGTTGTGGTGGGTATTGATTGAAATTATTGTAAGGTTGTCGGTTGGAAGGACCAGCATCTTTTCTCCGTGGTTGGCCATAATTTGGGTTGTTTCCTCTTTGGAAATTGTTGTTATGGCCTGGATATTGACCTTGATACTGATTCGGTCGTTGTTGGTTACCGACATAGCTTACTTCTTCTATTGGCGGTGGACAAAAACCAGTGGGATGATCGCCTGAACAAAGCTCACAAGATGCAACTTGATGATGTCTTCTTTGTTCATTTTGCATCTCTTTCATTTGTTGTGGAAGATTTGCCATCTTTCTTGTTAGTTCTTCCACTTGTTGAGTCAACAATTTGTTTTGTGCGAGAATAGCGTCATTTGTTCCCAAGTCCAGAATACCGGCTTTTCTTTGTCCTGGATTTCTGTTGTGGTGAGCTTGATGGTCATTGAGTGCCATTCTCTCAATAATTGAAACTGCATATTCAGCACTCTTTGCCATCAATGATCCACCCGCAGCTGCATCAAGTAAAAGTTTCGATTGTTGTTGCATTCCATTGCGGAAAAGATGAATCTGTGTAAGATCATCAAAACCATGGTTTGGACATCTTCTTAACATTGACTTGAATCGCTCCCAAGCTTCACAAAGTGTCTCACTTGATTCTTGAGAAAAGACGGCTATGGTAGTCTTGGCCTCCATAAATCGGTTTTGTGGAAAGAATCTCTCAAGGAATTTCTCCTCAAGAGTATTCCAATTAGTCATCACTTGTGGTGGTTGATCCAAGTACCATTCTTTTGCCTTTCCAATCAATGAATGAGGAAACATTCTCATGAATATAGCTTCTTCCTCATTCTCCGTTGCTCCCAAAGTACCAGCTATCTCATAGAACTTTGTTAGATGTTGAAATGGATCCTCATGATCTAAACCCGAGAAAGGGTTAGCATATAGAATCTGGAGAATCCCAGTCTTCATCTCCGTTTGTTTAGTAGTCCTTGGCGACTTTCCCAATTGAGCTAGGCGTCGTGGGCTGTTATGACAAGGCATCCCACTACCACCAGAACTTCCGGATCCGTCTCCTTCTCCGGCCATAGGTGTTTCTTGTATTGGAACTAATGAAGGAATAGAAACAGAGGGTCCTTCTTGTTGCCTCTTCTTTGCTTGCTGCCTTTTCTTCCGACTCTTTCTATTGTTTCTCCTAGCAGTTCTTTCAATTTCTGAATCAAAAAGCAGTTGATCTTCTGGTGTCTGACCTCGCATAAACGGAGTTCACAATCTGACCAAAAAGAATTAGCAACAAGATGGATAAAAATGATTGTTATATACATAAAAGAATTTTCTGCAAAATTGCTTAAGACAATAATTAACGCTGCAATGATTATGATATCTAAGCGTTAATCCCTGGCAACGGCGCCATTTTGATGTTGCTCTCAAGCAAGTATATTTTTATATCGTTTCCACAGGGATTAATGCGATATCATAAACCGTTCAACATCGATTATCATTTTAAGTTAAGGGTTTAATCAAGTATTTGTTATACTATTAACTATTCGACTTTAAAGACATTAAAAATAAAACGGAGAGTAATAGGGCATAAAAAGTGTTAGGATTAAAGTTCGTCAATCAAATGTCGATTATAATCGAATGATCATAAATATGGATTCTAGCTTTTCTTATATACGATATTATCACGTATCACTCGACAACGTCATTCGTGTCCAAATGACGTCGTGAGATCGATCGTATCGTTTAATCGACGATTTCTCAATCTATTAAATGATCCGAAAGCTTTACGTTCAGACATTTTGTGTGATTATCAAAACCAAATTCTATGTCTATAATTTCTTATTTTGATAGAATATTATTCTAAACTAGATTCAAAAGTATTTTTCAATATCATTTAAATCAAACATAAGAATGGAAAGCAAGAATAAACTCAATGATATATAAAAGGCTAGAATCATATATTTAAAAGATCAAAAGTTAACAACTAAGAGTGATTGATTACCTATAATCCCAACAAAGGAGATTAGTTGTTCATTTTCATGACAACCATACAAAAGTAGAAAGAAAGATGGAGATCCAAAGCTAAGAATTGATTTCTCAAAGTTTCTTAGTTAATCTACACTTAGATCACTTTTGCTAATGAAGAATGCCTCTTTTTAGCCTTATTCTCTTTCTGGAAATAAAAACTATCAAGTTGTATGATAATTATATCTATAAAATGAGCTAAAAAGCTTTTATACAACTGATTTTTATAACGCTCGCTACAACGATGAGTTGGTCGCTGTAGCGACGGAAGATTTCTTGGCCAGTGGGTTTGCTCCACGTCAGCAAACGGGGTTCAAACCACCCTTGGTCGCTATAGCGACCAAATCTGTCGCTATAGTGATGGATCCTTAATTTTTCCCTGCCTAAGCTCGCTTGTAGCGACCGGATCCATCGCTGTAGCGATGAAACTTTATCAAATCTTCATGTTTATTTGCTCATTTCCAGGTCCTAGCATGAAATTTCCTGCATAATAGATGGGGTAAGACATAGGATCACTAATTTGACATTTAATCATAAATTATGAGCTTATCCTATGATAACTTACAAAACAAGTAACATAAGTGCCTAAAAATATATCAAAAGATAACTTCTTTTTAGCACTTATCAATGTGTGGACATCAATAACTTCTTTTTAGCACTTATCAATGTGTGGACATCAATGGTAACAGAAAGGTTAAAGAGCTTTCTAGGTTTGTAGATACCCCGCATGCTACGGGTTGCTATAGTCCGAGTAGGTGGTGCATGTTGGGCCAGGGGCGCAGACTGGGCCAGTGGTGTAGGTGATGAGGAGATATCTGGTGTATCCGTGGAGGGGGAAGAGGGTGTCGTGGTCGTGGAGGAGGTAGGAGAATGATTTTATGATCCGGTGGGTGAGATAAACGGATGGTCAGGTATAGGAGGTGATGGACGGGGAAGGTCATTGGGAAGAGGTTGCAGGTGGGATTGGTCCATTGATGGATAACAGATGGGTGTAAGTCATCAGTGAAACAATCATAGGCGGTGAGAGGTAGGGAAGACTTGTGTGCAAATGGAAATTGTGTCTCATCAAAGATAACATGCAGTGAAATGATGATCTTTCTGTGCGACAAATCAAAACATTTGTAACCTCTGTGATTATTGGGATGCCCTAAGAAGACACACGGGGTCGAGCGTGGTTGTAGTTTATTAATGGTAGTGGATGGGAATAAAGGATAACAAAGAAAACCAAAGACACAAAGATGTGTGTAGAAGGGGTTACGATGATACAAAAGTTGAGTTGGAGAGTAATTTTGTAGATTCTTTTGGGGAAGGATATTAAGAAGATATGTGGCCATTTGAAGTGCATGATGCCAAAATGAGGGAGGAACAGACGAATGAGCTAGAATAGTGCGAATTATGTTGTTAATAGTGTGTATCTTACGTTCTGCTTTGCCATTTTGAGATGATGTGTGAGGGCAAGAGAAACGAAAGATAAGACCATTATCAACACAATATTTATGAAATATTGAATTATTATATTCACGCCCATTATCACATTGAAAACATTTGACAGTTTGAGAAAATTGTGTGCGAATTTGATTGGAAAGTGAAATGAAAAATTCAAAAACTTGAGATTTGTTGCTTATAGAAAATGTCCACAAAAAAATCAGAATAATCACCCAAGAATAAAACATAATACCGATGACCAGAGGAGCTTAAAATTGGTGATGTCCATAAATCACTGTGTAAAATATCAAATGGCATTATAGTAACATTTTTGGATGGATTAAAAGGCAACTTAACATGTTTGCCAAACACACAAGAATTACAAACATTCTTAGTACTCAATTTTTCACTACTAATGAACTTGTTTTTATGAAGAGACTGCAAAATAGAAGAACTAGGATGACCAAGGCATATGTGCCAGAGACTAGAAGCAAGACCAACAAAGTGAGAGGGAGAGGTGACCGGATAAAGATCGCCGAGGATATTACATCTCATGGGAGAAATCTATGTTTGAAAGTCAAATATCGAGAAACCAAATGGGTCAAAAGACACAGAGACATTATTGTCAGTAGTGAGTTGTCGCACAGAAATCAAATTTTTAAAAATTTGTGGTGTGTGTAAAACATGGTTAAGGTTTAAGGGTTTGTGTTTGTGAGATGTAGGTAAAGTTGTGGGACCAGACCCTTGAATTGGAATACCTTGTCCACTACCAACAATCAGTTTCTGATTTAAATTACTCAAATTAGAATAAGACGTGAGATTACCTTGTGATGCTGTTGTATGGGACGAAGCTCTAGTGTCCATGTACCATGTGCTGTCCGGAGGAGTGAGAGACATGGTATGCATAGCAGTTGCAATGTCAGTGGGTGTTGGTGAAGCCGTAGCAGTATAAGCCTGAGAGCGCTGTCCTAGAATGCCTGGCTGCGTCAAAGGACTGTTGGGACGAGTCCACTGAGATGTTGGATAAGGGCAAGGAGGCACACCCTAAGGAGGTGGGGTCCAACCCCAAGGAGACCAGGGTGGATACTGCTGTTGCCAGGGCTGAGAAGGCCAAGAGGAAGTTGCTGCCGCATGTCCAAAAGGACCATTAGAGCGTGAACCACCACGTTGTCCACGCCCTCTGGAGCGATTCTGATTGTTGCGGTTGCGGCCGGATCCAGAGCGGTTGTTCTGACTACGATTTAAGCGCTGCTGAGAGGAGTCATCAGAGTCCCTTTGAGTTGTAGTGTGCAATGCAGTGTGAGAACTAGTGTTGTGCATTTTGGTCAGGCCGGATTCCTCCTAAATAAGCATGGATCACGCCTGAAAGAATGATGGCAGTGGATTTCTTTGGCGGATTAAGGTGGCAACCCCGCGGTACGGCTCAGAAAGACCAGACACCAGTTGAAGGACAAGACGGTGACTGCTGACAGGTGCACCAACGTTTTTCAACTGATTAGAAAGTTGCTTGAGACACTGGTAATAAGCAGAAACATTAGGAAAATCGTCCATGAGAGTGGATGAGAAATCTTGCTCAAGAGCAACAACACGTGAGTATTGATTATCCTCAAAGATGTCAGCCAAACGTTTCCAGGCAGCCATGACAGTGGATCCTTTTTCCATAATGGTGGTAAGAAGATCAAAGGAGATGGTGGAATAAATCCATTGAAGAACAGTGGAATCAAGAATTGTCCACATTTCAAAACTATCGTCAGTGGAAGTAGGCTTCTCTTTTCCAGGTTGAGGAATGATGTGGTCGACAACCTTGTGGGCATGAGCATGAATTTCAACAATTCAGCCCACATGGCGTAGTGATCCTTCTCCATTTCCAGCACGAAGGGAATGTTGTTTTTGATATTAGTCACAGCAAGGGCCGGGTTAAAATTGGGTTTCGCCGAGTTGGAGGTCACGACAGCGGCGGAGGACTCGGCACCGGACGACGACATGGCAGGGGAGGAAGACATGGTGTGGCAGCAGTGGGCGGCGCAAGAGAGGCGCGGCGCAAGAGAAAGCTGCTGGTTGATGCGGCTTAAGGAAGGCGCTTGAGAGGCAGTGGGCGGCTCAAGGGAGTAGGCAGCGGCGGCCTTGGGTGAAGAGGGTGATGGCGGTTGTAAGAAAGAAAGGGGTAGGTGGGAATTTAGACTCGTGATACCATGAAGGAAATCAATTCCGTGTCTTTCATTGATAATGATCAAGAGCATATATAGTTACAATATGTAGAGTCAAATCTAGGAGAATAATTACAAAATAATGGGAGTAATTACAAAATAATAACCAACATAATTACAAACATAATTATACAAAGTCAAACATTCTATTACACACTAATTCTAAAACATCTAAATGCATGAAACCGAGACAAACATGTATACACTTAGTCATAACGTATCTACACTTTATCATAGACGCGCATAAGACCAGTAAGACAATTTGTGTTAGGCCTCTAAAAGAAGATATATAAAAATATTTAATGAAAAAAATTTCATATTCTATTATTTTCAAAACTAAAATTAGTGACATCTCAATAAAGATTAAATCGATTGACTTTATTATCAATAGAAAAATAAATATTGAATTGAATCAATTACATTAGTTTAATAAATGACTTAATATTTTAATATATGACCTTTAAAATTGCTTCATCTTAACATTCTAATAAAGGCCTCACTATGTGTCGGCTTGGTCTTGTTGAGTTGTCACACATACTTGAAAAGAAGAAAAAACAATGTGATTTTCCTTATTTTCATTTTTTTATTGTGGCTCAATAACATGTGGAAAAAAAATATCTACACCATTTTAGAATTTATAGCCCTTTCATTTAAACTAAATAGATATATTTTTAAAAAGTCTTAGTTTATCTATTTGAAAAAAAGTGTGGACCGGACGTAGATTAGGTCATAGGTCCTTATATATATGTTATCTCGACGTACAAGGGCAATATTTTCAATTGTTCGTTCAGTCGAAAGAAATTAGCTCATTTTCAATGGTGGAAGAAATTAACATAACTTGTTACCATGAATGGAAATATGTCATTTTGGTTGGCAGGTGTTTATGACCTAGCCAAAATTATACCAAATTCTTTTTCAGATAGACAAGGCTAATACTTTTTAAGAAGTCTATTTAGTTAAAAGTCTATTCAGATAGACAAGGCTAATACTTTAAGAAGGCTAATACTTTAAGAAGTCTATGCAGATAGACCTACAAAGTCTTCATACTTTAATTTAATCATAGTAACCTACAATATTTAAAAGTATTATTATAAAATAAAATTTAAATATAAAGTTAGATTATCCATAAGTTCATGTCAAATCTAAAAAATTAATTTAATCTCATAGACTTGTCGAGTAATGTAGCCTGTTGTAAAAAAAAGATAATGAAACAGACTCTTAAACAAATTTTCCGATCTTGTCAAACTTTAACATAATGTTATACTAGATCTTCAAAATGGGTCTATGAATCCATGTTTTAAGTTAGTCAAACTCAGACCTTACAAATTCTAGTCTAGAATATTAATCCACCCCTAATGGGAACTTTTTTTTTTCTAAGACACTTACAACATAAGCGTGCATAAGAACATGCTTCCAAAGTGCTAGCCATAAGCAGGATCGTTCTTCAGATTTTAAGAGCCTTGTGCGAAGTATAAATTTGATGTCTTATTTTTATTTTTATTTTTATAAATCACACATGCATGCACGTTCTCACGTGGGATCATGTTCGACCACAAACCCTAAACATGCTCAGGACCGCCGCTGAGCATAAAATTCCAAGAGTACCCACAAATAAAAATAAAAGATCCAAATTCATAACTAACAAGACCATCACAACTAACAGTACTCCCACATCCCCTAAAACTATGTCCATGGAGGAGAAGATAACATTGTTGCGCTAGCTATTCAGTCATTGGACCATTAATTATTGCTAAAACTCTGTCACTATATTTTTATGTTTGGTCATCACACTAGTAACCTTTGTAAATCTTGCAAATTAATATAACATTTTAAAATAGTAAAAGAAGATGCATTTTTCAACCTATCTTTTATCTACTAAAAAACTTTAAATACATGTTTGGTCTCTCTATTTTGTCTGAAACACGATTTCAGTCCTTGATTTCTAACTTTCAGATTCCAGTATACCTATTTCACAAGTTTCAAAAAAATTTCCCACAATACACTTCAAGACTTATTTTTATGACGTGGCAAGCTCATTAATGAAATGAAATTACATTTGTTGATGTAACATTGTTGCTTTTTTTTAGGCAAAATGAAAGTTAAATTAAAATAAAAAAAAAAGATGCAAAGACTGGGGGGCATGAGACCTGACCCAGGTACAATCTATATGGGAAATACATCGTGATAAATCATACCAAGTGGACTAGTCCTAATCTATTCTAACAAAAATTCACTAGTCACAGACGCAACCTAGCGAACCCGTGTACGGGAACGGAACCAGGCTACAAAAAAATATGAAGAGTGAACTTCTGCAAAAACAGTTAGGATTTAAAAATGGCGAATGAATTGACCGTTAGCACGATATCAAAATCTAAGTGCCAGCAGCTCCCTGAACAAACAACAAGCATAAAAACTCTTTCGAGCAAGTACCAAAGTATAGGCAGCCATGACTCCTTGAAACCTACAGAACTCAACAATTCTGAAAACATCAGAGAATCGAAGGACAGACCACCAAACACAACAGTTTCCAAGAGACGCGTAAGAACTCAGACCGAGGGATGATTCTAATACGTTAGTAACCAGACCCTTTCGGGTTAATCGAACCAACAACCCCTTACGGGTATATGAAACTAACCACAACCATAGCAAAACAGGCCAATCTTCAACCACCCTATCCAATCTTTGATCATGAACATAAGCATAAAAAACAAACAAAAACGCATACCAAACAGTCCCAGAGATCCACGAACACAACAACACGGCCAGCAACAACCAGCAACTCACTAACACCACCAAGCGACCCAACATAACTATTGGATATTTGGTTGTTGGCTTCATGTTTGCTAAAATCAAATATACAAGCAAGATGTGCATCTTCAGAAGTTGATCCTCAGAAGCTGAACAGTACTTCAGAAGCTGGGTCTTCAGAAGCTGAACAGTACTTCAGAAGCTGAAGCAACCTTTAGAAGCTGAATGTTCAAACGCAGAACTTCCGACGTAGAAGCAACCTTCAGAAGCTGAATGTTCAGACGCAGAACTTCAGACGCAGACCTTCAGAAGTACATTCAGAAGCTGGTTTTCTGCGTTCTGTTTTTGTGCCTTGGAGCTGTTAATTTTCTCACATGATCTTTTGTAGATTTAATTGAATAATTCTCCAAGCTGTGTTTCTAGAAGGAAGAATATTTTTGTAAGATATATTCTGAAGATTGGACATTTTTATTTGTGAATATATTTTCAAAGTAATCTTTGGAAAATATATTTCTGAAGAATATTTGCTTCTATATGTTTCTAAAGAATTTTGGGAATATATCTTTGAAGAATATTTGGTTCGATTATTTGTTGCTGCTGAAGACTATAAATAGAGGACGCTGCTATTGAAGAAACTCAACCAAAACCAAAGCAAGTATTGATAGAGTTTTATTAGGTTTTGAGTCTGTTAGTTGTGAGCTTTGTGCTCTGTTTCTGTCCACCACTCAATTGTTCAGTGTTGGTTTGTGTTTAGATTGAGTTGTAATTGTAGTTCACTTGAAGCTTTTAAGCAAGAGTGAGTGTTTATGTATTTGGAGTGTGTCTTCTACGTTGATTGTTATTAGAGTCTGATAATCATTGGGGCAGTGATTGACTGAGGGAAGTGAGATGGGATCTCAGGTCTAGGAGTTCCTAGGTTGAAATCAATACGGGTAGTAGCTAGGTGATAAGTTGTAAACTGGGAGTTTGCTGAGAAACTTAGAATTAGGACTACGCTAATGGATTTCCTTCCTGGCTTGGTAGCCTCCAGATGTAGGTGTGTTTGTCACCGAACTGGGTTAACAAATCACCTGTGCCTTTTACTTTCAGTCTGTTACTTTCTGTCTGTTATTATTCTGCTTCTGAACTACTGTTTTGCGTACTCTATTTTACTGCACCAGAATTTGTACTCTGTTTTACGTTCAGAATCAGGACCTGCCAGAAATTTCAATTGGTATCAGAGCTGGCATCTGCCTGTTTTAGGGTGAGCTCCAGGGAAGTTATTTTCTGGCATAATGGACTCAGAAGGAGAATTAACTTATGAAGAACTTCTTGTCTCCTTCAAAGAACTATACATCAGAAGTGAAAAAGTTTGCAAGATATATATAAATCAGAAGAAGACTATCAGTCAACTGCATGCTGAAAAAAGTGACCATGTAGCACAAATTTCTGATCTCAAAGATGAGGTAACCCAACTGAACTCTCAACTTTAACACTTAAAGAAGCAGGTCAGAATGTTGAACACTGGTACTGATGTGCTAGAAGAGATATTGGAGAGTCAGAACCAAGGGAAACCAAATGGTATAGGGTTTGATTATAGGACCTTGAACAAACAGCAAAATCCAACTAAAAAGGTCAGTGCAGTTGTTGAAACATTTGATCCAATGATGGGCAAACCTAAGATGGAACATCAGAACAAACCTCAGGGATCTAAGAGCAGGAGGAAATCTCATCCTTGGGTATGTCATTACTGTGGAAAAAAGGGGCATATTAAACTGTTTTGTTTCAAACTGTATGGATATCCACAACCTCATGTTCAACCAAAGGCCAGCCATACATGTGTTCAAGTTAGAAAAGAATGGAAACCCAAGGTTGTTGATACTAGTCTTATAGCTCACACCTCTCTAAAAGCATCATCAAAAGGAGAAGAGATTAAGCTGTGGCACCAGAAGCTTGGTCATTTAAACCTAAGAGGAATGAAGAAAGCCAGTCAAGAAAATTCTCCTGGAAAGTTTGCCAGTAAGTCTGTTGCTGTGTCACCTTCTGACAGTTCACAAGAGAAGGAGACTGATGAGCATTCCCAGGATGCTGTATCAGAGGACAAGTCAGTTAACAGTGAGAATGACAAAGATGCAGAAGAGTCTGAACTTGTGTCTGATCAAGAAGTTCAAGAAGTTAGTACTGATATGATAAAGGATCAATCTACAATTGTTGTTAATATAGATGATCTGGAGTCTAATGATGAACGCATTGGTAAAAGACTTGACCAAAGTGTTGGCAAAAGGCTGAAGAATAGGAAAGGAAAGGTTGTTGCTGCTGCCAGCAGGCCTGCTCCTGTTACTAAAAAAGTGTTGTTGTTGGTCCATCTAAATGCTGGAGCAAGGTGGTGGTCCCTGTCCCAAAGAAGAAAACACTAAAAATAAAGGAAGTGGATCCTAGTGAGTCTGAGGATAATGTTGAGCAAGATGTTCAAGACATCATGCCCTATGTTCAGTGTGCTGAGGGTGATGAAGATGTTGCTAATATATTTACAAAAGCCTTAGATGCCAAGCAATTTGAATTTGAGGGGTCAACTGGGCATTTGTCTTTTTTGAAGAGTTATAGTAAAGTCTGAAGACTAGGCAGCATCTGATGCTGTGTCTGATGATGAAGCAGCTTTTGATGCTGAGTCTGAAGACTGTTAATTTTTTTTTGGACTTTGACCTGGATTTCATTTTGTGCTCCTGGTCTGCATTTTGTACTATTCTCTGCAGTTGTGGTCTCTTGTTCTTTTGTTTTGTTCTTCTGTGAAGACTTTGTGTGTGGGTACTGTTTGTGTGATTCTGATCCTGTGATGGTTCTGATGATGGTTCTGTTTTGGGTTTTGTGGTATGCTAGTCTGTATTGGATGTCTATATCCTCTGAGTTTGTATGCCTTTCTCTGTGTGTGGTGATGTGATGGATGTTTATGCCTTTTTGTGTTCCCTTTTGTAACCTCTGTTGTTTCTCTGTTTTTCTGCTCCTGGTGATTACATTGTTGTTTTGTCAAAATTGTTTGGCTAAAAAGGGGGAGAAGTGTTCATAATACAGGGGGAGTATATGTGTTTCCTGATCTGGAAGTGTTTCCTGATTAAGTTCAGAATTGGAAGCTGATCTGTTTCAGGAGCTGTGTGTTTCAGGGGGAGTGTGTGTTTCAAAAGCTGCTGCTGAATGATATGTTTCAGGGGGAGTAGTGTGTGTCCTCAGAAGCTGCTGCTGTATGTGTGAAAAGTAGTATTTGCCTTGTTAGATTTTGTTTGTGCCGCTGCTGTCTCTGTTGCTTTTTGGGTTACTACGTTTATGTTATGTTCTTCATGGTTGCGTTTCTATGTTGTGTGAAGAACACTTGCTTTTGATCTCAGATTGATTTTAGCCAAAAATTTGCCAAAGGGGGAGATTGTTGGATATTTGGTTGTTGGCTTCATGTTTGCTGCTGAAGACTATTAATAGAGGACTCTGCTATTAAAGAAACTCAACCAAAACCAAAGCAAGTATTGATAGAGTTTTATTAGGTTTTGAGTCTGTTAGTTGTGAGCTTTGTGCTCTGTTTCTGTCCACCACTCAATTGTTCAGAGTTGGTTTGTGTTTAGATTGAGTTATAATTGTAGTTCACTTGAAGCTTTTAAGCAAGAGTGACTGTTTATGTATTTGGAGTGTGTCTCCTACGTTGATTGTTATTAGAGTCTGATAATCATTGGGGCAGTGATTGGCTGAGGGAAGTGAGATGGGATCTCAGGTCTAGGAGTTCCTAGGTTGAAATCAATACGGGTAGTAGCTAGGTGATAAGTTGTAAACTGGGAGTTTGCTGAGAAACTTAGAACTAGGACTACGCTAGTGGATTTCCTTCCTGGCTTGGTAGCCTCCAGATGTAGGTGTGTTTGTCACCGAACTGGGTTAACAAATCACCTGTGCCTTTTACTTCAGTCTGTTACTTTCTGTCTGTTATTATTCTGCTTCTGAACTACTGTTTTGCGTACTCTGTTTTACTGCACCAGAATTTGTACTCTGTTTTACGTTCAGAATCAGGACCTGCCAGAAATTTCAATAACCAAACAACAACGCAAAAACCACTAGAGGTAGACGGACACCGAACGACACAAACAACAATCCGAACCCGAAGCACGCAGTAACCCAATCAACAGTGCTAACCACCATCACCCACCACGACCCTTAGGACAACGAAGAACCAAGATGGTCTCGACGAAAGAGGGTTAATCATGCGGGAGGGAAAGGCCACCACGACCCACAACCGCGTGGCAGAGTTGTAGATCCTGCCAAAACAGATCACCACCCACAAACCCGGGAAGGATACACCACCAGCAAACAAAAACCAGCAGCAACTGTGTAAGGCGGCGACGACTCCGAACTAGCCAAAAACGGTCGTTGAAGGACCGAACCCAAAAGATAAAAACACAAACGAACACAGATCCAATCAAACAACGCAGCAACGACGGCGTGGGCGGATTCAAAGGTCGTGGCGGCACCGGCAATTACCAACAACCCCTTAAGGATTTAAGAAGAAACAATTTATATTTGATCAATTAAAATGAAGAAAACAAATGTTGTCACACTTCTGATCCTAATTTGCAATGTCATGTCATCATATGTTAATCAACATTGTTAAAGAATATGACACGACATAAGTAAATAAATAAGTCCCAAAACTGAATTGTGGTGAAAATCATGAAACTTGTTAAAATGGGGGACTAAAATCATGCATTCATAAATCAAGCGACTAAGAACTACTTTATTACAACTTATTTTTAAAAAATGTTATAAAAAATTGATCACTTTTGCAACTTGTCATCTGTTTTTTTTTTTACAGAATTTAAAAAAAAAATAGAACATTAAAATAAATAAAAAAGCCTGTTTCAAATGAAAAATCGTTTTGAGTAGTTTCTCTTAAAAAAAAATTGATAATTGTTTTTTATTAAAGTGATTTTCGTTTTGGTAACAAACACAATATTCTTTTCTTCTTTTAAAATCTAGTGATTTTTAAAATTATAATGGATATTCGTTTTGATTTTTAAAATCACTTTGTGTCATGGTAACAAACACAAAGTGATTCTTGATAATTGTTTTAAAATATAATTGATTTTTATTAAAGTTGTTTTCAATTTGATAATGATCTGTACAAATTAATCTCTAAATTATTCAATATTAAAATAATTTTTTTTATAATCTTTATTTAACAAATGATCTTATATCTTGTTTAGTTAAAATGGGGGATGAGAAATACATTAAAGTTCATTATTAAAAAAGAAAAACAAAAACAAATATTCCTCTTAATAACACGTGGAGAAATTTCACAACACACTTTCTTGATTTTTATTTTTTATTTTTTTGAGAGGTTCTTGAATTTGTTCTAAATCAATGAAATTTGGCACGAAAGTTTTAGTAGTTAGATCAGTAGATTTAAAGAAGGAAATTGCTAAATGTTACGGGAGATTGCATACAAGAAACGCAAGAATCCAGAACTTAATTGGTCAAATCCCCTATTTTTGTGGATTCTTCTCTTTTTTGAGTAAATAATTCTTACTTAATAGCATTGCTCTTTAAAGAAACCACTTTACCAGTACCAACTAAGAGCTAGAGGAAGAGGATCCAAAGTCATTCAGAAAATTGGCAAGGACTAGCAATTTACATTAAATGCCAGATGCTAACATCCAAATAACATAATTGAGGGGCCAAAATTTTCTTCCTAACGGGGGGTAGGATACATTATTTTTCACGTGGATCTTTTTAATTAGTTAGTTGCACATACGATGCATGCTTACTATTGATTATCACTCTTTTTGTGACCACTCTATGTTTGTTTCCTTATGTCCACTTGCTTTGATAAAAGATAGAAGATCCATCCTTTGATATCTTAATTGAGCATTTTAACTTGAATTGAATAATTAAGAAAAATCAAAGAGAAAATCTATATATTGCTCCTAAAAGTGAGAGGACAAGTTCATCATTTCTTTTTTTACAACTATAGATAAATATATTAGTAGAAAAGTTGAGTTAGGTTAGTTTAGTTTTTGGATATTTAAGACTTTGGATTCACACCATTTATGAGAATTATGCATTCACGTATTTGGAACATCATCGTCATTCAATCAACATCTTGGGAATCAACATCAATATGCATATAGAGATACTTACAGATCACTCATCAAAGATGCTTTCATATCGACAACGAAAGTTGAACCCACAACTTTACGAGTATGTCAACTTTTTACAAACTGAGCCAACTTTCATTGGCTCGTTACATTAGACAATTCAAAAATGAATAATTTTAGTTTTAATTTATAATATTAAATACCGAGTTTAATTTGCATTTTCTCATCTTGATCGAACGGTCACTGATGTCTCAAATGCTTATATGCGTGGAGTTCCAACTGCATCGAGTCAGATCAAATATTTAAACAATATTGCCTGATGAAATGAGAGATGAGATGATAACTGATTTATTCTGACTTAATCAGAGGTTATGAGTTCTAATCTAGTATTGGCAATGGAGTCATGTTAAATTAATTAAAGGAAAACTTTGTCATCAATTATGATCCTACATAACTCGAAAGATTAGTCTTTATAGTTGTTCACAGATATACACGGTTCACATCAGAAAAGATAATAACTACTCAAAAAGTTGAGTTTTTTTTTTAAGGATAAAAAAGTTGAGTTGTTACTCTCCCGTTGCACTTCAATTAGCTAATTTAAAACAATCCATATGCTAAAAACGTACCTTCCCAAAATTAATAAAAACAAAATCTAGTATATAATTCCCAAATGCAGAACATCTAGATCTAGCTCACTGGACCAAACATCTCGTACTACTAGGGCGTAGGGTGCAATTCACGTGTCTTTTTTTTTTTATGCTTTTGTTTGATAAGATGAATAGTGTGGCTACAAGTGTGAAACGTTTAATCAATCCGTTATGCATGACTGTTTCCTTATGTCGACATACCTTGAGTGAAAGAAATGTATCAGAAACGACATATTTTCTATACTCTCAAGATTTGATCAATGTCAATAAACAGTTTAAAGATCACCTATGATAAGGAAAATTATTATAGGAGTGCATGCAAATGTGTCAGATTTCAATGTAGCATGCATTAGTGTCGGTTAGAACTTGTGTGTTTGAGGACATTCCAGCTGCAATAGAAGAATTAGAAGAAGATGGTGAAAAAGTAGCATAAATATTGCTGTTTCAAAGCTTGTGGGAACTGTACACTAAACTTAGTTTGATTAGCACCATAAAAATAGCATAAATATCTAGAGCTACTCGGTCGTTGTTATATATTATTTGGTTAGTGTTTGTTTGGACACTTTAGAAGAAAATAAATAGCCGTATTTTTCAGAGCAAATAGGAATCAATTATTCACTTGTTCGATAAAGTTAAACGTATTTCATTTTGTTGGTCAAAGGCGAAAAATCCTAATTTAACTTTTGATTTCATCTTTGGTGGGATAATCCGACTTTATGTATGAGTTTTGACTATTAATTTGTATCCTAGCTTGATAGCTAGTTTTTTTTAGAGGAGCTTGATAGCTAGCTGTAACCTAGCTTGATGGCTAGTTGCTCGTTGTTCTGATATTGTAATTAACTTTTGTATTCTTGATTTCTACCCGTGCATTATTTGTGTCGGGTAGAATTCTTTATTTTGGTTAATATATTACATTTTGACTTGCTCAAAAAAAAGTTTGATTGGCACCCACTAATTTACGAAGGTTGAGAAAAATTTGTTTGGTTTGATTATTTTGTAGTTAGTGTGGATGTAGGTTTATGTTTTCGGTGCCACATTATGTTAAAATTTAGGGTTAATTGTTGAAATTGGCCGTGTAATATACGTGAAGTATGAAAAATGATTCTACAAAAAAAACATAGATTGTAGCTATGTAATTTTAGATTTTTTCTATTTTTTACCTCAAATGTTTCCCTGAAGACATAAAGTAAAAAGAAATGATCTAGAGGTTGAGTTTTTTCATGATTTTTTCAAGACATGTTTATGACGTTAAAATATGGTTTTCCTAAAAAAACTGAATTTTCCGACAATGAACGGATTTATTATGAATTTTTAAAGCGCCAAAATCTCAGAAAACAAAACAACGGAAATCTCGACTTAGAAATCGACTTTTGAGTTGATTTTTTTAACACACCTCTATAAAAAATACATAGATTAAAGAGGATATGAGTTTCATAGCATTCTGACGTTTTGATTTTTCCAACCCAAATGTGCCAAAATTGAAATTTTGTTCCCTAATTTTCCTAGCATTTTTATAACATCATAAGAACATCCAACACTAAATTTTGAAGTTTTTAAATGAGGGACAAATTAACTACGAATTTTCTTCCCTATAGTTATGAATTTCTTAAACAATTCATAATTGATTCGTCCCTTGTTTAAAAACTCTAAATTTTGTGGCGAAGGTTTTTACAATGTTCTAACCATACCTACAAAATTAGGGAACAAAATTTAACCCGTGGGTATATACTTATTCGGAACAAAATCACAAATTTGCACGTTTTGGTTGAAAAGTCAAAATAAATTGAGGCGTAGTCGGAATGCGACGAAACTTTGCAACTCCTCTCTATATATTCTTATATAGGTGTCTGCAAAAAACCAACTCAAATTCGATTTATAGGTCGAGGTTTTCGTTGTTTTCTTTTTTGCGCTTTAAAAATTCATAATTAATATGTCCCTTGTCGGAAAATTATAATTTTAACTCCAAAGTTATATTTTAACATCCTAAACATGCTTGCCAAAAATCACGAAAAAAATTCAACCTCTAGATAACATTTTTAATTTTATGTTTTCAGGAAAAAAATTGGAGGCAAGAGAAAATAGAAAGAAAAAAAATCACAGGGCTAATCTGTGATTTTTAAACAAGATCATTTTTCTGACTTCGCTATAATACAAGGTTAATTTGAACAATTAAAATATGAATGACAAAGAAAAAAAATTAGGGGACAATTTGTTGGTTTGTCATCCCACTGGGGGTTTAATACTTCAAATAACCCTATCTACAAATACGAATATACATAGTTAAGGTAAAATAGGTTATATTGTTTAGGTAAAGATACAAGTAATGTTAGATAATATTATGTTTCTCACAAAATAGAGTTCTTTTAAGAAATTCTCTTGTCTTTTTCATTTTGGTGAACTAATGTATATTTCGTATAAATTGTAAAGACTAATTATTTGAAGTAAGTGAGATCTATTTTAGGGATTTATTTTTCTCAGCATAATTTTCATTACGCATAGCTCATAGATCTAACGCTTGGACAACATGGTTAAAAAATTCAAGTATATATATATATATATATATAATTTGTATCACATCATGTTAGTTCTTGTAACTTTTTATAGAACCCTTATTAATTTTTCAATAGTATTAATTATTATTTTTTCAAATATATCTGTAATTATTTTACATCTCTTAAAAGATAAATGTGTAAAAACAATATCTATTGTTAATAAATTTAATATTGCTATCAATTTTTTTAATTTATGTGATATAGTCAACAAAGTCCTGTGTGTAAGTATGGAGATAGTAGGTTTTTACGCTTATATTTATTTCTCTCTTAAGAATATACTAGTCTTTTACTTATTCCATTTATATTTCCTCTAACTCTTAGAAATATTTAGGCAAAATTATGCTTATTATCTTTTAAGTTTGACATTTTTTTAATTGATTCTTTATTTTATTTTTTACGAATTGATTCTTTATGTTATAATTTGTTTGCACCGTTGGCATTCAACTTGATTGTTAAAGCTACTTTGTAAGTTGAGGAGATTAGAGAAATTGATTATGTGAAAAGACCTTTATATTTTAAGAGGGAGTATCAGATGTTGTACATGTGTCTTCATATTTGTAGATAACTTAAATGTAGATTGTTTATAAGGTTTGATGAATTTTTTTCTGCAGTTATTATGGGGTGGGGCATATTCTTGCAACATTGGCCAGAGATCATAATTGCACTAGCCAATGTTATAGGTGATGATTAACGGTGTAAACATAATATAACATAAAGAACCAATTTAAAAGAATGGAAAAACCAACATATACCAAAATCCTATGATTCACGATATTTTTATCTCCTTATCCTATATCACATTGTCACCAGGTTGTGTGTGTACATCATCTAATTTTCCATTATCTTTTCTTCTAAAAAATTTATCTCCTCATACCGCTCAAAGTCTCAAACTACGTTGGATATACTGTGCTGAGGGATGACACAATTATGTCATTCATCAGAGTTCAACATTAATAACATTTAAATTTTTAGAACTAATCATGGTTAGTATATGATTCTCAAAAAGATGGCCAGCTCTGGCCTGTGATATTTCATGATTAGTTTGGTGTTAAAATTTAAAATATATTTAATAACACCTCTAAAAACAGGGTCTGAACTGCAAACTAAAAAATACAAAATTCATTTATATGGGGGAAACTTTCCTTGTCCAGTTACCCACCAACATGAATTCAAATGTACACATTCTGAAAGAAGAAGAAAAAAAACACTAATTTCGTATAGCCTAAAAGTACAGTTTTGGATGATTTATATCATCCAGAAGTATAGTTGTTGAAACATACAGCGTTTTTATTAGTGAGGGCGGGGCGAAATGTAGCTCTCAATTTAAAATGTGCACAAAAGCATCAGATTGATTATGTAACTTACTGAGACCATTGGAATGTTTGGCAATCATGGAGTATGTTACGAGAAATGTTTTAAAGAACAAGGAATGAGAGATAATACAGCCATTCTTTCAGTATATGCCAACGCTCTTAAGCTGGACTATCACAATTCCCAGTTTGATCTCAAAATTCAAATTCCAGTTCAAAAGAATGATAAATTACATGAATGGGGAGAATAGTTTTACACAATCCTCATGGCAAATTTACAGTATAAATGGCATCAAGAAATAGTATATCAATCTTGTCTCAGATTTGATTTATAAGGCAATGACCAGACATATTCTAAATGAAGAATATATTTTATTGCAAATTTGCAAAATTGAATTAGTGCAGCTGGTCTAAAGTATTCTCCCTCTACATTTTCACACGTCCTTGTGCAACCTCTACTCTGCATGTGTAAAAAACAGTAAACTAAAAGCTTCAACTCGTGAATACTCTATTCTTCAAAATCTTTTCTGCTTCAGATACACTTAAATGTCTGATCCCATTCTCCTTCAACCATCTCTTTCCCCCTGTCATACATTCTTGCACTCTCTTTTCATCTATCTTCAACAACTTAAGACCTTCATTTGTATTAGGGAAAAAACCTTCTGGTCTCAAACACCATGCCCCAAATACCCCAAATAAAACATCCAGGTCACTACCAAATCTTTCAACACCACCATTATAAAATTTTGCATTGCTAAGAAGAATCCCATTAAAAATTAGTCGATCTATTCCTGCGGCCAAACTTCTCCAAACCCCAACAAAATCCCTGCTATTCAAACCTTCTTCTACCACTGTCATTTTACCTTGCAGATAATCCAAGGCCTCTATTAGAGTCTTAGACACTGTCCAACCTTCTTCACTCTTTTGCCATTGCTTTTTGTTTTTCAAATATTCTCGAGAACGAGCATCAAATCCTCTCAAAATAACTACAGCTATCTTTTCAACCCACTCTGTTCTAAACTCTTCCAACTTTTTGATTTCATCGTCAAAGATAACTCTATTGGAACTCTCTGGCGACCCTTCACTATCCCTGTTTGCATTACTCGGTAATTCCACTTTGTCTTCCTCGTCCACCCCCATCTCAAGGAAAAAGACATCTTCAGACCATTCATTTAAAACAGATTCAAAGTAATGAGCGGCATTGATGGAAATTGCAACTTTAATTAAAGCATCATTATCAGTTAGAGCAGTCAACCCTTCAGCTTCTTGGCAACGGACTAGTATGGAATCAGAAAATTTTCTTATAATGGGCACACCTACTAATCTGAGAAATTTTGACCGCAAAGTAACATTAGGCAATGACCGACAACGTTCAACAACAGACGCTAGATGGCGAACAAAAGCACTGGAAACTAGAGGAGACTTGTGATCATCAATATTTGATGAAAGAGCTACACTTTCAATTTTCTTTCTCCAATTATTCTCGTTTTCAATGTCTGGTTTCAACTTATCTAGGGCATCACCTAGCTCTATTTCTGCCCACAAATCAAGCCAATCTGGACGATCACAAAATACAGATAGAGAAGAAATTCGCTGCAAGATATCATCATCTAAAGATAGCAAAATCCCAGAATTTTCTACCAAAGACATAATCTTTTTGTCAAAAGCTATCATCAAGTCAATGAGGTGCAGCCATGATATTCTAGAAGATGACTGAATACCTGTAACACTCTCCTCTTCTAGTTGAGTAATATAACTAGGGAAAATTTCTTTTGCCAAGTATGTGGATAAGGAGGTTACCATTGCTGAGATCCATTCTTCTCGGCAACTATATCCTACTACCTTAGCTTCATCAACCAATGGCTGTAACATTTCATCCACAGAGTCAACATAATCCCTTGTGATCTTATACACAAGTGTAAAAATAAACTCTGGTTTATCAACCCATTTTGAGAAATGCTTTTCGGAAGCCAATGATAGGGGATTCACAAGCTCTTCAATTGCCCAAAGTGGTTGTCGTAGGGCAATCTCCCTATCATGGCCCACAAGTTGTCTAGATTTCCTTTTCCTTTGCAACTCCTGTAGGTTGCACAAAGCAAGAAAATTTTCTGAGTACCTGAGCTTATGATCGGCGTGCATGCTTTGTAGAGGATTTGCAATCCTTGCATCTGAGTGTGAGGATGTTAAAGCAGAAAGAGGTGGGGGCCATCCAAGCGAAGATAGAAGTGCCCGATGATCAGCGACCGCCTGGGGTCTTAAAATGGCTAGAGCTCGATCTACTCTATGGTCAACTGCTGATACAAGACTCCTCCATTGAGGGTGTATATTTGTAATTGAAGTCAATGTTTCTTCTGTCATTTTAAGTTTTTTAATAGCAAAGAGACGCATATCCTGCACCATTTGAAGATACATTAAGGGATATAGTACGGTTATAATTCCCAATATCATCAGATTCATATTACGAAAGATTGCTCACTCCTGAATTATCGTCAGAAGAATGCTTCCTTATGTTTTTATTACCCATGGTATACGATACAGCATCTTCAATATCACCAACCAATGTATCAAGTTTCAGTGCTGTCTCTGGAAGACACAAAGGACTTTTAAGAAGCTAAAAGGTAAATACCTAAGAAATCAAACTAAATGCAGCATGGTAACAATTTTCAAAAAAGAAATACTTTTCTTAATAATCCCAACAAACTCATCATAAAAAGCACTGAAACACAAATTTCAAGAAAGACATCATCTCCCATTCTTCCCTAAATATAGTTCGAATTTACAAAGAATATGTCAAAAATTTGTTCCACCTCTATATCTATAAGAAAATATAAGTAACTACACTTGACATAAAAATGGCAATACCAAAGAATATAACTATCATTGAAAAATCTTGGCATTTCTTTATAATGGAAAAGAAAATCATAACATCATCTCATATTCTTCCCAAAATATTGTTGAAATTTTTACAATGAATATCAAGCTTGTGTGCCATCTCTATAAGAAAATAAAAGTAACAACATTGACATAAAAAGGGCATTGCCAAAAGAAACCATATCAAAGACACTAACCGTCATGAAATAGAAAAATCTTAGCATTTCTTGATAATGAAAACAAAACATATCATAACAATCCATGAAGCACCGACACTTCATATTGAAGGTGTTTCAGTGTAATAGTTTGACATGGACACATCACCAACATATGTGTTGGCCCATGTGCTTACATTCATATACTTCAATGTAATCAAATTATTGCATGTGACGATGTGTCAATGTCGTGCCCGGTGTCCTCTATGCATCATAAACAACAACAACAACAACAATTAAGTCTTATCCAACTAAGTGAGGTCGGCTACATGGATCAAACTACGTCATAATGTTATATTTGAAACCATATTTGGATCCAACTCATTAACCACTAAATCTTTCTGAATAGTTTCTCTTATAGTTTTTCTATGTCTTCCTCTACCTCTTCTAATCTGACTCTCCTCCATCTAATCTACTCTCCTTACTACAACATCAATGGTCTTCTCTCTACATGCCTAAACCACCTAAGCCTATTTTCTACCATCTTTGAAATTATGGAGGTCTCATATTTTCAAGATATAAATATATATTGTAACAAAAATAATTACATTTAAAGTTGTAATCAAGTGATTCGTTTGTTTTTATGTTGCTCCCCTAACCATGGTTCGTTACTTGCATTTTACAATGTTTTTATTGCATTTTTCGTTTAAAAAATACAAAAAATACGAGTCAAAGCTAAAAATGAACAAAAAAAGAATCGAACACAGGACCAATCGTTGGAAGGTGAGGCATTTAAACGCTTTGCTAGAGTGTAAAGACATGATTTGTAATGCAAACATTAATATATATAACATAATTTAATTAAAAATGTGTATATATACTTATTAAAAATGTATTTTTTTTAAACTTTGGGGGTGCCATGGCAACCCCTGCACCCCCTGGCTCCGCCAGTGCAACACAACATCCTCATATCCGCTATGCTTAATTGATTTTCGTGTTGGTTTTTAACCGCCCAACACTCCGTACCATACAACATTGCCGGTCTGTTGTCCGATAGAATGCTTCATCAATAACAATCACTCAAAACATGAATAAAAAACACCTTTCATTTTTTTTTCCTCTAAAATGTTCTGTGATTTGTACAATTTGAAAGCATCAAATGAAAGTTATTTGCACATTTCAAAACCAATTCAAGCAAAAAAAAAAAAAACTAACCTGCATAAACACGAACAGTCTCCAACCTAGCAACTTCCTTCGCCAAAGTCGCAAGTTCCTCTCTAAAACCTTTTCCGTCTCGTTCTCCTCTTCTTCCATCTTCAATCACCAAAACAAAAAAAAAATCACACAAAATTCATAAACACACAAAAAAGCCCTAAAATTAAAAATCTTTGAATTGAATCTTGATTCAAACCTTGCACAATGCCGGAGGAGCAAGTATCGGATAGGTTACTCAATTTGAATTTGACACCATCGAAGAGGCTATGAATTTCGCCAGAAAACGAAGCGTACTTCGCGAGACCCACTCCGAGTCTCCGAGTCAACTCATCAAGAGCGCGATCCAACTCGGAGCACTGAATTTGAAGCTCAGCGACGAAATTGGGAGACTCGGTGAGGACGGTTGCGGTGTGGAAGTTGTGGTCGAGGAAGGTGAGTGCGGAGTGGGAGAGATGAGAGGGTGGTGGCAGTGGTTGGAGTTGTTCCATCGTTGAATTGTATTCTCGATGGTCCTGGAAGGTTCTTCGCCGCCGTGTGCGGTGATCGCCGGTGTCGGAGGAAGATGAATCGCCGGCGATGAAATGAATCGGACGTTGTTTTGATAAAGTGGTTTTGGTTGGGTTGGGTTGATCCAATTCCATGGTAAAAACATTCAAATACGGTGGATTATAGTGATCAATTAAGTCCCTTGTCCGTGGACTAAAATAAAATTACCATTAGATTCAATCAATGGTCGTGATTTGTTATTAAAAATAAAAATAAGAAACTCGCACGCAGACTCGTGTCCGCGGATAAAACTCATCATAAATGTGGGGTGGGTAGCTAAACGGGTATCCATGATATCATAAATGATTATCAAACGAGAATAATGTCATGTATGTGAACGAAATAAAAAATGTATGTATACAAGTTCTCGTATAGTACGTGTTTTCATCTTTTAGTCAGTACGTCTTTTCATCTTTCATAGTGAAGTTCTTGAAACAATCTTTGATGCATGTTCTAATAATCATCTCATGGAAACAAAAGGAAATGCAAAATTCAACACGTACTCACTAAAACGTTTTTAATAGGATTTACATTTGGTGTTGTTGTTCTTTGTTAGCTTTTTGGTGTTATTTTTTGTACCAAAAAAAATATTCAAAAACTCATGGGTATCTGCAAATACTTGTCGATACGTCAACACTTGTGGATTACCCATATAGTGGGTATCCGTACATGTATGGGGTGAACGCGGTTATCATATTTATTCAAGAGGCCGCTGATACGTTCAAATTGATTGGTTCATTTAGACTATATCATCTTTAGCTTGTGTGTTTTACATAGATCATTATATCAATTAATTCCTCTATTGTTAATCCAATACATCATTTTGTAGTTAACCACGTTTTCCGCTACATAAAAACTTTTTAAAAATTGATAATTTTCAGGGTATCCATTCATCCCCTATTGTTAATCTAATACCGCGTCATCTCGGTCATTTGTATCGATCCAATAGACACCACATTACAAGTTGTCATTGTACGATCTAAGTGTTCCGATAATATTATTCGATGTGGTATTGGTTCTTGACTATATACTCTAATATTGTTCATTGAACTAGAAAGACATTGGCTTCAAAGTTGTAGGCACAATAGAACTGAACGCACTTGTAGAAAATCTTATTTCTGACATTTGGATCAAAGCTAGATGTATCGTTAATACATATGTGACTTGCATGTCACCAAAAAATTATTCATCAAAGGATGTTGATATCCGACTTGGTCAATAGAACATAATGTCAATTTGTGGTTCGAACCAGAAACCAGACAATCGTTGCTTTGATGTAGCATATTCTTTGTGCATACTACTTTCTCTAACAAAATAGAAAGATACCTATAAGTAATTTAATTTAAAATATAGATATGCATACACTTAATATTAATTTAATGTATACGAAAATATCACAATAATTACTCGTGTACATAAACACGTAAAAAATCATCTAAAATAATAATTATGTGGGGACCTGATGGAGTCGGTGGATCCCCTAATTCCTGTTTGGTATGGAGTAGCTAGGTGGTTGAGGTGGAAGTTTGTTTCCCCTGGAGATCTGGTATGGGGTAGCTAGGTGGTTGAGTGGGAGTTTGTTTCCCCTAGATATCCAGTTAAGTTGTTTGACTACTACTTTTTGGGGTTAGGATCGCGGGAGAGAGTTAGGCTAGGATTACTCCTAGTTTGACATGTTCTTATGTGGACTATTTGGAACTCTCGCAATGACCTTATCTTTGCCTGAGTCGTAACCTTGTTGATCCTTTGATGGACAAGGCGAAGTTCCTAACTTGGAAGTGGTTCCTGGCTAAGTGTTTGCTAGCTCTTGCTCCTTCTATGAGTGAAAGGTGCAACATGTCTTGTCCTGGAACATGTAGGGGTTTGTGGTGGTGCCCATGGTGATCTCATTAGGAGGTAGGGGTGAGGCTTGTGTTTTCCCTTTGTTTGGTATCATCCTTAGGATGTCTCACCTTGCTTTCAGTAGTTTGGTGTTTTAGCCGGTGTTTATTGGGGTCTCCGGTGCCCCTTGGTGATTTTTGTTCTTGCTTGTTTATTTTTGTTTGTTTGGGTTTTTTCTCCATTGTTGTTGAGTCCGTGTTTCCGCTTGGTTTCTTCGGCATGCACGGATGTTTGACTTTGTTTCTTTGATCTCCTTTATATATATTGAATCCTAAGCATTATAATCTTAATTTGTTATGTATTACTTTTATGATTTTAGAATATAAAATTTAATTTTAATTCTCATATTTCATAATAAAAACTATCCAATAGTATCCGTGAACATAACTCAGTTGGCAGGACACCGTAGGCAGAGAAAGAAGACGTTGCGATATGATTAAAGCTTAATCCTCCTTTAAGAAATTTTTGTTATTTTATTTGTTTATAATTATTCTCAATAAAAATAATGAACAAAATAAAAATAAGACATAATATTCTTCAAAAAAAAATAATAAAACATAATAATATCTTTGGAAGATTTAAAAAAAAAAAGTTCAGGGACTAATACCAAAGTACAGTGACCAATATAAAAAAGTGTTGAAAGTGTAGGACTAAATTTTTTTTTTTAAGAAGTGCAAGACTAATGTTATTTTTAAGTTAAAAAATAATGTATAAAATAATAATAAAATGTTGGAATATTTTAATTCCAAAAAATTTGTCTTTTAGTGTGCCACATGGCGTGTAATGACTAGTCCACGTGGCACACCGTTAGTTTTGCTTTTTTTTTCTTTAACAAAAACTTAATAGAATGACTATAATTGCAAAATTATTACAAAGTGCAGGAACTAATGCCAAACCAAAAAAAGTGCAGGAACTAATGTCAAAATATGGTGAAAGTGCAAAGATTAATGACATATGACTATTACTTTTTCCACCCTACCCATTTCTCGCGCACCCTAATTTTTTTACGAAAATGTCCATGTGATTTTTGGATTTTATAATCCGAATTGAGTTTTTCCTTTGTTATGGGGTGGAAAAATGAGTTTTTTCACCAATTCAGATTTTATAATTAGAAAACCTCAAAAAATAGGGCGGCGCATTCCTTATTTTTTTTATTATAGAATCACCTTATTAAGGGGAAAAATAGTGCAGATTATAAAATCTGAATTGTATGAGCATAAATTTTGATTTTGTTTGTAACATGGATAACCAGTTTAAGGAACTGTTAGCCTGTATTTCCGACGAAGGATATTGAATGCAGTCCTTGAGGGTTGACTGAACACGTGGAAAAAAAGTGGAATCTTTGATTTGAAGAGTTTCTAAAAGATTGCGCGTGTTCGTTCGACAGAATCGAAGGCATGTAGCTGATCGAAATGCATCTCGACAACGCGAGAGTTAGTTGTGCTTTGAAGATATTCTTTGACAAACTGTTGAATTCGTGAGCAAGATTTGAATTTCAAATAGGTTGTTTTTCTATGTTATTAGACGTTAGTAACAGTTAGAAATGTGGATAGGATTGTATAGTTATTTTCTGTAGTATAAATAAGAGTTTTCCATGAGGAAAACGTGGTCACAAAATGACATGCATAACATTCTACACACTCGAAGTATCCAAGTTACAGCGAGAAAAGAGTTAAGAATCATGTATGATCCTTGTGAACAACCTTTATTTCGAATTAATGCAGTTTGTTTGACTCTAAGTTAATTCTTGCAATTTACTTTTACATTGTAATTTTCATTCGACAAGTTCATGCAATCGAACTTGAAGATTAATTGTTCTTTTCTTGCATTCAAAACACATAAAAATCCACAAGAACATGCAAAGGTCCTCAAACAAATTTGACACATAATGACATGAGATTACTGGTTAATCTCGCAAGTAATAAACCTATAACCAGCGGTTGTTTACCGAAATTCAAGGTAAACAAATTGGCACGCCCAGTGGGACCTTATGTGTCAAAAGTTCATATTATTTGAATTTTTCCTTCGTTTTGTTCTTTAAAACAAACTCTTGTGATCTTACTTCGTATGCGATTGAGAGGGGGTAAGTGTCTTCCTGAAATGGTGCATCAAAGTTCAACATCCGCTTCCTCGTCCAATGCGCAGTCTAGTGCACAAATGTCACAAGAAATACCCGGTAGTAGTCAAACCTAATCAAATGTGACTAGGGTTACAACCTCTATGCCATCGTCCACGTCGGTACTGGCATCGACTAGCCCTGCAGTTATCGAGACTGCCATTCCGTCGGCACAGGCTATAACACCCTATTTCCTGACGATAATTATTAAACAATGAGAATATATTAATAAAAGGGTGTTACAAAACTCGTCCATATATCACATACAAGATAAACATTTCCTTTAAATAATAAATTCGACAGCGGAAAACATTTATTTGATCACATTAATATAGATTATCCTTGTTATTCAACATCATAAATAGAAATAACAATAATTCCAAGTTTTCAACTCAAAAACAAATAAATTCAACGTCAACCCTAACCCTGGTGTTACATGAATCAGAGCTCGTAGCGACTACATGCTTAATCGAATACTAAATAAAAATTAAAACTAGACGGAAGACGTATTCCATCTCCATCTTCTAAGTCGTCCCACCGCTAAACTTCCTCAACCTGAGTGTCTGTACCCGGGAGTACAATCACCACAAAGAAAACAACACAACAACAATAAAGGGGTGAGAAATCCTGCCATAACAGAATACTAGGGAAAAACATGCCAAACATTATAATACATCAATAAAAAATATTCCGTCGTCATACGATCATCATCATTTATTATATTCTTCTCAACCAATCATACATACCATCATCTCACTCAAATCACACTTAAAACACCAAGTACAAGTATCATCATTAAGTGCATATGGACTCACTATATGCATGCAAGACAGAGTCTTAGGCAAATGGTCGCCAAATTGGGAAGGACCATTCGAAATCACGCAAGTCTTCTCCAATGGTGAGTATGAGATAGAAGAGATAGGCGCAGATAATCGAGTTCTATGAGTAAATGGCAAATATTTGAAAAAGTATAAGCCAATGTTGTAAGAAGATAAAATTACACACGAATGAAAGATAACAGGAAATTCGTAATCATGGCATATGCTGCCAGAACATAGTTCAGACTTTCAAAAGAGGTTACGCTAGTACATATTACAATTTAAGTAAAGAAACTAAAGCTTAAAAAGTAAAGCCAGCTGTCAGCCTCTCCAAAGCTTTTCTGGCATGATCTAGCACAACTTGGGTCCGGGAGCCGTTTTCGTCCAACTTGTTCATTTCGTTGTTACACAATTTGGCTTTCTTAAAATTGTTGATCGCCAGTTTGGCTTCTTGGTGAAGTTCGACCTCAGAAGGATCCAATGTTTTCTGGAACTCAGCCAACTTTTTCTCTTCTTCTTTGTTCTTCGACTCTAAGACCGCGATTTGTTCTCTGTAAGTAGCGATGGCTGACTTACAGTCCTTCAGTTCGGCTGAAGCATGGGCATTAGCTAGCTCTAGGGCAGCAATCTTAGTTTTTGATGCTTCAACTAAATTCAGGGTTTCTCTGTTCTGATTGCGTTGTCGTGTTATTAAAGCATCATTTTCAGATTCACGACGTAGTTCTGTGGCTATTCGATCCAAGAGAGGCTCGAGGTCGATCAGGAAAGCTATCAAAGACTGGTTGTGGGTTAACGTTAGCAACTTATGGACCAAACTTTTGAGGTCGAATGTAAGGCTTGAGTTTAGCTTGATGGCCTGAAGAAGGTCCACCCCAATTATCTTTGCCCGCAGCTCTTGGATTAAACCTTCCTCAGAGACTTCGAAACTTACGCTGACAGATGCAGTCGAGGTTTCTTGATTGTCTTCGCTGCTTAGCATGAGTTTAAAAGCTTCAAGGGGATCGCTTGCCTCAAGGTTTGCTATTTCGTCCAGGCTTAGGGTAGCACTGAGGGCATGTGTTCTCTTTGGAGGGTATTCATCCATGCTTTCATGTCTTTGTGGACCTTCCTCTCCTCTTTCAGCTTCGTCATCTTCGTGATCCTCACTGCTCTCGTCTTCACTAGTGATGTCATACTCGTCTTTTTCGGTGGTCTCGACAGAATTTGGGTTTTGGAGTGGCTCAGATAGGGTGGTTTCTCCACCAGTAGGATTAGAAGATTTCTTGCCTGCAACAGGAGCGAGACGATCACCCTTTGACGGACTTTCAATATGCTCGATACCGGTTTCATTCTGTTTAGGTTCGGGAGGAGTGGTCATGAGCACATTTTCAAACCAGTCAGCAGATGGTCCTCCAGCACTGTTTTGGTCTGTCATTGTATCTTCATTCGGTTCTTCGACTATTCTAGAAACGGGAGGATCATGTGGCGAAATAGGCGTCAGTTGTATTTCAATCTCGATGCTACTAGGCTCCAGCACATGTAATGGAAAATTACCAGGGTATATTAGGAAAATCAATCAACAGCTTGGGTTACGCGTAGTTAAGGTTTGACTTTAACCTTTATATTGACCTTTCCGACACCAGAGCCTTCGCTTGGAATTTTCTTCGCTTTGTGAAGCTTCCTCTTTGAGGGTTCAACAGTTGAATCCAGTTCATGCTTCTGTTTCTCTTCTTTCCCGACCATTGTCGAGAGGCCTTCAGCACCGTCAGCATGTGAAGAAGATCCATTATCCTGAAAAATAAAACAAAAAACATTCTGTCAGTGAAGAGGTTTGAAAAAAAAATCCAAGAATCGAAGGATTCTGCATACCTCTGAATCTTTGCTCGATATGTCGATGTATTTCTTGGTTTTCTTCGAGGGAGTCACGTTGCAGGAACTGCTCGCACGTTTTCGTTTCTGGAAAGTCACGTTTATTGTCAAGAAATTGTCAAGAAGAAATGTACTGTCATCAAAAGCAGGAAAATCATACCGTGACGGCTTTTGACTTATAAGGTTTAGCCTTTTTCTTGGTCTCTTTCTTGTCGGGCTCATCGTCTGACGTTGACTTAGCAGTAAGAGGCAAGGCTGTAAAAGACATGAAATTGTTAAGTGTAAAAATAGATACAGTTATACTTTATCTCTGAGTCGAAGGGTGTCTCATGTTCTAATTTCTGACGTAATTCGAACATGTTGAATGTCAAGGTGCTAATGACCTCCAAAACTATGTATGTCATGCTTAGTCGGAGTTACTCTATTAGGTTTTTTAGCAAAAAGATTTTTGAAAGCTAATCTCGAACCACAAAAGAACCAGTGAGGGTGAGGTGGTCGAAAAGCCAAAGCAATTTTGCTGGTTGGTAGAGCTGGAAATTGAGTTTTAAAGTGCAAAGCATAAGTGTATTTGTCTTTCACATAAGGAGGAGCTTTCACCATGTGAAGTTTTTCATTTATTTTCTCCTTTAAGGTTTTTGCTGCCTGAGCAACGGTCAGACTAAAATGCCTTGGGTCATACACAGTTTCGAAATATTTTTGAAATGCTTGAATTTCTAGGAATATTCGTACCTTTGGTCTTCACTTTTTTATTCTGCACAGAAGGAAAAGTAGATATCAGCTGCTCGAGTAGAGAGTTTTCATCAACATTAGCGCTTTTTGTTTTATAATAATTTCTCCACCAAGTAAAAAATTCTTGGGTGCATAAGAATGATGTGTTGAAAGCCATGGGTTCAAAACGGGGGTAGTCTGATCAAATTTGGCAAGGCATTCACGCCAAGCTTTTTCGGTCTCAGGATGTTTCAGATACTTCTTACTGAGAAAGAGAGATCTAGGTCGAAGCTGGCAAAGGCCAAATTGTCTAGCTACTAAATTTGGTTGGTAGCCGCTTACTCCGAAAAGTTCTCTCCCTTTCCCAGTCAAGATTCTGAATGAAAGGAGATTGAGAGTCAGGTAAGTTTTCCAGATCTCGAAGTGCTCTCCCTTGCGGTCAACAGAAGGCTCTGGGAACGATTTAGTAAACCATTCTGGTCCGTGTGTCCTGTTTACGAACGGAGCCATCGAAGGTACGAAAGTGTCACAACTTAAAAACACGTTGAAGGCTGTCAAAAATAAGGCTTCGTTGCTTTGGCCTATTTCTCTAAGTTTCATCGCAGCTAGGCGGGTGCCTTCAATTCTTCGTTGTTCGACCATATTCTGGTATTCGTCAGGAATGAAGAGTTGGAATTTTGATTCGAAGGTGGCTAACAACCACAGTTGGAAAAGCCAAATAGGCCCAGACACGGACAAGGTTTTTCTTTCCTCACTTGCGTTTTTCAAGTCGAAAGACCCATTACCAAGACCGTCATAAAGGGCACCCAGGATGAGTCGACTCAAGCTAACATCCTTGTCTTCATGTATTTGGATGGCCAGTTTGATGTACATCTTTGTCACTTGCAACGAAGGAGTGCAGAAAACAAAGAGGGATAGCCAGAGGGTCAGGGACGCTACATGTTCCATGTCAGAAACATCATCACTGGTAGTATCATAGTGGTCCTCTATGTAGGATGAAAAAGCAGCACGCTGAAAATTGAAGTCAAAATCTATCGAAACGGTACTAGGGTCAAAAGTCCTTCCAGTAGGTTTCAGGCCAGTAATTGTAGTCACATCTAGGAGTGTTGGGGTTAGCATTCCACATTTGAGGTGAAGACTGCTAGTTGAATGGTCCCAGAAGTGTAATGCTGCTATCAGCATATTGGGTTGATATTTCGGCCCAAGCTTCGACAGTTGGATAAGGTTGAAGATGCCTAAGGTCTTCTAGAAATTCTTTTTCTTCGATTCAACTTTATTCAGCCATTTCAGGTATGTCTCGTTTCCGACGTGAGGAGCAGATCTAAACACTCTAGTGGGTGCATGCATGAAGTTCATAAAATATGGCCCTTTTTGGAAAAATCATAGGGGTAAAATGGTGATAAGTTGGGAAAATTTCCTTGATTTTGTCATTGTTTGTTCGCTCTCTGGGTAAAGGACCCAAGAATGCTAAAGGACCCAAGTATGCATGAGAATTAGGGCAAGGGATCATTACCTGAGATTTCCAAATATGTGCTTGTTCATCCTTCAAATCAGGTTCAGGGACGAATTTGAAGTTTCCTTGTTGAAGCTGTACGGAGAAGTTGGTTGTTTCCGCCATTCCGAACGATTGTGGTTTGGATGCAGACGCCATTGATGTTCGCTTGAGTTTTCCAGATGATTAGTTTCGGGAGAGGACGCAAGAAAGTGATCTTCTTTGTTAGTTGATGGTAACAGTGAGACCTTTCTTCTAGATAACTTGGTGTTTTCAGATGAAAAAATGGGTTTAAAAAGAAAATGAACAATTAAAAAAGGGTTTTATGTCTTTCCTATCAATCAGTTTGGAAAAGTGTGTGAGAAGAGTTAAGATAGTACTTTTTATACTTCCCAAGGTATAACTTTATACTTCTTCTCACTTTAAATTGTGACAGATGTCAACATCCCATGTTGACAATCTAAAAGCGTTACTTAGTCCAAAATGTGGCCCACTAGCTCCTGTGAGAGTGGCTCCATAAAATGGTTTTCAAATAAAAGTAAAACTACCCTTCCAGTTTTCACAGGGTTGAAGAGTTGAAGTTATTATTCGACGTAAGAGTTCGAGTTGAAATTTTCTATTGTTGAAATCTTTTTTTGAAAGTCAGAAGAAAGTTGCAATAGAAAATAAAATGGCATTTCATTATGTTAAGTCGAAGCCATGAAATGGGTAAAGAACATAAAGTGTCGAAACAGATTGACATTAAGAGCATTGTTTGACATGCAAAATACATAAAAGTGGCTTTGAGGCCCTACGAAAAAAAAACTTAAACTTAAAGCTTAACCCTAAAAGTTTTCATCTTCTAGGAAGCGAAACTCATTCAGGAACCACATAATCTCCAAATCGAGGCGACAATAGAGGCAAAGTTCGGTCCTCGAATATTCATCATCCAAACCTGGTAAAGGCCAGAAAATTCCAGGTCTTCTCCCATGTCCCTTGCATTTTCCTTGAGCAGTGCAGGTAAATCGGATGACCAAACTTGAGGGCAATGGCCTGATACCACAATGGGGCCTATAAGGCAGGAAGTAAGGGAAACCTTGTCCTCCGCAGGTAGACCTCTTACACTCATCCAGCAGTTGACGGTCGAAGAGATCCTTAAAGGTGGGAAAAACTTCCTTCATTGAAAAATTGTCTTTGGAAAGGATTTTGAATATCATCAGTAAATACTTGGTTCCGTCTACGCCATGAGAGGCTTCTTTGCGCAGAATGCTAAGAACCTCGTCCAGGTTTTTAGGATCATCATGGAGGATTCTTTCCACTTCTACCAGGCTGAATGCCTTATGACCATGACGCGTTTTGACACAGAAGGGAAATGATCAAAGAAGTACCACAGACAGTTGTTTGGTAAAGCCCTAAAAACTGCCTTTTTGTCTGCCAACCGACGGTGAGTGGTAGAAGTTGCTCTGAAGTTGAGCAAGTTTTGGGTTCCTGTAGCGGCTATCTTCTGAGTGATTTTGATTAGAAGATCTTCTGGAAGTTGGTCCATGTTAGAAAAAGAGAGAAAAGTTTCTGAAAGGGATGGAAGACGAAGGTGTTCGAAGCAGAAAAAGAGAAATTTTTCTGAAAAGGGTGATAGTGAAAGGAGTGACAATGAGTTTTTACGCTCATGAAAGGAAGCTGAAAAGACTATTGATTTGAGAAGTTGAAAAGGTTTGGCCACGTGGCGAAAGAAATCTGAAGGAATTCTGAACGCAGTCGTTGGTTATTTTTCCTATGAACTGAGAGTTCTCTGAAAATAGTGTAGTAATGATGACTGATTTGGGGAACTGTTCGAAGTAAATGACGTCATCTTTCAAGAAGACGTGGGAATTTCCTTCAAAAGAGTCTTTTCAAAAATGTTAGCTTTCTTCTACAGTTTCTTCCGTCGAAGCCAACATTTTTGGGGGGCAATTTGTTAGCCTGTATTTCCGACGAAGGATATTGAATGCAGTCATTGAGGGTTGACTGAACACGTGGAAGAAAAGTGGAATCTTTTATTTGAAGAGTTTCTAAAAGATTGCGTGTGTTCGTTCGACAGAATCGAAGGCATGTAGCTGGTCGAAATGCATCTCGACAACGCGAAAGTTAGTTGTGCTTTGAAGAGATTCTTTGACAAACTGTAGAATTCGTGGATGTCGAAGGAGCAAGATTTGAATTTTAAATAGGTTGTTTTTCTCTGTTATTAGACGTTAGTAACAGTTAGAAATGTGGATAGGATTGTACAGTTATTTTCTGTAGTATAAATAAGAGTTTTCCATGAGGAAAACGTGGTCACAAAATGGCATGCATAACATTCTACACACTCGAAGTATCCAAGTTACAACGAGAAAAGAGTTACGAATCATGTATGATCCTTGTGAACAACTTTTATTTTGAATTAATGCAATTTGTTTGACTCTAAGTTAATTCTTGCAATTTACTTTTACATTGTAATTTGCATTCGACAAGTTCAAGCAATCGATCTTGGAGATTACTTGTTCTTTTCTTGCATTCAAAATACATAAATATCCACAAGAACACGTAAAAGTCCTCAAATAAATTTGACACATAATGACCTGAGATTACTGGTTAATCTCGCAAGTAATAAACATATAACCAGCGGTTGTTTACCGAAATTCAAGGTAAACAGGAACATATTAATCTTCATAACTCTCATCCTTCTGTTTTATGTCATTGTTAGTTGTTCTAAGTCAAAAATCTGGTTTTTGGGCTACTTGATCAGATTGCTCCGAAACTTCCCCAGAAAATCAGAAAGAAAAAAAATCAAGGATCAAGACTCCCGTAGAAGTGACTTCTTACGGACTCCGCCTCTCAAAATACAAAATTTCATCGTTTAGATCCATTTTTAATTTTTTTTTAAAAATTTTCATATTCTCAGAAAAATCTAAATTTTTTTGCATAGTTTTATTTGATTTTTAGAATTTTTTTGTGGTATTTTTATATTTTTTATTTTATTTGACATGTTTTTATCATTTTTTACTTTGTTTTTTGTAACACCCACACTAAATTATCTAGAATATTTAGTATGTGTATTAATCTGATACTGGGTACATTAAAATTTTCAATAATAAATACAATACAAAACTACTGAATGAGTACAAATAGCTCGTTTATACAAATATCCAAAGATCATATACAATTATTCTCTTAAACATAGATAATCTGTCAACCTCTGAGCTTGTCCTTGACGAGCATCTGCACTCCATCCAGCGTCTTCCTGAAGATCTTCATGAACATCTCTTGCTAACCTGTAAACCTGCACCAGAAGGATTGGGATGAGACATAATGTCTCAGTGAGCTCCAGCCCAACCTACTGTTGGCAACCACGGGGGAAACCTAGGGTCGCCGTGCCTACTCTCGGCAATCTTGGGGATACCTATGATCGCCAAGTCTTATCCTTACCCATAGAGGGCTACCTGACTGTTCCTGCTAAACTGGGTAGTCATGACTGGACTACATCTGCTAATCTAGTGATCAAGGGAAGACCTAGGATCACTGTCTGTGTCTGATACTGAATATCTATGAGATCTAGACTATATCCTGATAACTGGGTGATCGAGGGGAAACCTAGGATCACCGCCTGATAACTGATACCTGATATCTGATACTAGTCTGTTAACTATTCTCTGTCTGATAACATAATAAATATTAACTGATACATGTCTTAATGTTAGCTGTTAGCGTTGAACAAACAATATTATCTGGGTTCATTTTACGGAATGTCCCCCGGGTGGAGTAACCCCGAAGCACATTCCCCTGATAACCGGTGAAAATTCCTATCAAATCAGGCTAACACCGGACTCCTCTTGTCGTCGTGCGGTCATCCTTGCGGAATAACACGTCCCACTGACGTGAACCTCCTGTGTCCCACTGGCGTGAACAGCAGAAGACACGACTTAACATTAGTCTTAACTGATGCGTATACCTCCCGTGTCCCACTGGCGTGAACGACGGAAGACGCGAATAAATATTCTGTAAACTTATGCGTGAACCTTTCAAGTCCCACTGGCGTGAACGATGAAAGTCACGACTTAATAATATTAATCTTAGTCTTTACTTTGCGTGAACCATTCGTGTCCCACTGGCGTGAACGACGAAGGCCACGACTTAATATCTGATTAATTCTTGTACTTATTCTTATTATATATAACTTATGTCTATTGCATATCTGATGCATTCTTGGATAATTCATTCTTAAGCTTTACCTATAAAGAGGTTCTTAACTTTGATCATTGGATCATTCTTATCCCTCATTAATTCTTAACTATTGTACTTGAAAGTACGTCTAATAATCTACCATAAGCTTTGCATATTAAATGCATTTCTTGAGGGAACTAATCTTCCAAATCATAACCTATATGTATAGGATCATAGGCTTATCGTTATCATAAGCCACTACATAGTTGCTAGATCATTTGCATATTCGTCTAGACTTTACCCTCTTAATTCAAACTATTCTAAAACAATGTTCAATCCTTGTTCCCTACATTTCCATCCTCTTTGGGAGCCTCTTGAATGTGTTAAAATGGTGGAGAATGTTTCTAAAATGTTTGTGGAGAAAACGGATGCGGAAAACCATGCCTACACGCCCCAGAACACCCAAAACAGCAAAGCTGTCAAGTGCTGTCTGGGCCTGCGCGCTTGTAGCGACAAGCCTGCGCTTGTAGCGATAAGCCTGCGCTTGAAGCGACAAGCCTGCGCTTGTAGCGATAGTAGGCAGAATAAAATTCTGCCTGGTCGCTGTAGCGAGCTCCAGCTCGCTGTAGCGACCATGACAGGTCCAGAAATCTAAAAAATGGTATTTTTCATCATTCCAACCCATCCCAATACACCCAAGCTTCCCAAATGGCATAAAATGGGTTTTCTTAAGCTTATAAATCATTTAAACATGGCTGGAACAAGGAATTAACATTTAACATAAATTAGGGCACTTTTATAAAAATTACTCTAAGAGTAAACAACTCTCAAATGGGTTATAAAACCCTAGGGAGCTCACCTTGATTCTCAAATGGTGCTTGCTACAACTGAAATCCAAACCCTAGCTTCAAACTACCTCTTCTCTTGATTCTTCCTCTTGATCTAGCTTTCCAACACTTGAGTTTGCTTGCAAAATCTCAGAAGAGCTTAGGTGAGGCTTTGATGGATGATAACAAGGATGGTGTGGGCGTGAGAGTGAGGGGAAGAGGGAGAGACACCAGATTTGGAGAGAGTGAGGGAAGAGAAGAGTGAAGAAAATATCTTCCCCCTTCTTTTTAAATAAACTCCTCCTTCCCTTTATTTACGAAAATGCCATTGCTTGCATAATAAGCTTCTAACTCTGATAACTGATACTTATAAGCGGGATATTACCCTTGCCATATAAATAAACCCATTAACTGACAATTTACCAAATTGTCCTTTGCTCAAACGTTTCTGATACATCGTCTCAATATTAATAAATATTCGAGTCTTAGGCGGGATATTACATTTTTTGTTGTTTTTAAAAGCGAAATTTGCAACTGCTGAAATGAGAGAAATTCTGATTACATCTATGTATAAGCATATTTCGTATTATATAATCCGAAACCTCATAAATATTTTTTGTATAAAAAAATAGGGCGTGAGTCGGTGATAGGGTGAGAAAATTAATATTCATGGCATAATTAAGCCTTTTCAATTTCTTTTTACCTAAGCCCATTTCGAGAAACAAACATCCTAGTAAAGTATTTCTAAAATCAAATTGTACACCCACTCAAAATATTCAATGCAGAGCATAGGTGAAATCTTAATATTATAAATGTTGGAAAGTGCTGCATTTAAACCCTAGAACAACCCTAAGCCAGCCCTTGCCCAATTTACGGAAATGCCCTCTGCTGGGCGCCAATACCAAAATTCTCACAATTCTCAATACCACCGCACAATTAGCCAATAAGAGGTGAAGCTACACGTGACCATAACAGAGGAAAGCCTGAATCAGTATGAGTTTGTTCAGACCAATTTTCAAATCCTCATTCCCTCACTCTTTCTTTCTCTGTCTTCTCTCTCTCCTCTCAAACCCTCCACCCTCTCCTACAACAACATCTAGACCTTACTTTCCTACCATTGTTTAACAGGTAAAATATGTTCATGTTGTTTATAAAATATGTGTTTTCTTATATGTTGTTTTGTTGTTGTTGCAGCATCGTTGGATCCTAATCCCGTTTCTGAGCTGGATAAGGCTATACAGAAGCTGCGTTTGCAGTATAGAACATACATATAGGCTACAATAAAACATGCATAAGCTGCGTTTGCAGTATACAATGTATACAATAGAACATACATAAGCTACATTTGCAGTATACTATGTTAATTAACTTAATTTGTTATGTTGCATATTTTCAGGGTGTAGTTAGGCTTCCAAATATGTTTGGACATGATTTTGGAGACCAAATTTGTCATTACGCAACAATGAGATTGATTTTGGTGTCATGGTAAATTCGTAATATTGTATTCTTCTTTGTTTTATGTTTATGATTGTACAATACACTCTGTTTTAGCTATCTGAAGCATGAAGAGTTTGCTTGCAGACCTGTTTCTTCCACTCTGTTTTATCAATCGAATAAGCTTTATAATCAAAGAAATATATTAGCATGGTACATATAAGCAATTAGATACTTTTAGTTGATCATCGTCATTTTTAAGCTTAAAATAAGATTGATGAGAGAGAACAAAAAGAGTCAGAGGTTCTGAGTCTGAAGGTTCAGAGTCAGAGGTTCTGATAAGGAGTATTTCTGGTATCACAGGTTCTGATAAGATCTAATAAGGAGTATTTCTGGTATCACAGGTTTGAGATAACATTTTTATGGAGTGTTATATTTAAAAAGTCAAACGTGCACGTTTCAAGGAGGTATTATTATCTATATCAAACAAATATTATTGTGCATCCATGATATTCTAACCAGTTAGTATTTTTGTATTTCTTTCAAAGGACACAAGGAATTTTTATTCTACTGATGACACAGGACATGTATGGAAATGCACTAATGCATTCGTTGAAAGCCCTGAATTGCACTATGAAATTGGAGGGGATTGGAAACGTTGTTGCACACTCTGACGGCTGTCTCGAGAGACTGCAATCAAAATTGGTGCTCCAGCAGTTGGGAGAAATTTTGTTTTATTTATAACATTGATAGTGTAGTGCAATCAATCGAATAAGGTTTATAATCAAAGAAATATACTAGCATGGTACATATAAGTAATTAGATACTTTTAGTTGATCGTCGTCATTTTTAAGCTTAAAATCAGATTGATGAGAGAGAACAAAAAGAGTCTGAAGGTTCAGAGTCTGAAGATTCTGAGTGTGAAGGTTCAGAGTCTGAGGTTCTGAGTCTGAAGGTTCTGAGTCTGAGGTTTTGAGTCTGAAGGTTCTGAGTCTGAGGTTCTGAGTCTGAAGGTTCAGAGTGCCATTTTTGTCTCTCAGCTCAAATTATAAGTTTATTGTTAGAAACTTATTAGTTGCTGGAATTCTCTGTGCCCAATATTATAAATGTTGGAAAGTGTTGCATTTAAACCCTAGAACAACCCTAAGCCCGGCCTTGCCCAATTTACGGAAATGCCCTCTGATGGGCGCCAATACCACAACTCTCACAATTCTCAATACCCCCGCACAATTAGCCAATAAGAGGTGAACCTACACGTGACCAAAACAGAGGAAAGCCTGAATCAGTATGAGTTTGTTCAGACCAATTTTCAAATCCTCATTCCTTCACTCTTTCTTTCTTTGTCTTATCTCTCTCCTCTCAAACCCTCCACCCTCTCCTACAACAACATCCAGACCTTACTTTCCTACCATTGTTTAACAGTTAAAATATGTCCATGCTGTTTATAAGATATTGAAGTTCTGTGTTTTTTTGTTTAAGTAGTTCTTATATGTTGTTTTGTTGTTGTTGCAGCATCGTTGGATCCCAATCCCGTTTCTGAGCTGGATAAGGCTATACATAAGTTGTGTTTGCAGTATAGAACATACATATAGGCTACAATAGAACATGCATAAGCTGCGTTTGTAGTATACAATGTATATAATAGAACATACATAAGCTGTGTTTGCACTATACTATGTTAATTAACTTAATTTGTTATGTTGCATATTTTCAGGGTGTAGTTATGCTTCCAAATATGTTTGGACATGATTTTGGAGACCAAATTGGTCATTTCGCAACAATGAGATTGATTTTGGCTTCATGGTAAGTTCGTAATATTGTATTCTTCTTTGTTTTGTGTTTATGATTGTGCAATACACTCTGTTTTAGCTAACTGAAGCATTAAGGGTTTGCTTGCAGACCTATTTCTCCCACTCTGTTTTATCAATCGAATAAGCTTTATAATCAAAGAAATATATTAGCATGGTACATATAAGTAATTAGATACTTTTAGTTTATCATCGTCATTTTTAAGCTTAAAATCAGATTGATGAGAGAGAACAAAAAGAGTCAGAGGTTCTGAGTCTGAAGGTTCAGAGTCAGAGGTTCTGATAAGGAGTATTTCTGGTATCACAAGTTCTGATAAGATCTAATAAGGAGTATTTCTGGTATCACAGGTTTGAGATAACATTTTTATGGAGTGCTATATTTAAAAAGTCAACCGTGCACGTTTCAAGGAGGTATTATTATCTATATCAAACAAATATTATTGTGCATCTATGATATTCTAACCAGTTAGTATTTTTGTTTTTCTTTCAAAGGACACAAGGAATTTTTATTCTACTGATGACACGGGACATGTATGGAAATGCACTAATGCATTCGTTGAAAGCCCTGAATTGCACTATGAAATTGGAGGGGGTTGGAAACGTTGTTGCACACTCTGACGGCTGTCTCGAGAGACTGCAATCAAAATTGGTGCTCCAGCAGTTGGGAGAAATTTTGTTTTATTTATAACATTGATAGTGTAGTGCAATCAATCGAATAAGGTTTATAATCAAATAAATATACTAGCATGGTACATATAAGTAATTAGATACTTTTAGTTGATCGTCGTCATTTTTAAGCTTAAAATCAGATTGATGAGAGAGAACAAAAAGAGTCTGAAGGTTCAGAGTCTGAGGTTCTGAGTTTGAAGCTTCTGAGTCTGAGGCTCAGAGTCTGAGGTTCTGAGTCTGAAGGTTCAGAGTGCCATTTTTGTCTCTCAGCTCAAATTATAAGTTTATTGTTAGAAACTTATTAGTTGCTGGAATTCTCTGTGCTCAATGTTATAAATGTTGGAAAGTGCTGCATTTAAACCCTAGAACAACCCTAAGCCAGGCCTTGCCCAATTTACGGAAATGCCCTCTGATGGGCGCCAATACCACAACTCTCACAATTCTCAATACCACCGCACAATTAGCCAATAAGAGGTGAACCTACACGTGACCAAAACAGAGGAAAGCCTGAATCAGTATGAATTTGTTAAGACCAATTTTCAAATCCTCATTCCTTCACTCTTTCTTTCTCTGTCTTCTCTCTCTCCTCTCAAACCCTCCACCCTCTCCTACAACAACATCCAGACCTTACTTTCCTACCATTGTTTAACAGGTAAAATATGTCCATGCTGTTTATAAGCTATTGAAGTTCTGTGTTTTTTTGTTTAAGTAGTTCTTATATGTTGTTTTGTTGTTGTTGCAGCATCGTTGGATCCCAATCCCGTTTCAGAGCTGGATAAGGCTATACATAAGTTGCGTTTGCAGTATAGAACATACATATAGGCTACAATATAACATGCATAAGCTGCGTTTGCAGTATACAATGTATATAATAGAACATACATAAGCTGTGTTTGCAGTATACTATGTTAATTAACTTAATTTGTTATGTTGCATATTTTCAGGGTGTAGTTATGCTTCCAAATATGTTTGGAAATGATTTTGGAGACCAAATTGGTCATTACGCAACAATGAGATTGATTTTGGCTTCATGGTAAGTTCGTAATATTGTATTCTTCTTTGTTTTGTGTTTATGATTGTGCAATACACTCTGTTTTAGCTATATGAAGCATTAAGGGTTTGCTTGCAGACCTGTTTCTTCCACTCTGTTTTATCAATCGAATAAGCTTTATAATTAAAGAAATATATTAGCATGGTACATATAAGTAATTAGATACTTTTAGTTGATCATCGTCATTTTTAAGCTTAAAATCAGATTGATGAGAAAGAACAAAAAGAGTCAGAGGTTCTGAGTCTGAAGGTTCAGAGTCTGAGGTTCTGATAAGGAGTATCTGGTATCACAGGTTCTGATAAGATCTAATAAGGAGTATTTCTGGTATCACAGGTTTGAGATAACATTTTTATGGAGTGTTATATTTAAAAAGTCAACCGTGCACGTTTCAAGGAGGTATTATCAAACAAATATTATTGTGCATCTATGATATTCTAACCATTTAGTATTTTTGTATTTCTTTCAAAGGACACAAGGAATTTTTATTCTACTGATGACACAGGACATGTATGGAAATGCACAAATGCATTCGTTGAAAGCCCTGAATTGCACTATGAAATTGGAGGGGATTGGAAACGTTACTGCACACTCTGACGGCTGTCTCGAGGGACTGCAATCAAAATTGGTGCTCTAGCAGTTGGGAGAAATTTTGTATTATTTATAACATTGATAGTGTAGTGTAGTCTTTTGATATATGGAGTGTACCGAGTCCTATGTGTCTTTCTTGAACTGGATTTGTCTTCATGTATTACTATTGATTTGAATGAATGATTCATGGATACTTGGTTCTTTATTGTTAGATTATGCTCACTTGGATCTTAAATTAATCAGTTAGTTTTATGGCTTATAACTTTGTCATACGTAATGATACAAGAAGGATCCATGTTTTTTTAAAAAATATATTATAGACACTAACATCATGCTAATACAATAGATGATCAATAATAAATGAACACATCATCAAAAACCACTCAATCAACTTGAAATTTAAATCAATAAGTTTTAGCGTTCTTCAGACTAGACTTTTGAAGATGCAAAAACAGACGCTGTTCAGACTAGCGTTCTTCAACTTGGATCTTCAGACTCTGATCTTCTGAGTCTGAAGGTTCAGAGTCTGAGGTTCTGAGTCTGAAGGTTCAGAGTGCCATTTTTGTCTCTCAGCTCAAATTATAAGCTTATTATTAGAAACTTATTAGTTGCTGGAATTCTCTGTGCCATTTTTGTTAGTAACTCTGTTTGTATTACCTCCTAAGGTTTGAATCTAAAAGCTATTCCTAAATGTCTTTGGAGCTTTAAAATGCCTTTACTGGGTGCCAAAATAAAAGCATTGCCCTTACACTGTTCAAGTACTGCCACCAAAATTGGCCAATTAGAAACAAGCAAATGATATACGCAAAAAATCCTCTGCATCGTACCTGCTTCTTCACGTTTCCTCTGTATCTGCTTCTTTTCTTCCTTTCTCCCCCCCTCTCTCTCACATACGGCTGCTTCTTCTTCCTCTTCTCTCAGTCCATTTAAAATTTTCTCTTCACAAACTCAAACTCTCTCTCCCCCTCTCTCTCCCATACGGTTTCAATTTCCAATTTCAACTCACAAACAAAATCATCACAATTTGTTTTCCATTTTATTATGAATCAATTTTTATGTTTTGTTTGATAATTTGCGTGATTTTTTTAGAAAATTTGCGTGATTATTTTAATGTGATGGATTGTATGATTTTTTTTTTGTAATCAACTGAGTGTATTTTTATGATGAATTGAGTGTGATTTTTTTCTTTTGTTATGATTTGTGTGTGATTTTTTTTGTTATGACTTGTGTGATGAATTGTTTGTGTAGATGGCACTCTAGTGAAACATTTGATTCAAAGACAAAGGCAGGTGGTCCGTTCGGAAGTATCAAGCGCCAAGCTGAGCTTGCTCATGGTGCTAACATTGGTCTTGATATTGATGTTAGGCTTTTGGAGCCTCTTAAGGAACAATTCCCAATAATTAGCTATGTTGATTTCTGTCAGGTAGAGATTTGTTGTATTTTTTGTAATGATTTGTTAGATCTGAGTTATTTCAGTCATTGATTTACGTGGTTTTAGCCGATTTGAGCTTGAGGCATCACATGTTTGACCTTGAGGCCGATTCAAAGAGACAGATCTAATAAGGAGTATTTCTAGTATCACAGGTTTGAGATAACATTTTTATGGAGCATTATATTTAAAAAGTCAACCGTGCACGTTTCAAGGAGGTATTATCATCTATATCAAACAAATATTATTGTGCATCTATGATATTCTAACCAGTTAGTATTTTTGTATTTCTTTCAAAGGACACAAGGAATTTTTATTCTACTGATGACACGGGACATGTATGGAAATGCACTAATGCATTCGTTGAAAGCCCTGAATTGCACTATGAAATTGGAGGGGATTGGAAACGTTGTTGCACACTCTGACGGCTGTCTTAAGAGACTGCAATCAAAATTGGTGCTCCAGCAGTTGGGAGAAATTTTGTTTTATTTATAACATTGATAGTATAGTGCAATCAATCGAATAAGGTTTATAATCAAAGAAATATACTAGCATGGTACATATAAGTAATTAGATACTTTTAGTTGATCATCGTCATTTTTAAGCTTAAAATCAGATTGATGAGAGAGAACAAAAAGAGTCTGAAGGTTCAGAGTCTGAGGTTCTGAGTCTGAAGGTTCTGAGTCTGAGGCTCAGAGTCTGAGGTTTTGAGTCTGGAGGTTCAGAGTCTGAGGTTCTGAGTCTGAAGGTTCAGAGTCTGAGGTTCTGAGTCTGAAGGTTCTGAGTCTCAGGTTCTGAGTCTGAAGGTTCAGAGTGCCATTTTTGTCTCTCAGCTCAAATTATAAGTTTATTGTTAGAAACTTATTAGTTGCTGGAATTCTCTGTGCCCAATATTATAAATGTTAGAAAATGCTGCATTTAAACCCTAGAACAACCCTAAGCTAGCCCTTTCCCAATTTACGGAAATGCCCTCTGTTGGGCGCCAATACCACAATTCTCAATACCACCGCACAATTAGCCAATAAGAGGTGAACCTACACGTGACCATAACAGAGGAAAGCCTAAATCAGTATGAGTTTGTTCAGACCAATTTTCAAATCCTCATTCCTGCACTCTTTCTTTCTCTGTCTTCTCTCTCTCTCCTTTCAAACCCTCCACCCTCTCCTACAACAACATCCAGACCTTACTTTTCTACCATTGTTTAACAGGTAAAATATGTCCATGCTGTTTATAAGATATTGAAGTTCTGTGTTTTTTTGTTTAAGTAGTTCTTATATGTTGTTTTGTTGTTGTTGCAGCATCGTTGGATCCCAATCCCGTTTCTGAGCTGGATAAGGCTATACATAAGTTGCGTTTGCAGTATAGAACATACATATAGGCTACAATAGAACATGCATAAGCTGCGTTTGCAGTATACAATGTATATAATAGAACATACATAAGCTGTGTTTGCAGTATACTATGTTAATTAACTTAATTTGTTATGTTGCATATTTTCAGGGTGTAGTTATGCTTCCAAATATTTTTGGACATGATTTTGGAGACCAAATTGGTCATTACGCAACAATGAGATTGATTTTGGCTTCATGGTAAGTTCGTAATATTGTATTATTCTTTGTTTTGTGTTTATGATTGTGCAATATACTCTGTTTTAGCTATCTGAAGCATTAAGGGTTTGCTTGCAGACCTGTTTCTTCCACTCTGTTTTATCAATCGAATAAGCTTTATAATTAAAGAAATATATTAGCATGGTACATATAAGTAATTAGATACTTTTAGTTGATCATCGTCATTTTTAAGCTTAAAATCAGATTGATGAGAGAGAACAAAAAGAGTCAGAGGTTCTGAGTCTGAAGGTTCTGAGTCTGAGGTTCTGATAAGGAGTATTTCTGGTATCACAGGTTATGATAAGATCTAATAAGGAGTATTTCTGGTATCACAGTTTTGAGATAACATTTTTATGGAGTGTTATATTTAAAAAGTCAACCGTGCACGTTTCAAGGAGGTATTATTATCTATATCAAACAAATATTATTGTGCATCTATGATATTCTAACCATTTAGTATTTTTGTATTTCTTTCAAAGGACACAAGGAAATTTTATTCTACTGATGACACGGGACATGTATGGAAATGCACTAATGTATTCGTTGAAAGCCCTGAATTGCACTATGAAATTGGAGGGGATTGGAAACGTTACTGCACACTCTGACAGCTGTCTCGAGGGACTGCAATCAAAATTGGTTCTCTAGCAGTTGGGAGAAATTTTGTATTATTTATAACATTGATAGTGTAGTGTAGTCTTTTGATATATGGAGTGTACCGGGTCCTATGTGTCTTTCTTGAACTGGATTTGTCTTCATGTATTACTATTGATTTGAATGAATGATTCATGGATACTTGGTTCTTTATTGTTAGATTATGCTCACTTGGATCTTAAATTAATCAGTTAGTTTTATGGCTTATAACTTTGTCAAACGTAATGATACAAGAAGGATCCATGTTTTTTTAAAAAATATATTATAAACACTAACATCATGCTAATACAATAGATGATCAATAATAAACGAATACATCATCAAAAAACACTCAATCAACTTGAAATTTAAATCAATAAGTTTTAGCGTTCTTCAGACTAGACTTTTGAAGATGCAAAAACAGACGCTGTTCAGACTAGCATTCTTCAACTTGGATCTTCAGACTCTGATCTTCTGAGTCTAAAGGTTCAGAGTCTGAGGTTCTGAGTCTGAAGGTTCAGAGTGCCATTTTTGTCTCTCAGCTCAAATTATAAGCTTATTGTTAGAAACTTATTAGTTGTTGGAATTCTCTGTGCCATTTTTGTTAGTAACTCTGTTTGTATTACCTCCTAAGGTTTGAATCTAAAAGTTATTCCGAAATGTCTTTGGAGCTTCCAAATGCCTTTACTGGGTGCCAAAATAAAAGCATTGTCCTTACACTGTTCAAGTACTACCACCAAAATTGGCCAATTAGAGACAAGCAAATGATATACGCAAAAAATCCTCTGCATCGTACCTGCTTCTTCACGTTTCCTCTGTATCTGCTTCTTTTCTTCCTTTCTCCCCCCTCTCTCTCACATACGGCTGCTTCTTCTTCCTCTTCTCTCAGTCCATTTAAAATTTTCTCTTCACAAACTCAAACTCTCTCTCCCCCTCTCTCTCCCATACGGTTTCAATTTCCAATTTCAACTCACAAACAAAATCATCACAATTTCTTTTCCATTTTATTATGAATCAATTCTTATGTTTTGTTTGATAATTTGCGTGATTTTTTTAGATAATTTGCGTGATTTTTTTAATGTGATGGATTGTATGATTTTTTTTTTAATCAACTGAGTGTATTTTTATGATGAATTGAGTGTGATTTTTTTTTGTTGTGATTTGTGTGTGATTTTTTTGGTTATGATTTGTGTGATGAATTGTTTGTGTAGATGGCACTCTGGTGAAACATTTGATTCAAAGACAAAGGCAAGTGGTCCATTCGGAAGCATCAAGCGCCAAGCTGAGCTTGCTCATGGTGCTAACATTGGTCTTGATATTGATGTTAGGCTTTTGGAGCCTCATAAGAAACAAATCCCAATCATTAGCTATGTTGATTTCTGTCAGGTAGAGATTTGTTGTATTTTTTGTAATGATTTGTTGGATCTGAGTTATTTCAGTCATTAATTTACGTGGTTTTGGCCGATTTGAGCTTGAGGCATCACATGTTTGACCTTGAGGCCGATTCAAAGAGACAGATCTAATAAGGAGTATTTCTAGTATCACAGGTTTGAAATAACATTTTTATGGAGCATTATATTTAAAAAGTCAACCGTGCACGTTTCAAGGAGGTATTATCATCTATATCAAACAAATATTATTGTGCATCTATGATATTCTAACCAGTTAGTATTTTTGTATTTCTTTCAAAGGACACAAGGAATTTTTATTCTACTGATGACACGGGACATGTATGGAAATGCACTAATGCATTCGTTGAAAGCCCTGAATTGCACTATGAAATTGGAGGGGATTGGAAACGTTGTTCACACTCTGACGGCTGTCTCGAGAGACTGCAATCAAAATTGGTGCTCCAGCAGTTGGGAGAAATTTTGTTTTATTTATAACATTGATAGTGTAGTGCAATCAATCGAATAAGGTTTATAATCAAAGAAATATACTAGCATGGTACATATAAGGTATTAGATACTTTTAGTTGATCATCGTCATTTTTAAGCTTAAAATCAGATTGATGAGAGAGAACAAAAAGAGTCTGAAGGTTCTGAGTCTGAGGTTTTGAGTCTGAAGGTTCTGAGTCTGAGGCTCAGAGTCTAAGGTTTTGAGTCTGGAGGTTCAGAGTTTGAGGTTCTAAGTCTGAAGGTTCTGAGTCTGATGTTCAGTGTCTGAGGTTCTGAGTCTGAAGGTTCAGAGTGCCATTTTTGTCTCTCAGCTCAAATTATAAGTTTATTGTTAGAAACTTATTAGTTGCTGGAATTCTCTGTGCCCAATATTATAAATGTTGGAAAGTGCTGTATTTAAACCCTAGAACAACCCTAAGCCAGCCCTTTCCCAATTTACGGAAATGCCCTCTGTTGGGCGCCAATACCTCAATTCTCACAATTCTCAATACCACCGCACAATTAGCCAATAAGAGGTGAACCTACACGTGACCATAACAGAGGAAAGCCTAAATCAGTATGAGTTTGTTCAGACCAATTTTCAAATCCTCATTCCTTCACTCTTTCTTTCTCTGTCTTCTCTCTCTCCTCTCAAACCCTCCACCCTCTCCTACAACAACATCCAGACCTTACTTTCCTACCATTGTTTAACAGGTAAAATATGTCCATGTTGTTTATAAGATATTGAAGTTCTGTGTTTTTTTGTTTAAGTAGTTCTTATATGTTGTTTTGTTGTTGTTGCAACATCGTTGAATCCAAATCCCGTTTCTGAGCTGGATAAGGCTATACATAAGTTGTGTTTGCAGTATAGAACATACATATAGGCTACATAGAACATGCATAAGCTGCGTTTGCAGTATACAATGTATATAATAGAACATACATAAGCTGTGTTTGCAGTATACTATGTTAATTAACTTAATTTGTTATGTTGCATATTTTCAGGGTGTAGTTATGCTTCCAAATATGTTTGGACATGATTTTGGAGACCATAAGCTGTGTTTGCAGTATACTATGTTAATTAACTTAATTAACATGATTTTGTCTCTCAGCTCAAATTATAAGCTTATTGTTAGAAACTATTCGTTGCTGGAATTCTTTGTGCCATATTTGTTAGTAACTCTGTTTGTATTACCTCCTAAGGTTTGAATCTAAAAGCTATTCCTAAATGTCTTTGGAGGTTCAAAATGCCTTTACTGGGTGCCAAAATAAAAGCATTGCCCTTACACTGTTCAAGTACTGCCACCAAAATTGGCCAATTAGAGACAAGCAAATGATATACGCAAAAAATCCTCTGCATCGTATCTGCTTCTTCACGTTTCCTCTGTATCTGCTTCTTTTCTTCCTTTCTCTCCCCCTCTCTCTCACATACGGCTGCTTCTTCTTCCTCTTCTCTTACTCCATTTTAAATTTTCTCTTCACAAACTCAAACTCTCTCTCCCCCTCTCTCGCCCATACGGTTTCAATTTCCAATTTCAACTCACAAACAAAATCATCACAATTTGTTTTCCATTTTATTATGAATCAATTCTTATGTTTTGTTTGATAATTTGCGTGATTTTTTTAGATAATTTGCGTGATTTTTTTAATGTGATGGATTGTATGATTTTTTTTTTGTAATCAACTAAGTGTATTTTTATGATGAATTGAGTGTGATTTTTTTTTTGTTATGATTTATGTGTGATTTTTTTTGTTATGATTTGTGTGATGAATTGTTTGTGTAGATGACACTCTGCTGAAACATTTGATTCAAAGACAAAGGCTGGTGGTCCATTCGGAAGCATCAAGCGCCAAGCTGTGCTTGCTCATGGTGCTAACAATGGTCTTGATATTGATGTTAGGCTTTTGGAGCCTCTTAAGGAACAATCCCAATCATTAGCTATGCTGATTTCTATGTGGTAGAGATTTGTTGTATTTTTTTGTAATGATTTGTTAGATCTGAGTTATTTTAGTCATTGATTTACGTGGTTTTGGCAGATTTGAACTTGAGGCATCACATGTTTGAGCTTGAGGCCGATTCAAAGAGACAAATCTAATAAGGAGTATTTCTGGTATCACAGGTTTGAGATAACATTTTTATGGAGTATTATATTTAGAAAGTCAACCGTGCATGTTTCAAGGAGGTATTATCATATATATCAAACAAATATTATTGTGCATCTATGATATTCTAACCAGTTAGTATTTTTGTATTTCTTTCAAAGGACACAAGGAATTTTTATTCTACTGATGACACGGGACATGTATGGAAAAGCACTAATGCATTCATTGAAAGCCCTGAATTGCACTATGAAATTGGAGGGGATTGGAAACGCTACTGCACACTCTGACGGCTGTCTCGAGGGACTGCAATCAAAATTGGTGCTCCAGCAGTTGGGAGAAATTTTGTTTTATTTATAACATTGATAGTGTAGTACAATCAATCGAATAAGGTTTATAATCAAAGAAATATACTAGCATGGTACATATAAGTAATTAGATATTTTTAGTTGATCGTCGTCATTTTTAAGCTTAAAATCAGATTGATGAGAGAGAACAAAAAGAGTCTGAATGTTCAGAGTCTGAAGGTTCAGAGTCTAAGGTTCTGAGTCTGAAGGTTCTGAGTCTGAGGTTTTAAGTCTGAAGGTTCTGAGTCTGAAGGTTCTGAGTCTGAGGTTCTGAGTCTGAAGGTTCTGAGTCTGAGGTTCTGAGTCAGAAGGTTCGGAGTCTGAGGTTCTGAGTCTAAAGGTTCTGAGTCTGAGGTTCAGAGTCTGAGGTTTTGAGTCTGAAGGTTCAAAGTGCCATTTTTGTCTCTCAGCTCAAATTATAAGTTTATTGTTAGAAATTTATTAGTTGCTGGAATTCTCTGTGCCATTTTTGTTAGTAACTCTGTTTGTATTACCTCCTAAGGTTTGAATCTAAAAGCTATTCCTAAATGTCTTTGGAGGTTTAAAATGCCTTTACTTGGTGCCAAAATGAAAGCATTGCCCTTACAGTGTTCAAGTACTGCCACCAAAATTGGCCAATTAGAGACAAGCAAATGATACACGCAATAAATCTTCTGCATCGTATCTGCTTCTTCACGTTTCCTCTGTATCTGCTTCTTTTCTTCCTATCTCTCCCCCTCTCTCTCACATACGGCTGCTTCTTCTTCCTCTTCTCTCAATCCATTTTAAATTTTCTCTTCACAAACCCAAACTCTCTCTCCCCCTCTCTCTCTCATACGGTTTCAATTTCCAATTTCAACTCACAAACAAAATCATCACAATTTGTTTTCCATTTTATTATGAATCAATTTTTATGTTTTGTTTGATAATTTGCGTGATTTTTTTAGATAATTTCCGTGATTTTTTTAATGTGATGGATTGTATGATTTTTTTTTGTAATCAACTGAGTGTATTTTTATGATGAATTGAGTGTGATTTTTTTGTTATGATTTGTGTGTGATTTTTTGTGTTGTGATTTGTGTGATGAATTGTTTGTGTAGATGGCACTCTGCTGAAATATTTGATTCAAAGACAATGGCAGGTGGTCCATTCGGAAGCATCAAGCGCCAAGCTGAGCTTGCTCATGGTGCTAACATTGGTCTTGATATTGATCTTAGGCTTTTGGAGCCTCTTAAGGAACAATTCCCAATCATTAGCTATGTTGATTTCTGTCAGGTAGAGATTTGTTGTATTTTTTGTAATGATTTGTTAGATCTGAGTTATTTCAGTCATTGATTTACATGGTTTTGGCCGATTTGAGCTAGAGGCATCACATGTTTGAGCTTGAGGCCGATTCAAAGCGACAGATCTAATAAGGAGTATTTCTGGTATCACAGGTTTGAGATAACATTTTTATGAAGTATTATATTTAAAAAGTCAACCGTGCACGTTTCAAGGAGGTATTATCATGTATATCAAACAAATATTATTGTGCACCTATGATATTCTAACCAGTTAGTATTTTTGTATTTCTTTCAACGGACACAAGGATTTTTTATTCTACTGATGACACGTGACATGTATGGAAATGCACTAATGCATTCGTTGAAAGCCCTGAATTGCACTATGAAATTGGAGGGGATTGGAAACGCTACTACACACTCTGACGGCTGTCTCGAGGGACTGCAATCAAAATTGGTGCTCCAGCAGTTGGGAGAAATTTTGTTGTATTTATAACATTGATAGTGTAGTGCAATCAATGGAATAAGGTTTATAATCAAAGAAATATACTAGCATGGTACATATAAGTAATTAGATACTTTTAGTTGATCGTCGTCATTTTTAAGCTTAAATTAGATTGATGAGTGAGAACAAAAAGAGTCTGAGGTTCAGAGTCTGAAGGTTCTGAGTCTGAAGGTTCTGAGTCTGAGGTTCTGAGTCTGAAGGTTCTGAGTCTGAGGTTCTGAGTCTGAGGTTCAGAGTCTGAAGGTTCTGAGTCTGAGGTTCAGAGTCTGAGGTTGTGAGTCTGAAGGTTCGGAGTTTGAGGTTCTGAGTCTGAAGGTTCTGAGTCTGAAGGTTCAGTGTCTGAAGTTTTGAGACTGAAGGTTGAGTCTGAAGGTTCAGATTGCCATTTTTGTCTCTTAGCTCAAATTATAAGTTTATTGTTAGAAACTTATTAGTTGCTGGAATTCTCTGTGCCATTTTTGTTAGTAACTCTGTTTGTATTACCTCCTAAAGTTTGAATCTAAAAGTTATTCCTAAATGTCTTTGGAGGTTCAAAATGCCTTTACTGGGTGCCAAAATAAAAGCATTGCCCTTACACTATTTAAGTACTGCCACCAAAATTGGCCAATTAGAGACAAGCAAATGATACAAGCAAAAGTGATATGTTATTATAGTGTGGACATAAATGTGACTTAAATGCAATGTTGAGTTGAACCGTCATTTTGCTAAAAAAAAACTAGCGTGCTTAGATTTGATGTGAGGTGTTTGGCATAAAAAAGACTTCATTACTAACAATGTTCGGTATAAATAAGATATATTAAAAAGTATATTGAGACAACTTCATAGTCTTTTCTTTTTGTTCTTGCCATAAAGCATAAAGATGTTCAGGTGACTCTTACAAAAGTATGTAATGAAAAAGTAGAGATGTATGTAGCGTCTTTTGCAAAATCTGTTAAAAAGTTATAGATCATTGTTCAATCCAACTAAGAGAATTTTGAATCAATTATGAAATTTTCTTTTTCAAATGTATATTGAGATTGAATATTCATATTATTTGCATATAAGTTTGGTTGATTGAACAAATCATATGTTATTTAAATTTAAGTAGTTTTTTTTTAAATGCTAATCATATAAAAATATTTTAAAAAAAGTTTGTTGATAATGCATTTGAAAGATATTTTAGAATGATTTTTATCTCATATTGTATATCTATTAATTTCTTTTATGATTTTTAATAAGCATGGGTCAAAAGTCCTTAGTTACTTCAAGAAAAATGTTAAAGATGTTGTTAACTGATGAGGAAGTTGAAGATGCAAATGTTACATATAATGTAGATTATAAAGAAGTGGTTCAAAATGTCTGTTAGTTAACGTTATTATTACCCATGTGATGTTGCAATAAAGTTTCAATTATAATATATTTCATGTTTTAATTTATTTTCATGCGATGTTGTAGTTCTAAATTGTTAATATATTGTGCTCATTATTGACCCGTGCGATAGCACGGGGCGGCCGTCTAGTTTGGGTTAAAAGAAAAACTGAACTTGCTAATTGGTCCTTCCGAGACAATCAATAAATCAATTGAGTAGTTTTTTCATGTCTATATATCATTGTAAGGCAAGGGTTTCTACCTAAGCTTTTTAGGTTTTATAATATGTGGAGCTAAATAATAGATCCAAGTTGAACTCAATCCCATAAATCCGGTTTGAAAAAGAAAAAATGGTCCAATCTTTATATGCTTTATATAGACCATATCTCTAGCAAATGTCTTGAGGGTCTTTTCCTAATACTAAATTACCAGATTTCCATGATTGTATAAGGGATTATATTTGATTTTCAAAACATAGAAATAAAACTACAAAATACTTTACTAGATCATAATGCATTTACTCTCACATTCATGACAAAACAGAAAACACAACTTAAAGTAAAATTCCAATAGTTTTTGATTAAATAAGTTGAATTCAAAGCTCAAAACGGTGTAATACTTCCACTTCTTGTTTCAGTAGGACTGTATAAAGCAGACCTGTTCCTTGGTCTATTCTCCTCCAATTGTCTCACAACTTCTTCCATACTCGGTCTAACCGATGCCACCGGTGCACAACATCCCATTGCTAGCTTCAGCGCTTGAACCAACCCATCTTCCATCGGACTTCTTATCCCTTTCAACAGTTCCACATCAAACACTTCCATTGTTGTCTCCTCCAAAACCGCTACTTTCACCATTGATGGTAAATCCACATACTCACCGCTTCTTCCGTTCTTACCAGGCTTCTTACCAATCAAGATTTCAAGAAGTAATATACCGAACGCGTAAACATCGGTCCTTGAGTTACATTTCTTCATTCTTTGAAGCTCCGGTGCTTTGTAGCCGTCAGTCTTGGCAAGTGCCACCATCTCGTCAGCTATGGAAGGGATCATCAGTTTATCTAGGGCGAAATCGGAGACCCTGGCAACGAAGAAGTCGTCCACAAGAACATTCTTGGATCGTATGTTTGCGTGAGTTATAGGAGCATCGAGTCCTGTATGAAGATATGCTAGTCCTCTTGCTATACCTAATGCAATCTTGTGTCTCCTAGCCCAGTTCAGCACTGGTTTTCCTGCTTTAATTTCTGTAGAAAATCAAAATCATAACACAATAATCAATTGCAAGCAACAGTGCTAATGTTCAAAATTTCAAATCACTAAAACCAAACAGATGCTTAAGTTCACTTGTTCTGATTTTGATTAGCATTTAAACCCTGTCTGATTTCCAAGAAAACCTTGCGGCACTATTGATGGCCTTTGTGTGATTATAGTTTTGCGGCCACAAAGATTGATTTTAAATAAATTGATTCGATAAATTGATTATGACTAAAAGTGAGTTGAATGCAAAGTGATTTATTTCATGGAAAAATTGATTGAACAATAACTTCAAACCTAAAATTCAATGGTAGAGACAAAAGCTCCAAAATTCTAGCTTCAAGTTAAAATCAAATCTCGAGGTAAAATAAATTCTACTGGAGAACATTAAAACATGTCAAAATCAATTCTACACCTCAAGAATCAACTTTGCTTCCTCCAAAAGAAGAACCAACCATACATGATGTGAAAACAAGGCCACTGTCAAATGATATGCCTCAATTGTGGCCTTGTTCATGGAGACATTAAAAACCATGACGTCGTGGTCCTGGACTTCCTTTTATACAATTCTGATCATGATGGTTTAGGTATCTAGATTGCAAGTGTAATTTCTTTTTTCCTTAAGAAGTAAATGATCAGAATTTTTACTCTAGATTTGATTTAGAGGATTACAATAGTTTTCAGTTTGATGAAATCATAATTAATCAAATCAGACACTAACACACTACAAAAAGAATTTGAATATGAAATTATGCTGGCAGTTATAACTATGAAATGCTATTTATATAAGCATGTGATTGAAACATAAAAATAAAAAAAACCAAATGCATAAGGAGAGTGTTAATTATTCAACAAACCATGCAAAAGATCATGAAGAGTTCTGAGAGGCAAATAATCATAAATAAGCAGCTTCTCCCCTCTTTTCCCTTGATAGAAAGCTCTCAAAGGAATCAAATTCTCATGTCGAATTTTCCCCAACTGTTTTATAACCGCCAAACACGAAGTCCTATCCTTGCAAGTACCTTCCCTCAACAACCTCAAAGCAATTGTTCCTCCATCAGCAAGCTTAGCCTTATAAGCTGTTCCATAACACGTCTTCTCCATAACTTGCCCGGTCGCATTCAAAACATCATCAAGTGTCAAATTCTCACCACCAGGAAATAACATAAGCTTCCCTTCACCATTTCCACCAACCGAATTCCCACCACCGTTTTCTTCATCATCTTCTTCATCATTCAATTCATCTTCACTATCACCACTCCCCTTTTTCTTCTTGTTTTGCATATAACCAATCAACAATGAAGCCAAAACCACAGCACCTGTCATAAGACTAATAACAATACCAGCAACAGCACCAGAACTCAATGAAGAATTCTTACTACAGCTTTGCAAAGGTGAACCACATAAATCAGGACTATTACCTTCAAAAGCATCAACACCGAATTTCGACGATTCTCCAAAAAATGGCACCACCCCACTAAAGTTATTATGAGAAAGATTCAATTTTTCTAACCTAAGTCCAACTAAACCATAAGGAATTACACCACTAAACATATTATTCCCTAAATCAAGCTGTTTTAAGGCACCAAAACTAGTAACAAAATCAGGAAAATTCCCAGAAAATTTATTCCCACCTAAATCAAGAAACTGCAAAAATTTACAAGATGAATCAGGTAATGCAGGTTCTGAAACAGACCCAGAAAATGAATTTCCATGAAGTTTAAGAGAAACAAGTTTATCACACAAATTCCATATAGAAGGTGGAAGAACACCACTCAAAAGATTATCACTCAAATCAACTTCAGAAAGTGAAGAACCATAACCAAGTTCAAGAGGAACAGTACCACTCAATGAGTTAATATTAAGGTAAAGACTTTGAAGCATAGGAAACTGACCAATCTCTCTAGGGAGAGAACCAGAGAGATTTGCAGAAGGTAGTTGAAGAGAAAACAAATGTAAAAAAGGGTCTTTGAAAAATGAAAGATTGTTCCATTGTGGTGAAGATAAGTCAGTGCAAGAAAGTGATGAACCGTTTGTGAAGACCCATTTGAGTCCTCTCCATTGACAAAGTGGGATTGAAGTGTTCCATGATGAGAGAACAAGGTTTTCAGCTTTGCCTTGAAGTGAAGGTTTGATTTTGAACAAAACAAGTTCTACATCAGAAGAAGTTGAAGGTGGTATAGTTTTTGTTGAGGCTCTGTTGCAGAAGAAGAAGATGAAGAAGAGAAGGTAGAAAGAGGAAAGGTTTTTGAGAGAAGACATGAAGGAGAGAGAGAGAGAGAGAGAGAGAGAGAGAGAGAGAGAGAGAGTAAAGTAGTGTTGTTGTGTGAAGGAAGGAAGTGAAGTGAGAAGTTGAAGAAAGAGGCTTTGTATGTTTCTCTTTACTGGGAAAGCTGACAAAGTGTTGACTATGAATGAGTGTAACAGGAATAAGGTTTCTCAAGTGTTTTCCACTTTGTTAATTCAACGGTTGGGATTTGATTTTACAAATAGAATGGTAGAAATTTGGAATCATGAGCATTATGTTTGTGACAACTTCGATGCTCATCATTAAAAGATGGGTAATACAACCTATACTGAGTTGATATTTATCAAAATTATTTATTTATTTTATATTATTTTTAATGTTATATAAATACATTATTTTGATTGAGTTAGCTCAACATAAATAATATTACTTACCTTTTATTGATGGGTAACCGGTACTTGCCTATCTCATTTGGTGGACACACTCCTGTTATTCTAACCACCATGTTACTTAAAAAAACAAAAAACGAAATGCTAACATGTGTTGTTGAGAGGCAAGTTAAAAATTTAAAGGTGGAAACTTAATTTTAAAAATTGTGCTTTCATGTCTTGAAATGTTAAAAACTTATGTTTTCAATAGTACAAAACTTGAAATTTAATTCTTTTATTAGATCATTAACTTTTGTTTTTAAGACACAAGATATCGGACCCAAAAAACAATGATAATACTAACATGTGTCCTAATGAAAAACACATGTTAATGAACTTAATATAGTAATATCGTTTTAAAACTCGTGCACTTATTACTCCTTCCGGTCTCATATATAAGAAGGTTCCCTTTTTAGGCTCATTAAATAATTAATATATCTTAATCTATATTGTAAAACAAATACATTAGTTATTTAATAAATCTAAAAAAAGAATCTTTTCTTATATATATATATATATATATATAAGATCGGAGGGAGTATGTCAAAAGTCAAAATGATGTTTATATCAATGCAAAATAGCTTCTTTTGAAATCAATAACATGCCACTTTAGGGCATAAATAAACAAAACTCTAGAAAAATAGATAAAATAAAATAATAAATAAGTAAGGTGTAACAAATAATAATAAGAATAGTCTTTTTCTTCAATAATAATAATAATAATAATAATAATAATAATAATAAATTTGTTACAAAAATATTAAAATACTTAAGGATATTATAAGGAAAAGGCCGATAATTTTATTAAAAGTAACTAAATTTGTTTGTTAGCTAAAAAAATGGTAATTACTCATTCAAAATTATAGATTAGAGACAAACACGAATTCAACATAACCGGAAAAGAAAATGATGAATAGAAAAATGATATCAATAATTTGATAAAATCAAAGTGACTACATATTTATATCTTGCAAAGTTGAAAATTTATTCATTGATTAAATAACTAATTAATTAGAATTGATATGTCAATCTAAATGAAAGTAACACTTCAAAGAATAAATAACTAAACAACACCACTCTTTTTTCACCACCAAAAAAAAAAAACTAAACAACACCACGTTAAACTAACTAAATTGATTGGCTGGATATATATGTGTGTAAAAAATCTTGAAAACTAAAATGAGACTGATAAAGTATATCATGTTTAATTTCATGACCAATATTCCACTAAAACAGACTCACATATTATATCATAAGTTTCGCATCATAACGCACATCTTTCTCATCCTCCCCATCATTTTTCTTTTGCACTCATTTGCTGCAGGTAGAGCTAAGTCAGGGAACCAGACAATACGCAAAAGTTCTTAGACAAACGAGGCTAAATCGAAGTGCAATTCTCATATGTGGGTAATGGATTTAGTCCCACATTGGATGATACAGCGGATTTTAAACAATATATGACTTAGACACATGTTTTTAATTAACAGTTTGGTGCTATTGCCATTGTATGATCAATTTATATATGGTGGTAATTGTCCAAATTTTTTGCCAATTTACATGACAAATAGTTTACTTTTTCATTCAATTGAAGTAGTTGAGTTGCTTAGAATTACACTTAATCCGTCCTAAATTACATGTCCATTTGAAAAAAATTGTCCCAAATTATACGTCGTTTTACAATATCAATAAAACATTAATGTTACTTTTTCTATTATATCATTAACTATTCATTACTCTATCTTCTTTCAATCTATAATATCTTATTTTGAAGGAACTCCTCATAATATCTTTTTTTCATATCAAATTAATTACATTTCTTATAAGTGTGAAATGACTCAAGTGTCATATAATTTGGGACAGAATGAATACATGTAACTCACTTTCTTTCATTTTTTATGGAATTTATGTAACTCACTTTCACATAAATGTATTTTAATATAACAATTTAATTAGATATTTTATAAGTGTATAGTTATTTTATAATTGCATTGATGTGTTGTCACATCAATTAATGAATTTGAAAACAAATGAGTTGTCACATTCAGTTATTTGTTTGGTAAAATATAGTTGATAACTGATAAACTACATTATAACGAATAACAGATAAATTAACTAATTGAATATAGTAGATAAGTTAGATGGTTAAATTTATAGTGTTCGGTAGAATTGACCGTTGTAATTAATACTTAATTTTTTTAATTAAAATAACAAGAGCAAAATTGAGAGAAAAAAATACAAGTTATAAATTACTTAAATTAGCTTATAAAAAGCACTATAAACTGATAAAAATAAAGTTATAAGGTATAAGCTAACTTACCAAACAAACCCTTAATTTTAAAATCTAATTACAAATTATTGAAAATTTTAGAAATTTAATTACAATTGTTTTATTTTATGAGCTTATTTGAGAACTCTCAAATACCTTTTTTTTCTTTTACAAAAGCAAAATTAAGCAATATGGCTGATAATCAAATTTGTAATACAATATAGCAAAATTGATTTCAATTTTAGACGAAAAAGTTGTTTCTTTTGAAACAAAAGAAATATATTACTTATGTAAAAAAATACTACTGGCATAATCAAATCTAAACACCCCCTCTCACAAAAAAAAAAGTGAACATTCATTTAATATAAAGTTGTGTTATTCAAACAATCATTCCAATGACAACTATTGATTTACAAAGAAAATAAGGTATTGACACAAAAATCAAAGCAACAGAGCGAGAAAATAAAACATTAATATGAGTATGAGTATAAGAGAAAAAATTGTCATAAAAGGTATCAAAGTTCTACAAATATCATTTCTTTTAAGATTCAATCATGAAAAACAAAACTATAATGGTTAACGAATCTCTCAACAATTTTGAAGCTATTGAAAAATGATGTTTTGGACAGTTGGGATATTCAATGATTTCCCTCTCTTGCTTTTAACAAGTCTTATGTGATTATTTATTTGTTTTGTCTCTGCACGCTTACTTTTGTAAAATGGCCTACCAATTTAATATTGCACTTTGCAATCTTTGAGAATGAATGTAAGGTTTTCTATGGAGGAAACCACTACCCCTTCTCTGTCATCTATCTAATGGTAAATATTGTGGTCCAGCAGTAACATATGGTACTCTTAATAGACCTATGTTTTAATCACCATACACGTGGCAACGATGGAGGATTTCTGATTGAACTTGATTTACCGAGTGATTTGATGAATTTGGGTAATGACTTATTATGGGATTGTATTTGTGCAACTTGAGGTACGGTGGGAGTCCAATTGTGATAGTGGGTGGGTCTTCTTGGAACTTAAAAAAAAAACATAACATACTATAAGAAACTAGACTTCTACCCGTGCATCGCCATTCACACGTTAAATATCAATGAAAAAAATGAAAGATATATCATAGAAATATAAAACTTGATAGATACAAACAACATTGAATTCCAATTTGAAATTGTCTCATGTAAACACTACCACAATGATACGATGTCATACATTGCGAAATACTTCATGATATACCACGTTTGAAGTCACATTAGTGTTTTCACCATCTTCATCAGTTATCAGTATCTTCAATCCATCTCTTGAAGTAACTCTTGAAATTACCACATATAGTTGACCATGAGAAAATACGGGTGATGGCAAATAAATCCCAACATTTTTAAGTGACTGCCCTTGACTCTTATTAATTGTCATTGCAAATGAAACAACTAAAGGAAATTGTCTGCGTTGAAACTTGAAAGGAATTTTAACGTCAGAAGATGTGAGAGATAACCTGGGTATAAAAACTTTCTCACCAACATTACTTCCAGATATCACCTTCCCTTCAAGAACAAATATTCCCATCTTGGTTATGATTAGTCTTGTTCCATTACATAAAAAAATACTAATTTGGATATTGAATGAAAGGAAGATAAAGGAAACAACTTCTTCTTTAAGAAAAAAAGGAAACGTCATCACTTATTAGAGAAAAATAAGTGAAAATATATATTATTGAAATTGAGCTGTGTCATTTTATGTACGACGAGTTTGGACCGTCGAAACCAATAATGAATCAATAATCAATGATGATCAAAATGTGACATTGTATTTTATCCAAAATCTTAATTAACACATAGATTATATGAACTATCTCTTTAATATATTTAATATTAGTCTATTGATAGACGATGTAGTGCTAGTCACTCACATCACACTTGAATACAATAATGTCTCCCAAAATAAGTTTTTAACGTCATATATTTGCACCGCTATTATGACCAATAAAACACGTTTTTAATTACACCGTCAAGAAGACTTTTGATACAATAATCTAATACACCATGATCTTGCTCTCATCCCCCACAAAGTTCAACCAAAGTGTGATACCACTCATCTTGTTGGAAAGTTTATGGAAGTGTTGGGAGCAACAACAAGTCAATGATCTAGAACCAACATGAGATCAAAACATAACATCTCCACTCAACACATAAAACTAGCTACTCCCGCTTGAAACCAACAATCTCACACTCAAGTGTGAGTCATCCACATATTATACTTGCATCGTTATTACAACCAACAAATCACGTCACTTAACTACATTGCCAAAAAGAGCTTTGATAGAAAAATCTAATAATCAGAATCTCACACCCCCACCAAGGGAATCAGACTTTGATATCACTTGCTAGGAAGTTTGGAGGATCATCATGAAAAACAACGAACTAATGATCTAAGATTAGCAAGAGATCGAAACACCACTTATCCTCAACCTGAAGACGCATGGCATATGAATTATCTCTTCTTTTTTCTTTTTTTTAAATGTCTGAGTTATATCACTTACACTTGAGTCCGACACATCCATATATAGCAATAAGTCTATGACTTTATTGGAGAGATTTACTATCTTTTAGAACCTCTCATTTGAAATATTTAAGCAATTAACTTTGTTTATCTCCTTATTAAGTCGGTTCCATTACTGAATCTCGCATTCATATAAATCTTTTTTTTTAAGACTTCTAACTTATATCTCTGTAGTTTCTCCTTATTTCATTAGTTTGAGTATTTTTTTTTTAATGTAAGCAATTATATCTGATGTAAGAAACTGTGTTTAAACTTAAGGAACTTTATGTGTCGCCAAGACTAGTGAGCAGGGACAAATCTAGGATTTTTTTTAAGGAAAAACTAGGAATTTTAACTAGCGAATATTTATATATAATTCTATAGCATTATTTAGACACACATTTTGTTCTTTTATAAAAAATAAATAAATTGTTTTTTAGGATTTTTTTATATTATGAAAATACTGAATACTTTTGCATTTCCAATGTTATAAAAAATATTGATCTCTATATAAGTAAAATAACTAAACAATAATTTGACCATTTATCTCCAATATAGTTTTACATTAAATTTTTGAAGATATTTACAAGAGAGAAAACTATTTCAACTATTGCATTTGTCCTAGATAGTATTAGAGGTAACTTCACACATGAATATAACAAGGCATAAACATGTTTTCTGATCTTCACAAACTTCATAAAAAGATCACTAATTTTTCCATACATATATGAAATCAGGGCCGGTCCTAATATTTTTGGTGCTCTAGACGAAACAATAAAATTGTGCCCTTTTAATTATTATAATATTTTTCTTCTTGCATTTTTCGTTGCACAAGATTCATTTATAATCAAAGTTCTCAAAATATATTTTCAATAGAATTAATCAAAGTAAATTAAAAAGAAATGTATCTATATAGTACTAACTATTAAGTAAAAATAATAATTTTGGTGTCTCTAAAAAAATGGTGCACTGGGCTGTCGTCCACCCTAAGGGCCACCCCTGTATGAAATAATAATTAAGGTTTGAACTTTTATTTTTGTGGGGTGGTAACAAAATATTTTAATTGTTGTCTATTTGTTACTACTAATTCTGTTTGAGTGTTTTGGCATTGCATGAATCAACCATAACATTACTTTTCAAAGTACTTTGTGATTGGTATATTTTCGTCAGGGCAAGGCTACCGTGCATGACCTTCATGGGTCTCCTATCGGTGCATGACCTGATTTTTTTTTGTTACAAAAGGGATGTGGACCGTTGGATATAACTTGAAGATTTTCAATGGCTGAGATTAGTAGGTCAAGTGACCCTCTAAAGTTGTTTGTTTTTTAACATATATATTGATTTAATAAATGGAATTGATTTTGGAATCAATTTTCGTAAAGGGTGTTTTTGTCATTGTTGAATAATTGAAAAAAAAATCATCGGGTCACTTTTTGTACGTCATATGATATCAATATGAATACTCTATAATAAAATTACAGGTATATGAATTTAAATATTAAAACACTGAGCATACCCCGTAAAAAACAATGGCCATGAACATATTAATGGATATGAAATATGATAAACCTTTAGATATCACGGTTCTTATATTTATTTGTCTTTTAATGTTTTTTGAATCCCTATAACCGTAAAAAGATGGACAAAATTTCTTATGTTTGTTTTTTTTCTGAAATTTGATGGAGAAGTAATACTAGTAAAATGATGTCCGTGAAGCTTATCGGATTATCTAGTTATTTGTTCAATAAACATCTCAAAATTGCTCACTTGACTCAAAAAAATCGGTTTGGAGTTCCGATGATATTTTACACCCAAAAACATCTCATCAAAAATTACGACCGGATCGGGAGTGAAATTGAGAAATTTCCTAAACATAATGACAACTACAAATTTGGTTTTTTATGCACTATATGGTCACTATTATAAGAAAAAATCTACATGTTGGATTTATTCAATTAACAGTGTATATGAGAATCTTTACAAAGACTGAGTTACTAAATATGAGAATCTTTACAAAGACTGAGTTACTAAATATGAGAAAATTTACAAAGACTGACTATCCATGAGATGAGAATCTTTACAAAGACTGAGTTACTAAATATGAGAAACTTACAAAGACTGACTATCCATGAGATGAGAATCTATACAAAGACTGAATTACTAAATATGAGAAACTTACAAAGATTGACTATCCATGAGATGGGAATCTTTATAAAGACTGAGTTACTAAATATGAGAAACTTACAAAGACTGACTATCCATGAGATGAGAATCTTTACAAAGATTGAGTTACTAAATATGAGAAACTTACAAAGACTGATTATCCTAAATATGAGAATCTTTACAAAGACTGAGTTACTAAATATGAGAAACTTACAAAGACTGACTATTCTAAATATGAGAATCTTTACAAAGACCGAGTTACTAAATATGAGAATCTTTACAAAGACTGAGTTACCATGAGAAGGGAAGCTTTACAAAGACTGAGTTACTAAATAATTGAATCTTACAAAGACTGAGTTACTAAATATGAGAATCTTACAAAGACTGACTATCCATGAGACGAGAATCTTTACATAGACTGAGTTACTAAATATGAGAAACTTACAAAGACTGACTATCCATGAGATGAGAATCTTTACAAAGACTGAATTACTAAATATGAGAAACTTACAAAGATTGACTATCCATGAGATGGGAATCTTTATAAAGACTGAGTTACTAAATATGAGAAACTTACAAAGACTGACTATCCATGAGATGAGAATCTTTACAAAGATTGAGTTACTAAATATGAGAAACTTACAAAGACTGATTATCCTAAATATGAGAATCTTTACAAAGACTGAGTTACTAAATATGAGAAACTTACAAAGACTGACTATTCTAAATATGAGAATCTTTACAAAGACTGAGTTACTAAATATGAGAATCTTTACAAAGACTGAGTTACCATGAGAAGGGAAGCTTTACAAAGTCTGAGTTACTAAATAATTGAATCTTACAAAGACTGAGTTACTAAATATGAGAATCTTACAAAGACTGACTATCCATGAGACGAGAATCTTTACATAGACTGAGTTACTAAATATGAGAAACTTACAAAGACTGACTATCCATGAGATGAGAATCTTTACAAAGACTGAATTACTAAATATGAGAAACTTACAAAGATTGACTATCCATGAGATGGGAATCTTTATAAAGACTGAGTTACTAAATATGAGAAACTTACAAAGACTGACTATCCATGAGATGAGAATCTTTACAAAGATTGAGTTACTAAATATGAGAAACTTACAAAGACTGATTATCCTAAATATGAGAATCTTTACAAAGACTGAGTTACTAAATATGAGAAACTTACAAAGACTGACTATTCTAAATATGAGAATCTTTACAAAGACTGAGTTACTAAATATGAGAATCTTTACAAAGACTGAGTTACCATGAGAAGGGAAGCTTTACAAAGTCTGAGTTACTAAATAATTGATTCTTACAAAGACTGAGTTACTAAATATGAGAATCTTACAAAGACTGACTATCCATGAGACGAGAATCTTTACATAGACTGAGTTACTAAATATGAAAATCTTTACAAAGACTAACTATCCATGAGATGAGAATCTTTACAAAGTCTGAGTTACTAAATATGAGAATCTTACAAAGACTGACTATCCATGAGATAGAAATCTTTACAAAGAATGAGTTACTAAATATGAGAAACTTACAAAGACCGACTATCCATGAGATGAGAATCTTTACAAAGACTGAATTACTAAATATGAGAAACTTACAAAGACTGACTATCCTAAATATGAGAATCTTTACAAAGACTGAGTTACTAAATATGAGAAACTTACGAAGACTAACTATCCTAAATATGTGAATCTTTACAAAGACTGAGTTACTAAATATGAGAAACTTACAAAGACTGACTATACATGACATTAGTCCCTACTGTTTTGTCAACTCCTGTATAACCTTCATTTTTTTAATCAATTTTTCCAGAAATGTGTAAAAAATTACGAAAAGGGTTTTCCCAAAAGAAATTATATTTTTTTAACAAAACATGATTTTAATATGAATTTTTTAACAAATTATATTTTCTCCTTCCTTATATATATTTTGGGTTGGGTTAGCTCTTTGCTACCACCTTTTTGATTAAAAAAAAAAAAATTTCTTAATAACTAAGATTCTTATATATGATAATCTTTCTAAGACTAACTTCCGTTATATGACAATCCTCCCAAAGATTCTTACAAATGACAATCTTACTAAGCCTAACTTCTTTTCTATGATAATCTTTCCAACATCTAAGATTCTTACCAATGATAATCTTACTAAGACTAATGTTGATATTTAGAAACAATCATAAATTTTTAAAATTTTATCATATCGACTTTCTCATATCGGTACATAAAAATTTACCTTTGTATATATAAACACATAAAATCTTGAACGGGCACAGTGGAAATATATAACGATGTTTTGCATATTAAATAACAAAATATTTAATTCTCCCCTAAAAAACAAAATATTTACTAAAAAACTATATTAATGTTGATATTTTGAAACCCACTAACAATTTCTTTTTTTTCCACAAAAAAGGAAAGCATTTGATATTATGAAAAAAAAAATCAATAACAAATTTCTTAAAAAAATTGATAAAACTAATATATTAAAACTAATGTTCACTAAATTGCCTAAAATGTTCTCGGTTAAGCTTTTAATCTCACTAATTTAGTGGGCTTTCATGGTCAATTCGCTATTTAATAATAAACAAAAAGAATGTATTATGACATAAATATAGGAAAAACAGTTCACTAAAAAATAAAAAGTTCACTATCATGTTTTTTAATCCTTTTTTTTTCGTCATCACTTTTAATATTTTAGTGTCACTTATTTGCATATAAAATAAAATAATTTAATAAAAACACTACATTAATGTTAATCCACACTGATAAAATAGTCATGTATTTTCAAAATTATATCATATTGGATTTTTTATATCGGCATGTAAAAAATTTCTTTCGCAGATATAAACACATACAATCCACAACGAGTGTGGTGCGAATACTTAAAAAACATAATATTAATGTTGATAGTTTAAAAATAGTCACAAGTTTTCGAAATTTTACCATATCGACTTTCTTGTGTCTTCTCATATCAGTGCATGAAAATTTGTATCCGCAAATATAAACAAATAAAATCTCCAACGAACGCAATGCAAATATTTAACGGATTTATGTATAAAAGAAAAAAACTATTAAAAACATTGCATTAATACTAATAATTTTCATTTAATATATTTAAATATTATCAATATAATTATTTTTTATAGAATTACCGCAATGTTATACGATCCGTTTTACTAGTTTATTATAAACTTCCGAAATTAACCCTTTAATAATGGAACTAAGACAATATGTGATTTTTTTTTAAAATTTTTTTAATATCTATTACCCACTACAACAAGTAATACATAGTACACCAACCTACAATTAAAGGTAATGAATCATCTCTTGACCAGAAAAAAAAAAAGGGTAATGAATAATCTCATCTCGCATGGTGCGAGACCTATGCTGCTAACGCACACTAAACGGAGCCTTTTCGTCATCTCGTTTTGGAAACATCTTCAAAGAAACTATGTTACTGTATCTCTGCTTTCTCATTCTAAAAAGATATAGTATTATCTTTTTTTTGTGATAGGTAATGTTAGCACTCTCCTCGGATTGTAGAGGTCATTTGGAGCAAACCTCTTTGTTGATGGAACAAAGCGAACTCGGATGGCACTGCCAGGGGATCCCTTAGGGTCCGTTTGGTTCGAGAGTTTTGGAAGGGAGGGAAGGGATGACTCACTTTTATTTTTTAAATTACAAACAATGTAAAATGTTCTTTTAAAATAAATTAAGTGCTTTTGAAGTATTATATGATCATTTACCATGTTGTTAGTTCAATTTTCTAAAAATTATTTTATAATATCCGTAATTTGAAAAATAAAAGTGAGCTCTCCCCTCCAAAACTCTCGAATCAAACGAACCCTTAGTCTCGATAGTACTGGTGGTATCTTTAGGGACGATAGTGCAACCATTTTTGGCTGCTTTGCGTCGATTTTGGCATAACACAAGCGCTACCAATGTTGAGTTTTCGGAGGCTATATTGTCTGTTGAGCTTTTGCAAGATAAAAGCTTGAGAAATCTTTGGTTAGAGTGCGACTCTAAGTTGATTGTTGACGCGTTTAATAATATGAATTTTTCGCGAGATTTTCATACCATATGAAATAATTGTCTTGTTCTTCTTAAGTCTATCGGATTTTGGTTGTAGGGAAGATTTTACCCGTAATAGAATATGTCAACCTAATTTTAGATTCAATTTTTTCTTCTTCATGGGTTTTATTAGTTCATGTCTCCAATACTTTATTATTTTACCTTTATTAATATATTTCTCTGGGGTTGGGAGTTGTAGTTTTGGTTGGTGGGGTCAACCTTTGTTTGAATTATCCTCCATTTTGATAACTCTTGCTTCGATAATTTTTTTTTTAAAAAGGTTGTGGTTTAGTTGTTTAAAAGCTTTCCTTTTTATAGTATAATAAATGAATATGTAGTTTTTTTTTTAAATCTGAAATGATACAAACACGATTAACATATCTCATCGTAAGAGATGTCTCACACAGATCAATAAATGGTCCAAAATTTTATATTATTGTAGATGATTATTGACGGTTAAGGTGGCAGAAGAAATGAGAGATAATCCTATAAGTTTAGTTGAGGGAAGAGACTTAAAAATATAGAAACAGGGATATGATAAATATTGAAAAGATTTAGGAGAAGAAGGCCAACAAACATGTTGTTTTTTAAGGAAGCCAAAGGAAATAATTGTATTAAAAAAAAACTATTCTAAGAATAAGATGTCCAAACATCCGAAATGAACAACAGTTACAATACATCAAAACCAAAAGCTAAAATCAACAATTTAAGCGAGCACCACATCAAAAATTTAATGTGATCAATCAATTATAACGGTAAGAGACTTGAAGGAGGACATACCTGCAATACCAGAGACTTCGATTCCAACCGGATCGGATAATAACGGTAAGAGTCATATGGATACAGACACGTCTGCTCCTGCAGGTATGTCTGATCCTACTGAGAAGGATAAGCATGCTGAGATGGTGAAACAGGCCAACATAGAAATTGCCCTCTGGAAAGATAATGATTATTTATGTAAAAATTATATTCTGAATGGACTCAGAGATGATATGTACGATCTGTATAAGCTCTACGATAGTGCTAAACAGGTTTGAGATGCGCTGCAGAAAAAATATGATACTAGAGGCTGGATCAAAAAAGTATGTTGTCAGCCGATACCTGAACTGCAAGATGACTGATGACAAATCCGTGGAGGCTCAATCTCATGAAATTCAGAAGATAGCTCATGAAATTTATGTTGAAGGTATGAAGCTACCCGAACAATTTCAAATTGCTGTTGTTATTGATAAACTGCCTCCTACTTGGAAGGACTTCAAGAATACCCTTAGGCATAAGACTAAGGAGTTTTCTCTTGAAAGTCTGATTACTCGCCTTCGGATTGAAGAAGAAGCGAGGAAACAAGACCTAAAAGAAGAGGTGTTTGCTGTCTCGAACAACAACACTAAAAAGAAATTTGTAGGTGTTATTCTGAAGCCTAATGGCAAACAATTTAAGAATCAGAACCGCCATGCAAATAAGAATTCCAATCGGAATAAGAATGGGAACCCCCCAAAGGCCAAAAATCAGCAACCACCAAAGAGTGACTCGGCTCAACCGCTCAATTGCTACAATTGCGGACAACCAGGTCATATGGTACGTGTAACACCCATACTAAATTTATCTAGAATATTTAGCATGTGTATTAATTTGATACTGGATACATTAAAAAATTTCAATAATAATAATAATACAACTGAATGAATACAAACATGCTCGTTTATACAACCAATCAAGTACCATAAAAATACATTTATGCAATTGTCTGACAACCTTCTGAGCTGGTACAAGACGAGCATCTGCACTCCATTCAGCGTCTCCTTGGAGAACTCCATCACGAACCTCTTGCTTACCTGAAAACCTACACCAAAAGGATTGGGATGAGACATAATGTCTCAGTGAGCTCCACCCAACCTACTGTTGGTAACCTCGGGGAAACCTAAGGTCGCCATGCACTAACTCTTGGCAATCTTGGGGATACCTATGATCGCCGTCATTCTCTACATATTTCGCGATCAAGGGAAAAACTAGGATCGCTATATGTCTTTATCTTATGCTGAACATATTCATAATCTCATAACTAATGATCGGGGGATATCCTATGATCACTTTCTGATATCTGATGACTACTTTGTCATTCTCTTCGTATAATATATACATATTCATCTTTTTTATAACATAAAGTTAGAAGTTAGCGTGTAACACACAATAATTATCTTGGTTCATTTTACGGAGTGCATCCGGGTGGAGTAACCCCGAAGTACATCTCCGATCATACCGGTGAAAATTCTTATCATATCAGGCTAACACCGGACTCCTCTTATCGTTATGTGGACAACCCTCTCGGAGAAGTACCATCCGGCATAATCCGGAGCCTGCTGGACATAACTTAACTTACATTTGGACAACCCTCTTGGAGAAGTCCCATCCGGCATAATCCAGAGCCTGCTGGACATAATTAATCTTTAACATACCTGTGGACAACCCTCTTGGAGAAGTCCCATCCGGCATAATCCGGAGCCTGCTGGACACGTTAACATAATCTTATAAACTTACGTGTGGATAGCCCTTTCGGAGAAATCTCATCCGGCATAATCCGGAGTCTGCTGAACACGTATAATCTTTATAATTAAATCCTTAACTTGTTACTCATATGTATATCTGATACATTACATATCCATATGCATATCTAATGTATTCATCACTAATCAAATGTGTGATACTTAACCTATAATATAAGGTTTTAAGCTTATCGTTCTCATAAGCCACTTACTTGATCGTTGGAAATCCAACCCTTAAGCTTATCTGAAGCTTTGAATGTTTAAACATTCCTTGTACTTTCATACACTTAATTGTGTACACTTAAATCTTGCTTTCCTATCAAAGGATTCAGACATATCGTTATCATATGTCGTACTTAGGGACTTACTATCCCACTTACTTAATTGTTGGGAACTAGGCCCCTCAGCTTACTTGAAGCCTATAGGTAATTCTCTACCCATTGTCATAATTAACGTTGATTCTAGTTGAGATTATTCCTCATTGATGTTTGAATATCGATCCCCACTCTCAAGTTAATACGAGATAAGTCTATGACCTTTTCTTCCATTACTGAATGTACAAGGACGTTCTGGCGCGGTGTGAATGGATTTCTGGCCATAAAACACATTTCAAAAGTAGGGAGGCACACTACCTTTGTCGTGGCACAATGGATGTGCTGATCCATATGATCATGGCACGACGGGTTCTATCGTGGCACGACAATCCCAGTGTTGCCAGGCCCTGTAGCTTTTCCAGAAAGTTCAAATACGAATTTAAACAAAATCACAACACCAGCAAGTCAATATACATCAAAATTTTTTAACTAGGAAGAGCATAGCACATCCAGTATTAACAAAGGGAAACTAACAAACAAGAATTTAAGCTTAATCATTCAAGTTTTCTTTCCTCACTAAACCTTAAAACTACCCCAAAAAGGGTATTAATCATTGGGAGCTCACCTTGTTCTCTTGATTAATGCTTTGCCAAGCTTTCTAATCCAAGCCCTAGCTTGATTCCTCTTCTTCCCTTAATTCCTTGCCAAAACCCTAGCTTGATCTTTCATTCCTTCTTTGTTTCCTTGACCTCCAATGGCTCAAGAGTTCTCAAAATTGGTGCTTGCTCATGAATTTGACCATATGGGAGGATGATTAAGTGAAGATTGAAGTGAGGAGGGGGAGAGGATGGCGTGAGGTGAAGTAGAGAGAAGGGAGAGAAGTAGTTTAGTGAGAGAAAAGGAAAAAGATTATGAGAGGATTTTGGAGTAAATGGGTTTTATAGCCTAAACCCCCAAAATTACAAAAATGCCATTCCAAAAATATCTCTGTCACATTGTCTCGACACCGATAAACACTTGGGTCTGAAGCGGGATATTACACTCTACCCCCCTTACAGAAATTTCGTCCTCGAAATTTAAAATCCTCTTGAAATCATATATATGAATATATCTTTCATATTTCTTTCTCTACTAGCCAATTCTCCACTCAACTTGCTTATCGGAATTCCCTGGTTATTCGAGGGTCTGACATGTAGATTACTCATGAACCTAAATTAAACTTGGATGGTTAGAACTGTCCCATATCTGTAAGTCAAAATATTTGACAATTTCTTACACGACTGAAAGGCTTGGTGCACATTACACAATCCTTACATAGTAGGGTGTGCGGTTGTCTGAACCAATTTACCCGACTCACTTGACTATGCCTCTTGTTCATATGCTTCTTGCAAATCCAGTTTGAAGTTATTAAGCCTTAGACACTCATACTGAACTTCATAAGTTTCCTTCAAAGTACGTGTAATCTTACTCTGACGACATTGGGTCGATCTCATCTTCCTCAACATTTCCACTCTTTTAGAGGTCTAATGCACCACAACTAATTCCCATGAATTCTTATCCTTATTTTTCGTCTCGTATGACGGTATCTTTCATATGTAATTATATCATACTTCGTATAGAATCATCATTACACCGAAAAACATTTGGTATCCTTCTTATCACAATTATAACCATCACTTCCACTATGAAATTCTCAAGAGCTCGCGGAACTTTACAGATTACTTGTGCTCCGCTTCAATTAGTCTACGACATCACTTATCTTAATAACTTAGAAATCATTCTTCACTACTAGGAGTTTGATAATCTTCTATCATTAGTGTCACAACTTATCCTCGAATTCTAGCCGTAGCGTAATATTTTTCTGTACCGATAAATCCAAAGCTTATAAGAGTTTAGTCCAAGTGATGAGTGGTATATGCCGTCTCACATATCATCATATAGTATAATTCATAGCACATAATTTACATACATTATCGAGTCCGCGTACACTACTAACGGGTACATAGTACGTCACATCATCCTTGTCTGACTAACGGGACATCATTCTTGATCTAAACATATTTGAGACACTACCACATCAACTGGAGATCTTTTTCTTACTCTAACTCATGCTTATTTCTTGAGTATACATCAACCCATAACGTAAATTATGGTTACATTCTATTGGCATCATAAACTTATTTCTCATTTCTGAACATCGAGTTCAAGATCCTTGAATATTCTTAACTAAAACGCGTTCGGTATCAACAAACCTGTTCTGATTAGCATCTTCTCTCTTTAAACATTACTAGCTGCGTACCTTAGTTACTTATACATGTCACATAACTGAAAAAGAACGTGCTACACTACTGTTTGAGTAGCATAAACACTGCCCGATAAGTATACATTACTAAACATAACATGGTACATGCGACATGTTAACATAACGTGGGTACAATGTGGAATAAACTTACATGCCACTGCATTGTCGTTTCTGTTCAGTGCTTCAAATTCAAAATATCATCTTGCAAGTGCAACCTGTACTGCTATTGTCTCATGCTTAATTCTCTTTAGACTAAACTTAATCTTCAAGTATACTTGATGTTACTGAGCTAAAATAGCTAAACTACCGTTTTAGCGGTGACTTCCATTGATTTAGACTTAATGTGCTAGAAACACATCTTTCTTATTTCTTACCATATATTCTTAAACTATTTCGATATTCCATTTCTCATGGGTTTCGAGGTTTGAAGTATTCCTTAGCTTAACTTTTAGAATTTCCTGTTAGAACTTATGATAAGTTCGAGTCGTCACTGCTTACTGCTATTCTGTGTTCTAAGAATTGGGCACTTATTGCCCTTCCTGCAGTTCATCTGACAAGAACTTCACAAGCATCCTTGTTCCCTAAGCTTCAGCTTAGAATTGTTCGTTAATTCATCCTTGTATTACCTCTTCGCTGCGCAACTCTGATTTTTTAACGACTCGAGTTAGGATTGGAATAATACACCACTGTTTCCATATGAAATCTCTTTGACTAATTTTTTTACTTTATAACTTTGTAGTTACTAAAACATAACCATCTTACGTTGTTGTTTCTCTTGTGGCTTAAACCACCTACTTAACTTACTAATTGGTCATCTCCTGACTCTGTGTTTCCTTTCGGACACACACAAAATATTTGTTTTTGTGAAATTACGCCAAAACCTGTAAGCAGTTTTCAGCAACAGCTACGAGCCAAACAGTGATTCCGTCAAAACAGCTTATACGCTGGTTCTAGCTTATTCTCCATGTTCCGATTTCTATGACCATCTCATGGTCAGTTCAACATATATAATCATCTAAACATTGCAGAAACCGACCTAAAAGTATACCTGGAGCAACTTAAGTTCACACATTATTCACTTGTGGCAACTTCCAAAAACAACTTATGGCTTCTGGAGATTCACATCTTTCATACACTGAATCCACTGATGGTTTGCGTCTCGTTACTATTCGTTCTATTTTTATCCGTAAGGATTTCATATCCATAATCTTTTCCGAGACAACTTAGGTCCCCATAACTTTACCATATCTCTTAGGTTACCCCTTGAGTTTCTCCAGAAACAATCCGTCTGGAATAGATTCAAACTCTTACCGGCTCTCCTGTACGCCCAAACATAGTTTACATCTCTTCGAGCACTTATCATTATCTATTAGATTCCTCCAGTAACTTGTTACTGTATTCACAATACAAATCCTGATCTTATTATATGAATGATTCTTCATATAGTTTGAACAATCCAAAATCGGTACCTGTAACACCCATACTAATTTTATCTAGAATATTAGCATGTGCATTAAACTGATATTGGATACATCAAGGTTTTCAATAATAATAAAACAACACAACTGAATGAATACAATTTTGCTCGTTTCTACAACCTTTCAAGTACCATAATAAATACATAAACAAAAGTCTGATAAGATCCTGAGCTGGTACATGACGAGCAACTGCACTCCATCCAGCGTCTCCCTGATGATAATCCTCACGATCCTCGTGCTAACATGAAAAACTGCACCATAAGGAATGGGATGAGACATAATGTCTCAGTGAGCTCCACCCAACCTACTGTTGCCAACCTCGGGGAACCTAGGGTTGCCATGCCTACTTTTGGCAATCTCGGGGATTCCAATGATCGCCAAGCTCTAACCTTTCCCATATAGGGTATACCTGCCTGTTTCTGCTATCATGTGTAGTCATAATATCTAAACTACATCCTGCTAAACTAGTGATCAAGGGGAAACCTAGGATCACTGCCTAAGCCTAATAACTGAATAGTCATGAAATCTAGACTATAACCTGATAACTTGGTGATCGAGGGGACTCCTAAGATCACCACCTGATACCTTCCTGATAACATAATCTCATACCTAGTGATCTGGGGACATCCTATGATCACTTTCTGGTAACTGTTATCTGAATAGTACTTGTCATAAACTTATGTAATAAATACATATACATCTTACTTTAACATAAAGTTAGAAAGTTAGCGTTGAACATACAATAATTATCTGAGTTCATTTTATGGAATGCCCCCGAGTGGAGTAACCCCGAAGCACATTCCTCTGATAACCGGTGAAAATTCCTATCTGAGGCTAATCACCGAACTCCTCTTATCGTTGTGTGGACAACTCTCTCGAAGAAGTCCCATCCGGCATAATCCGGAGTCTGCTGAACACAACTTAACTTGCATGTGGACAACCCTCTCGGAGAAGTCCCATCCGTCGTAATCCAGAGTCTGCTGAACATGCTTAAACCTTACATGTGGACAACCCTCTCGGAGAAGTCCCATCCGGCATAATCCGAAGCCTGCTGGACATGTTTAATCTTTAACATATGTGTGGATAGCCCTTTCGGAGAAATCCCATCCGGCATAATCCGGAGTATGATGAACACGTTAACATAATCTTATAATATAATCTTAACTTGACATATGTATATCTGATACAACATCTGAACATATGCATATCTGATGCATTCATCACATAAATAATCATGTAATACTTAACCTATAATATAAGGTTCTAAGCTTATCGTTCTCATAAGCCACTTAATCACTGTTGGGAAACTAAACCCCTTAAGCTTATCTGAAGCTCTGAATGTTGAAACATTCCTTGTACTTTCGTACACTTAATTGGGTACATCAACTTGCTATCTTATCAAAGGATCTAGACATATCGTTATCATATGTCATCCTTAAGAGGTTACTACATCACTCGTATTAATTTCCTGTTTCTCAGAACTTTGTTTTTGTACTTCCTTCATGTTACCTATTCCTTGCTCCTTTATGATTTTTGCCCGTTAAAGGCCCTTAGGATGAGTTAAAATGGTGTCCATTGATTCTATAAAGTTTCTGGAGAATACGGTTGCGAAAAACCCCACTTACACGCGTCGGATCACCCGAAACAGCTCAGCTGACCAAGCTGTTTCTCGTGAGCTCGCTATAGCGATGGGATGGTCGCTATAGCGACCCTGTGCCGTAGCAGAAAAAGCCTGCTCGCTGCAGCGAGCTCCAACTCGTTGTAGCGAGCTTGACAGTTCAGAAATTGCTCAAAATTGCATTTTTCACCATTTTAGCTCAATCCAACTTACCCAAGCATCCCAATGATATTAGGAATGATTTTCTATTGCAAATTGACTGATTAAAACATGGATTAGCAAGGAATTGGCAACAACCAAGATTAGGGTACAAAAACCACATTTTAGCATGAAATGAAATACATACTCAAACTCACTCCAAGTGGGTTCTAAAACCCTAGGGAGCTCACCTGAACTGAATGATCTTGCCAAGCTTGCTATAACCAAAACCCTAGCTTGGTTCTATCTCCTTCCTTGATTCTTCCTTAACTTTTCCTTGCTCTAAATCTCCCAAAGCTAGCTTGTGTTCCAAGAGTTGAGGAAGAAAAATTGATGGATGATGGCAAGAGAGGATGGCGTGAGCCTTAGAGAGAGAGAGAAAGGGAAGAAATTCAGCTTGTAGAGAGAGAAGGGAAGTGAGAAAAATGAAATGAACAAAGCCTTGCTATTCTATTTAAAAGCCCTTTGTGCACAAATTACGTTTATGCCCTTACTTGCTCAAACTTAAAAGATACTGATAAAGGTTACGTCTAAGCGGGATATTACAGTACCTACTTACCGCCTTCGGAAACTTATCAACACGAGGTGATCTCTTTCAGCTTCTAGAATAATTGTGGAAGGAAACCGATCGGTTGAAAACATAAAACTCCTTAACATTAACCACAATCTTAACCTTTCGTATTAAAGACGATCTTCCATATAATAAAGTCTCAACATAATTTCTCGGCTAAAATTCCGATTATCCTTCAAAACTGGTCTACTATAATCATGTGTTATCTTAAACTTGTCTTCTTCATCCAATCAAGGAATTTCGACTTTGTTCATCCATCAGTTCATTAAAATCCAACAACTTATTATTCAATATCCTTTTCTAGGGACTCATTACTTGTTGCTGAGCTTGCGTTTCTCATACAAAACATCTCGATGACTCATCATAATGGAAAGTAATCTGATTCACTTTTCTTTGTGTAAAGTTCTTGTTGGGCTTAACTTATTTTCCAATCTTCTTACCAAATAGGACATATCCGAAACACGTTTCGATACGCAACAGGTCTTATCGCTACTACTTACTCGTCCATCCTGGTTCCTAGGTTGCATACCATCTTCTCTTCTTAATTCACATTTCCGACAATTAAGGTTCGGGAGATGCGGCTGTTTTGATGGGGTTAGCTTTATCTATCCAAATAATTCGCTTAATCCATAATTAATTCTCTTAACTGTTCGGATAGTAAAATCTCATCTGGTTCAAGTGTGCAAATTCTTGATTCTTAAACACTTTATCCTTGCTGGGAGCCTAGAGGTTCCGATAATCGACCGGTAATTCCTCATTCATCCACAGATGAGGCATCGTTCCACGACGGGTCCAACTGGGTTAAGGTACTTCACCTTACTCTTAAACATCTCTTATGTTCCTGAAACTTTGCCATTAATGGGCTTAGTTACTTTACGGTTTGGTGGCCACCATTTGGCATTGAATACTTCTTCGCCAATTCCGTCTAAAAAAAAATCTGACGCCTTAATCTTCGCTCTTCATACCCTTCATTCCTCCAAGGTCGCATTCAGCTCTCAGACATTTGTCCTAACTGTCATATACTAGATTGAGTTGATAAGGCTCAACTAGACGTGACATTTAGAACAATATCTGGAACCCAATGGTCCCACTACATTTATTGAATCTTTAATGACCCAAGGCACGGTCTGAATCGACCTGCTCTGATACCAATTGTAACACCCATACTAAATTTGTCTAGAATATTTAGCATGTGTATTAATATGATACTGGATACATTAAAAAATTTCAATAATAATACAACTGAATGAATACAAACATGCTCGTTTATACAACCAATCAAGTACCATAAAAATACACTTATGCAATTGTCTGACAACCTCCTGAGCTGGTACAAGACGATCATATGCACTCCATTCAGCGTCTCCCTGGAGAACTCCATCACGAACCTCTTGCTTACCTGGAAACCTGCACCAGAAGGATTGGGATGAGACATAATGTCTCATTGAGCTCCACCCAACCTACTGTTGGCAACCTCGGGGAAACCTAGGGTCGCCATGCACTAACTCTTGGCAATCTTGGGGATACCTATGATCGCCGTCATTCTCTACATATTTCGCGATCAAGGGAAAAACTAGGATCGCTATATGTCTTTATCTTATGCTGAACATATTCATAATCTCATAACTAGTGATCGGGGGATATCCTATGATCACTTTCTGATATCTGATGACTACTTTGTCATTCTCTTCGTATAATATATACATATTCATCTTTTTTATAACATAAAGTTAGAAGTTAGCGTGTAACACACAATAATTATCTTGGTTCATTTTACGGAGTGCATCCGGGTGGAGTAACCCCGAAGTACATCTCCCATCATACCGGTGAAAATTCCTATCATATCAGGCTAACACCGGACTCCTCTTATCGTTATGTGGATAGCCCTCTCAGAGAAGTCCCATCCGGCTTAATCCGGAGCCTGCTGGACATAACTTAACTTACATGTGGACAACCCTCTCGGAGAAGTCCCACCCGGCATAATCCGGAGCCTGCTGGACATGTTTAATCTTTAACATACCTGTGGACAACCCTTTCGGAGAAGTCCCATCCGGCATAATCCGAAGCCTGCTGGACACGTTAACATAATCTTATAAACTTACGTGTGGATAGCCCTTTCGGAGAAATCCCATCCGGCATAATCCGGAGTCTGCGGAACACGTATAATCTTTATAATTAAATCCTTAACTTGTTACTCATATGTATATCTGATACATTACATATCCATATGCATATCTAATGCATTCATCACTAATCAAATGTGTGATACTTAACCTATAATATAAGGTTTTAAGCTTATCGTTCTCATAAGCCACTTACTTGATCGTTGGAAATCCAACCCTTAAGCTTATCTGAAGCTTTGAATGTTGAAACATTCCTTGTAATTTCGTACACTTAATTTTGTACACTTAAATCTTGCTTTCCTCTCAAAGGATTCAGACATATCGTTACCATATGTCGTACTTAGGGACTTACTATCCCACTTACTTAATTGTTGGGAACTAGGCCCCTTAGCTTACTTGAAGCCTATAGCTAATTCTCTACCCATTGTCATAATTGACGTTGATTCTGGTTGAGATTATTCCTCATTGATGTTTGAATATCGATCCTCACTCTCAAGTTAATACAAGATAAGTCTATGATATTTTCTTCCATTACTGAATATACAAGGACGTTCTGGCGCGGTGTGAATGGTTTTCTGGCCATAAAACACATTTCAAAAGTAGGGAGGCACACTGCCTTTGTTGTGGCACGATGGCTTCTTGTCGTGGCATGATGGATGTGCTGATCCATATGATCATAGCACGACGGGTTCTGTCGTGGCACGACAATCCCAGTGTTGCCAGGCCCTGTAGCTTTTCCAGAAAGTTCAAATACGAATTTGAACAAAATCACAGCACCAGCAAGTCAATATACATCAAAATCAAGGGTTTTTAACTAGGAAGAGCATAGCACATCCAATATTAACAAAGGGAAACTAAGAAACAAGAATTTAAGCTTAATCATTCAAGTTTTCTTTCCTCACTAAACCTTAAAACTACCCCAAAAAGGGTATTAATCATAGGGAGCTCACCTTGTTCTCTTGATTAATGCTTTGGCAATCTTTCTAATCCAAGCCATAGCTTGATTCCTCTTCTTCCCTTAATTCCTTGCCAAAACCCTAGCTTGATCTTTCATTCCTTCTTTGTTTCCTTGACCTCCATTGGCTCAAGAGTTCCCAAAATTGGTGCTTGCTCATGAATTTGACCATATGGGAGGATGATTAAGTGAAGATTGAAGTGAGGAGGGGGAGAGGATGGCGTGAGGTGAAGTAAAGAGAAGGGAGAGAAGTGGTTTAGAGAGAGAAAGGGAAAAATATTATGAGAGGATTTTGGGGTAAATGGCTTTTATAGCCTAAACCCCCAAAATTACAAAAATGCCATTCCAAAAATATCTCTGACACATTGTCTCGACACCGATAAACACTTGGGTCTGAAGCGGGATATTACACTGGTACGCAAGTGCAGGAACATATCTAACATACCGGCTCAGACTCACTTGACAACTGAGGAGCAGCCGTACACCGCTATGATAACTGAAATCAATATGGTTGGTGGATCTGATGGATGGTGGATGGACACTGGCGCCTCTCACCATGTCTGCTTTGACCGTACTATGTTCAAGACATCATAAAGTGCTGCTGGGAGATTCTCACACCACTGAAGTTGTTGGAATCGGAGACGTGGAGCTGAAGTTTACCTCCGGGAAGACTCTAATATTGAAGGATGTGATGGACACTCCAAAAATTAGAATGAATCTTGTTTTTGGGTTTCTTTCAAATAAGGCTGGGTTTGAACAGATTATAGGGGCTGATATGTACACCATTACTAAAAATGATGTTTTTATTGGGAAAGGGTACGCCACTGATGGCATGTTTAAATTGAATATTGATATGAATAAAATTTCTTCTTCTGCTTATATGTTGTGTGATTTTAATATTTGGCATGCACGACTCTGTTACGTAAACAAACAAATAATATCTAATATGAGCGGTTTAGGATTAATTCCAAAATTATCTTCTGATGATTTTGAAAAATGTCAATTTTGTAATCAAGCAAAAATAACAAAAGACTCACATAAATCAGTAACAAGAGAAACTGGACCATTTGATTTAATACATTTTGATATATGCGAACTTGATGGTAACTTGACTAGAAAGGGACAAAGATATTTTATTACCTTCATTGATGACTGCTCCGACTACACTTATGTGTATCTAATGAAAAATAAAAGTGATGCACTTGATATGTTTAAAATACTTGTTAAAGAAATTGAAACTCAATTCAATAAAAGAATCAAGCATTTTCTTAGTGACAGAGGCACTGAATATTTATCACACACATTCAATGAGTATTATAAAGAGCTCGGAATAATTCATGAAACAACTGCACCTTATTCTCCTGAAATGAACGGTAAAGCAAAAAGAAAAAAAATAGAACCTTTTACCGAATTAGTAGTTGCGATCATGCTTAATTCCGATGCAGCGTCTCCTTGGTGGGGAGAAATTTTATTGACTGTTTTCTACGTGCTAAACAGAGTACCCAAAACTAAGAACAAAATTTCTCCCTATGACATTTTGAGGAAAAGACAACCCAATTTGTCTTATTTTCGAACTTGGGGCTGTTTAGCCTATGTTAGGATACCTAAACCCAAGAGAGTTAAACTCGCCAGTAGAGCCTATGAATGTGTATTCATTGGGTATGCCTTATACAGTAAAGCATATAGGTTCTATGACCTAAAAGCTAAAGTGGTCATAGAATCGAATGATGCCGATTTCTATGAAACGAAATTCCCCTTCAAATTATGAAACGAAATTCCCCTTCAAATCAAGAGATAGTGGGGGCACAAGCATGAACACTACACCTGATCACACTCCAGTAATCACAGATAGTGATGAAAACATCCAACCAGATGTTATAGAACTTCGAAGAAGTAAGAGAGCAAGAACTGCTAAAGAGTATGGACCCGAATACGTGGCATATACATTAGAAGAGGATCCATCAACTCTAAAGGAAGCATTGTCTTCCTTGGATGCTGATAGAGGTGTTAAATGGGCTGGCCCGGCTCGGCCCGGCCTGGGCCGATGGGCCAATGCATATAACTGGGTTGGGCCAGCCCGACCCGACTGAATAATGGGCTGTAAAATTTGAGCCCGACTCGGCCCTAGCATGGGCCAGTGGCCCGATGGGCCAGCCCGGCCCGTATTTCAATTTTTTAAAGTTATGAAATGTACAACAAAAAACTACTCTTTTTTTCACAAACACACCAAAAGGATTAATAACACAAACAATAAATTGTAGTACGCTAATGATAAATATTCACCCAACCTTTAATAATAAAATATTATGAGTCTAGCAATTCAAAATAAATTAACAAAAGAAATTATAGTACATGAGAAGTGAGAACTTAGTTCAAAATGACAATTTAAAATGAGTCTAACAATTCAAAATGTTATGAGTTCATTGAACACTATAAAATGACTAAAAAGTGAGATACATTAGAGTTTATTGTTGGACTTGAGCCTAAAAATAAATGGGATTTTTTCTAAAAAAAAAATTATAGCATACTAAAATAATTTTTTTAATTAAAATTTTATATATTTATTTTAAATGGGCCGGCCCAAAGCCCGATGGGCCAGCCCGGCCTGGCCCGTGTTTTAAATTGAGCTGAATGGCTTGGGCCAAAAAGGCTGGGTTGCTTTTTGGCCCAACTTTTTGAGGCCCGGCACAGCCCAAAAAATGGGATAATGGGCCTGGCCCGTTAGCCCAACCCATTTTTGACAGCTCTAGATGCTGACTTATAGCAAGAAGCCATAAACAATGAAATGGATTCTCTACAGTTTAACGGAACCTGGCACTTGGTTGAACTGCCTCCAGGCTACAAACCAATAAGTTGTAAATGGGTTTTGAAAAAGAAACCGAAACCTGATGGAATTGTTGATAAATACAAGGCTCGCCTTGTAGGCCAAAGGTTTCAGACAAAGAGAAAATATAGATTTTTTTGATACCTACTCACTAGTTACTCGAATCAAATCCATAAGGGTACTAATTTCCTTAGCTGCCATTTATAACTTGATTGTACACCAAATGGATGTGAAAACTGTTTTTTTAAATGGTGAGTTGGAAAAAGAAATCTATATGGAACAACCTGAAGGTTTTGTAATCCCTGGACAGGAAAACAAAGTCTGTAAGTTAGACAAATCTCTGTATGGTCTAAAACAAGCCCCTAAGCAATGACATGAAAAGTTTGACAACTTAATGACTTCGAATGATTACAAAGTGAATGAAAGTGACAAATGTATTTATTACAAGTATGAAAATAACATTTGCACAATCATATGTCTCTATGTAGACGACTTACTCATATTTGGTTTAAACATTCCTGCCATAAATACTGTGAAATCACTGTTGAGTAAAAACTTTGATATGAAAGACCTAGGAGAAGCTGATGTAATCTTAGCATTGAGATTACAAGATCAGAAAAAGGAATTTCCTTGGATCAATCTCACTACGTTGAGAAGATCCTAAGGAAATATAACCACTTTGACTGTAAACCTGCGAGCACACGTTACAATCCAAGTGTAAAACTCTTTAAGAACATTGGAGATGGTGTTAGACAAACTGAATATACGAGCATCATTGGCAATCTCAGATATGTCACTGACTGTACTAGACCCAACATAGCCTATCTTATGCAGATTTACAAGTAGCCACTGCCTGTACTAGACACGACAGATAAGGCGAAAACACAACACAATTAAAGAATTTCTCTCTAATGGAGCAGTTAGAGTTGATTTTCTACGTACTACTGAAAACTTAATTGATCCTTTGACGAAAGGACTAACTAGAGAGAAAGTCCAAAATACATCCAGTAGGATGGGACTAATGTCTATAGCTCACTAAGTGATGGTAACCCGACCTACATGACTGGAGATCTCAAGACTTAGGTTCAATGGGTAATAACAAGTCATGAAGTGATAAAACATGCTATGATAAGATTAAGGAAGCATGATCCTGTAGTGAAAGAAGGATGAGATAATAGAACTCTTAATGAGATCTATACTCTATATTGAGTGGGGTACATAGCTACATGAGTACCCTTGATAGACTCACCTATACGAATGTGGAACTGAGGCCGGTTCCTATGGAGTTTCGAGGCAGAATTCCTATAGCGTTTGTTAAAACTGGGATAGACGTGCAGGGCCATAAACGCACGAGCTTTTAGAACACACCTTATGAAAAGGTTTGTGTGCTGGTTCTATGTCTGAGATAGAGTTCAATGTTGTAGGCAACTCTTGTTAAATCAGAATAGTATCCGCTATGCAAAGGTTCAAGTTGTAGGCGACACCTTTGTTTACTAGCAACCTTATGGAGACGTCTTTGGCGTTATTTATCGAAACCATTTGTAAATTCAAGTGGGGGATTGTTGGAACACTAGTGAATTTGAGTGGAATTTGGAAAGAATAAACACATGCCCTTTAGGAAAGAACTAGTGTTGGTATGAATTGAAAATGTCCCACATTGGATAGGACATACCCACTAGTAGTGTTTATATAAGTGGGGGGTGACCTCCAAGCGTGTGCCTTTGGGGTACCCACTTTTACGAACGAGTGAGCGCTTATATATATATATATATATATATATACAACGCCGTTGCCGCTGTCCGTCCGGCTGGGCTGGGCTTGGGTCCGGGTAAAAAAAAAAGAATATATTTTTTTATCACCTGAAAAATGTTAAATTAATTTTTTGTTAATTTAATAATTATCTGATAATAAGTTTCGTTCTGATCCGATCCAACATAATATCCGGAAGGTTCCATATATATCCACTCGTTGAACCGATCCGCGAATTGCTCAAAGATTAAGTTAATCTGCTTAATCTGCAAGCTAACTTAATCCTTAAGTCACTCCGGATTTGTTACGAACTCTCCCTATAAAAGGAGAGCTCGCCTCACTCATTCCTTACCTCGAAATTCACAGTTGATACTTCCTGTACTTTTTCTCTCTTCTCCCTCTTTCAACTTCTGTTGACGAGTCCTTCTTCCTTTTCTACTCCTTTCTGTCCCTTCGGTTTCGAGTGGTCTCCGTACCATATAGAATGGTTTAATACCATATCGAGGGTGTAAATTCTCGAACGATTATTTACGGTGCCGTACGTAATTGAACAGGTGAACTGGGTAGTGCCGCGAAACGTCTTAAAGAGAGCGACCTGGTCGTGACTCGACCCGATAATCTCTTCTGTGGTGAATTCTGCTTTTTAAAAGGTACTTTTCTTAACTTGAAAAACAACATAAGGACTCGTTAGTTTTTAATGATATACATATATAAAGGCGCCGTTTAGGGTGGGAGACCTTATTAGGTCTCCTACCGTGGGAGACCAGAATTATTTTTTTTTAAAAAAACAGAAAAGTGAAAAGTGCACGGTCTGACATCAGACCGTGCACTTTTTCAACTAAAAAAACTGAAAAGTGCACGGTCTGACATCAGACCGTGCATTTTTTCTGTTTGTAAATTTCACACGGTTCGTGCGTTTTTTTACTAGACTGTGCGTTTTCGTAAGTCTGACATCAGACCGTACATTTTTTTCTGTCAGTACCGTGCATTTTTTGTACTAGACCGTTCGTTTTGAAAAAAAAAAAGTCTCTCACGGTGAGAGACCTACTGAGGTCTCCCACCGTAGCCTTTGCCATATATAAAGACCGAAAAAAAAAACATTATTGCAAGGTTGTTCTATTCATTTATTCACTTCCATTATTTTTTTTAAAGGAAGATTGATCTATTGATATATTTACATTTGTATAAATAAAGTTACAAACAGTGAAAAGTCAATATCAATGCATGATTATAATTTAAATAAAAATATGAGAAATATTGATTGAGAAATCTAGCAACTCATGATCTTTTGTCCCTTTTTTCATCATTCATACTAGTATACTTTTTAGAAAGCCTAAGAAGAAGATACTAGTAGGAAACCTTTATAAGCGCCTATGGGCTCCTTTAAGTTCCTAAAGTGAAGGCAGAGGATATAAATAACATTGAGTGGTTCATGTTTCATTCAATAATGATAAGCAATAACATATGTACTTATTTTAATTGATCACGACGACTTAAGCAAATGTTTACTACTAATTTACTATTCAATCTCACGCTAGAGAAAGAGGTTAATTATTCTCTTTCGTTATTAGTCCTAAACTTCACTTTTTTGTACTTAATTACTTGTTGTTTTCTAGTTTTATTGTATTGTTTGAGCCTAGTGTTTGACTAATCAATCGGTTAGTTACTCTTTTACCGTTCTAATAAGAAAAATGAATCATCATCAGTATGGTTTTCTTTACTATGGCAAAACTAACAGTTTTACTTTTTTTTACTCATTAACATTTTTACTCTAGTGATCATTTTATCTTTAATCTTAAGGAATTACTACCGTTTTAGTCTTTTTTGACAAACACAAGTCGGTTCATTTGATCTTTGAAATTGACAAAATTCTACAATGATAACTTATTACTTTATCTGAGGTGTTTTTTTGGTCGATTTTTTTTGAGTGAATCATTATTTTAGTCTTTAAAAATATAAAGTCGATCAATTTGATTTTTGAAATTAGTGAAATTTTCAGATATTCTCCAAATACCAACATTATTAGACATTGTTTTTCCTGGGGAGCTGTTTGGTCAGCTTTTTGTAAGAGATATTAGAGATGAATCCGTAAATTTTGACTTCTGAGGACAATATGTTATACATGTTGACACATTGTCATTAAATAAGAATTCCACAACTAAAAGTTATAATTGCTTTCTTTTTTGTCTTCGTCTTGATATCCAAATATTTGTTTCTTCATTTTCAGTACTATAAAAAATAGAATTTTACTCTTCTCTCCTTCAGTATTGCCCATTCTCAGCCCAAACTTTTAAAATTAACCCCAACGCAAGTTAACTTCTGCTCGGTATCCAACATGAGTTAACTTTCGCTGAACTCCAGTGGCGGTTAACTCACACTCGACCAGCTGTAGTTAACTGCCGCTGAGTTCTGGTATGCTGCAGAACATCATTTAATGCTTCAAAACCAAGTTATTAATGATCGGTAATTTTGACAACACAATTTGCCTCAATGGCACACCAATTTCGACAACAAAACTCACTCATATGCCTCATCATAACATAATCACTCATAATTTATCCAAATTACACCAATTCGACATTACAGACACAATCCAAAAAAGATTGAAATTCATTAAAAGTGCAACATTACTCGAACATATTACACTTTAATACATAAAAAAAACTTAAATCTTAGTTGAAGTGTACACAAAATATAACTTATTATTTTCAACCATCAACCTAAACATGTATTCTACATCGCCATCATCATGAATAACCTATGGAAAAACAATGATCTTCGACATGTCTTCATCTGTATCCGTCCCCAGATCTACACATGACACCTGTACAAATACATGAGACATAGTTTGATTTTCACCAAGATGGACAAACTATCTGTTAAGTTGCGTCTTCAACTAATCCAACTTGTCGGTGGGGGTTAAAAAAAAAACCTTGATCCTCCTCTTGAAGGCGGAGTATCGGATATGAGCTTCAACTTGTGTATCTTCAGACATGTTTCACTTTACAAAAGTTTATGGAATAAAAAGTATCAGAATAAAACCAAATGAAAGATAAAATAAATAGTTGATTAAATGGAGACATATATTTATATAAAATACAAGCAATAATTACCGCATAAAAAGTCATATGTTTATATAATTTATACAACGTTAGTTACATATTGGCCACAAAAATTGGCGTTACATAATCGACCACAAAAAATATGTTGGTATAATATCGACCAAAAAAGGATGAACATCAACAAAAAATGTCATAGTCTATCTAGGTAGCTAGTGAAATTGAATCGTCTTCATCTTCTTCAATAACTTAAAATTCTCCTTTTGCTTTTGTTTTTTCGGGAGTGGGAGTGTCACAATAAATTGGATTGAGATGATTAGTTAGTTTTTTTGGGGGTTTCTCGACCTTAGACATGAGATCTTTGAACAAGTCTTGTCTATCCATAAACACAAATTCCAATTTCTCAGCCTCACCGATCTTGTGTAGCTTCCACTCCGTACACGACGGTGGTATTGGACAACCTTCTTTCAAATAAAGATGAATAAAATGGTTTGGAATTAAGTCAAACCACGTGATGTGGGCATGTGGTAAAGTGGTGGAGCACCTCAGATTGGGAAAAAATCTCACATATACCTCTTTCGGGACTTATCAACCGAACAACAACTTATTGTAACAAGTTGCAACAATGTGACCCATGTCCGGTAATGTCAACCACTTATCTATTTATGCAATTCAGCCACTATTTGTGGGAAGGTGTAAATCATTCATGATACATTCAAAACGCTCTTCCGAACCAAATATCAGCAAATAGTCACTCTTATTAGTTTTCAACTCATGAGTAAGTGCACTATGAACCTATACATGATTTTCCTCATCCATACACATATAACCCGGTATACGCAATTACCATCCCCTAACATTCACAATATTTTCAATGTAAGGTCTCATGATCTTTGACATATGCGTAATGTATGGTAAATTAGAATCTGGATCTATAGTAGGCGTTGAAACCGGAGAGCGCGATGAATTGCCAATACATACATTTTTCCTCTTTGGAAATGATGATTTAGTTTGTGACGATTAGCTATCCAGAAATTGTGAATCAACACACTCCCACAAAGATGAGATTTGACCCATCAAAGACTCTTTTGGTGTAGACCTCAATCTTTTCTTTACTCCCTTAGTTATCACCTCTCTTGGAGATGGAGACAACATTATGTCTTCTGGAAATGCTAACCGACACATCGCCTCTTTGATGTGAAGTTTCATCTTGTAAGAGATTTTTTTGAGACGTTCTTGAATACCATTCCACTCCTCCATTACAAAAAAGTCATCTTCAACTTCTTCTTCACATACATGTAGCCTTTGCCAATGAGGATCAATGTCATCCAATTGAATAGGAAATTTTTCCGGATCTTCATTGCAAGAATACATGCACAAGGCAACCCATATGATGTCTTGATCACACAACCTTAATTTTCCTAAATAGTGCCAGTTTTCCTAGGGCGTTTTGCTTCCTCATATATAAAACTCAATGCGGCTCTAGAAACACAACCCTCCAACTCAGAGTACAAAAGTTGCCTTTGTATCTGTGTTATAAGACGTTACAACTTCTCCCAAAGGTTGCTTGTATCTCACTCAACTGGAGCGTCAACATTGTCTATTACACCCCAATATGTTGCCAAATCTCACACACTATTACTCAAATACTTTTTCAACTTTCCATGAGACGATTCAACCTTGTTGGTGGTTATGCAACCTAGATGCAAGACATTGTCTGTGCATGCCCTCACAAATGTTTCCTTAACCGTTTTCAATATTGTAGTTTCGACATAGTCAAGGAACTTTGGGAAATTTTGTAAACATCTCGAAATCGCATTACTGCACTTGCATATGAATCCTTTGTAGGAGATTCAACCACATCATCCCAAGCTCTCATGATGTTGTTAACTATGTCACTTGTCTTCACCTCATTCACTTCTTTATCTTTCTCATCAACTTTTACATCCCTCGGCTTCAATTTGACTCTGCAGTCCGTGATGCATTTAACTCTTACATTTTTCTCGGTATGAAAATGACAAACTAAAACGACAGTTTCAGGGAGAACTTTGGCAACAACATTCATAAGAGCAATGTCCATGTCAGTGACAATCACCTTAGGCATATCGAGTTTTGAGGACAAAAGATCAACCAACATCTCTAGAACCCAAGTAAAGTTACCCTTTTTTCAGTGACAAGAAAAGCAAAAGCAACATAATATGTCTTGTTGGTAGAGGTAACACCAACTATCTTAAATAATGACATTCTGTACAAGTTGGTTTTATAAGTGGAGTCCATGACCAAAACGGTCAGAAAAGTGTTAAGCAAATTAATAGATTCAAGATGAGCAAAAAATATGTCTTCAAGAGTGGTATCATCACAATTTGCCATGGTAAAATAAACATATTGGTTCTTCTCCAACTCTGTAACAAAGTATTGCATCTCTGTCTTATCACCTCTTATAGACTTTCGCCATCTAGAACGTGCATTGTACACTTGTTTTATATTCATCAAACTTTCTTGATTTTCTTCCTTCAAATCCATGAGAATATTCCTAGGCAACGCCAAGCTCTTTGTCATGTCAACAACTTTTTTCTCCTCCTCCTCTCTTAGTCTACCAGTAAGAAGGTTACCACCTAACTTTGACTCCAACTCATGGTTGTGAACTCCTTTAAGAATGGCCAACCACCAGTCATTTGTCTTCTTCTCAAATTAACCACACATCCTAAACAGATATCCACATTTCCTTGAGTTCGTGCCTTCAAGCTTCAATTTCTTCTTCACCTTTGATGGTTTGTATTCACCACTCCTTTCACAATGCAACGTCAACATTGGATTTTTTTAGATTGGATTTATCTATAGATATAGTAAATCTCGCCTTTGCCGCTTGTCGACGAACCCAATCAAGCAAATCATCTCGCACCCGCCATCTATCCTTGGTGAAAAAAATGACGCGGTGTTTACTTCATTGTCACGAAGCTTGGAAACACCAGAAGGTTTCGCTTCAACGCAACTTCAATGGAAGGTTTGACATCAACGTAAGCATCAATGAAAGGTTTGACATCAATGGAAGTTTCAATGATAGGCGGTTTGGGCTCAACACCATCATCCGCTGCATTTTCAACCATCACTATGAAAACAAATAAAAAATGGCAAAAAAAGATTATAAATAACTTATGTTACATAAACCTAAAGATAAAAAAAGCGCCAAAATTCAAACTTGCACCCCCAGCGCAAGTTAACTCACGCTGGCACCTCAGCGGAAGTTAACTTCTGTTACGTCTAGGGCTTTAAACTAACGTAGCTAGCAGAAAAAATGGCAAAATGTAAATAAGTTAGATGATGCATTACCTGTTTTTTGACGTTTGATGAGCGTAGAAATTTGCTTCCTAACCTTTTCCAATGATTTGAGTCCAAGTTTTTCCACCAAATTTTCGCACTTTTTGAGTTTTTGGAGGTGAAGAGGGAAAGAAATGTGTGTTTGAAGTGTGAGCTGCTAGTGTTGGCCTAAATACAGGAAAAGATCGCAACAATAGTTAATTGTCGTTGGGTACCAGCGCAAGTTAACTCACGCTGGGGTTAATTTTGGAAGTTTGGAGTGGGAATGAACAATTTTGAAAGGGAGAAGAGTAAAATTCTAAAAAATATAACTCTATCTACGTGATTAAACAATCATTCAATGATTCATCTTCACCAATTATGTGAACGTGAATCTGTCCCAAATACACCATTTTAGCGTATGATTGGTTTCTCAGAGATAAAAATCGACGTGTAAAATTGATTCTAGCATGTTTGATTGTTTTCAAGTATAATTGATTTTCCTCTAGAATTGATTCTAATTGAAGCTATAAATTGAAACTTTTAACTATAGAATTGATTTTAACACTCAAATTTATTGTTCAACTAATTTTTACATAAATATATTCAAACATAAATCATTTTACCTTCAACTCACTTTTTGTCAGACTTATTTTTTAAAATCAATTCATTCAAAATCAGTTTTTATTAACGCGAAACCAAACATATAGTCTTTTAAATTACAAAAGTTGGTCAATTTGATTTTCAAAACTATAAATTAAAATATTCGATCACATTATCCCATTTGATTTTCTCAATGATTCACTGCAATTCTTTTGTTATATCAATGTTGTAATATTAAGATCGTTTCAGCAAAAAAAATCTGAACCCCAAATGATAATGTTGTTATCATAAACTTATAAGCATGTTAAAAAACAGTAAAGCCTTTCACAAATTCACATTTGGAGAAGTGAAAAGAGGACAGACAGCTATAACATTGTTCGGCATGGTGGAAACATACTTTTACATGCTGCAGAACATCTGAAGAAATTCTTTTGCAATTCACTCCTCAAACTTTTAGTTATAGAATTTTTACACCCCTATTTGCGTCACTAAACCTTTTTGCATGCATCTACATGATGATGATGATGTTTTGGTAATGCTTGAGTTGAAAATGACAAACAATGCTTGTTACGGTGGAATTGAAAATGACCAATGATGGTAGTTTCAAATATGGCGGAAAATGCAAAAGTAAAAGCAAAATTGCATGATAATAGTATGGAGATATTTCGTGATGTGCATGTAAATTGTTTTGAGAGTAATTCAATTACCTTGGGCGCATTACATTCCTTAAGTTATGGAAGATTTAGTACTAGAGAAGTTTGTTATTATGATGATAAACCAAGGTGTTGGTAAATTTACAATGATGAGAGAAGAAAATTATCTGGCTAGGTTGACCATTTACTTGTGCCAAATTTTTTAAAAAATCTTTTTTTTTATTCTTTCACTCGGATAGATCCTACTACCACTTACTGATAAATTACTAAGTGTACGTTTGGACATCTAGGATTCAGTGATTTTGGCGGCAGAAAAGTCACGGTGACTTTAGTGTATTTTATGAAAGAGAATGATGAAAGAGAAATGATAGGCAAGATGAGAGAGAGGGAGAGAGCAACATAGGAGAGACATTGACAAAATCACGGTACCTTTCCCATCTAAAAGGAAACGACTTCGACCATCTGTGTGGTTGCAGTGGTCTACTGCAACCGCAGTTCGGTCACTGCTATCTTTTGGCCGAACGTCACCGTGATTTTTAACAAACCCAAAAATGCTCTAATTAGACTTATTAGAGTTTAATCCAATTGTGTATAGAGATTGATAGGATATCTAAGAAAATCTATAACGTGAGACTTTAACATATCCTTTAAAAATATGTAAAGTCGCTTATAGTTTCTCACAATTGGAACGAGTCTATGTGACAACAAGGATATCTTAAAATTAAGAGAATGCCATGTATATAAGCAATCTCAAAATATAATTCCTTAACTTCAAAAAATGAATTTATGCAGCAATCAAGATCTTAGGGCGACAACATAGCTGAAATGTTAGTGGTTGCAATGATAATTTGCACTTCCTTCTCTTTAATAAGAAAAAAAAATCAATTATAGGATTTTTTTTTAAGGATAAAAGATATAAATTCAAGTAATTAATATTATGAGTTCCTTATATGCAATAACCATTAGTTAAACTGGGATTTAGCTATTCATTTCAATACGCTGTAGTGTAGGTATACATATATAATAGAAGCGGTTATTAGCTTAACATGCTATTTTGTCCAGAAGGGGTGTGGTTATTAAAATAAACACCACCTTGTTCATTATTGTGTATCTTTCTGATTTGGGCCTTATGGAGTCTTAGTCTTTAAATCATTACATTAAAGTTGAATTTAATAAAAAAAAAAAAGGATTGATTGTTTAAATCCTATTTTATATATATCATATTAGGTCACAAAGCAACTCACTTGGTTCCTCACCATGAAAGATGTTCTAAGTAGGGTTAAAAAAAAATTCACATCCGTGGATATCCATGGATAAAATCTGTCACGGACACGGAGCGGATATCTTAATGGATAACAATGGATAAAATAAATGGATATCCATGGATAAAATAAATGGATATTTTAACTACCCGTTAATTAATGTATACAGATACAGATTTAATGGTATCCGCACCCGCAAATATCCATACCTGCTATTAAACTTAGTGAATTACATAAATAACCTTAATACCTTTCAACTTTCTAATGGAGCGGAGACGGATATCAGACTATCTGCATCCAAGGATATCCATTTAAATCCCTAGTTCTAAGCAACCAATGGAATATACACACACTAGTGTGACATTTAGATAGTGTAACATTTTTTTGTTGAGGATTTAGATAGGTAACATTGTTCAATTCTTATTTAACGAATACATATTTGGTTTCGATTCCGCGAAACGAACACTACCAAACCAAACCGACTATTTTTAATTGACTCGAGTCTTTTTTCTAAAAAAACTGAAACACACCCCAAGGTTGTGTTTGATCTACTAAAAGGTAAGTATTGGACATAACAACACAAGACAGAAGAAAGTGTTGTTTATTCTCAGTAGAAGCTAAAACTAAAACCAATCTCATAAAAAGATAATATTAAACATAAACAAGTGCTCGGCTGCTCGTTGTAAGCACCCGTGGAAAAACGGCGCTGTTTATTTAAAAATTCAAGTTGAAACACTCTTAACTTTTATGTTCAGAATAATAGTTTGTTATCAAAATATACCACACATAACTAAACAAATCAATTACAAAAAATTAAGCAAATGCAAACAAGCTTTATCTAACACATGTGCAATAGAAAACGTCATCTGCACTCTGAGGCTTTGTTAAAGGCTATAATATGATCAAAGAAATGAAAAACAAATTCTGCATATATGATGACAATTCCATCCTATCAAAGTTTTTTTTCCTTTCTCATCAAAACTAACAATATTACAACTTTACATCTAACATATGTATAATAAAGAAATTGATTGGTTCAAAAATAACTTACTCTGATATGCTACTTGTATTTTTCCATTATCCTGTTAGCCTCTTCCAAAGGATCATCCATAGGTTTGGTTGTAGTTCCTCCATTCCCGCTAGGTGGTCCTTGATCTTTATTGAGTGCTAGGTATGCAATTGCAAAGCATGCAAGTCCTATGGTTTCCTATGAACAAACAATGTACTTGGGTTAACCACGAGATATAGCATTGAAGTTTAAAGCTTAGAACTATCCTAAAGTCTTAACCATTGGGAAACTTGTTGGCAATCACGGATTGCAGAAAATAGTGATTTGTTCAAATTTTCGAGACACTATAGTGCACATCTATAGCCGTTATTTGACAATACTTTGTACTAAATAACCTATTGCAGAACAATAGTGATTTGTTCAAATTCTGCTATAATCATAACCGCTGTTTGAAACAGTGGTTTTAAGTAAAAAATTCAACCCTAGAAAAGGGAAAAGACATATTCTTTTCGATGCACAAGTTCCCTTTAATAACATGATATGGCCAGTACATTAATGAACATGGCAATTGGTTTCATATGAATTTATACTATAGCAATATAAAACTTTAAAACAATAATCTGATATTTTAATATGATATGAAAAATCGATGACTTACCAAAATAATGGAAGCTGTAGAGAAGAGAGACTTGGACACAAAAAGCAAAGCACATAGAGCCACAAAAGTTACTGAAATCCTTGCTATTGGTCTTGGTACAGAATTCTAGCATCAGCAAAAAGAAGAGAAGAACAGAGAAACATGAAAAACTAGAGGGTATTCTAGTATTTGTAACAAACTTGAAAACAACAGGCAGTGTTTTCAATCGCAGATCGCAAAAAATAGCGATTTGTTCAAATTCCACTACACTGCAGTGCTATAACGCCACTGTTATAGCCACTATTCTACAAGACTTTGTACTAAATCACGTATTGCAGAACAATAGCAATTTGTTAAAATTCTGCTACCATATAGCACCAATATCTGCTATTTGACAACGCCCGAAAATGGTAATTGTGACTTACAAGAACTAGATTTGCGCCTGCATCAATTCCATCCTTACCAACTCTCCATGCATTCTGCAGAACTATATCGTAACCACAGAGATAATAAAAAAGAAAGAGGAATAGTTAGGCTTTCTGGACAGGATTTATACAGAACAACTCTTGAAAAATTAAGTGTTCCCAATTATGAAGGGCATACAATTGACACAAATAGCAAGATATTTCAATGTTCAACAAGTATTAGGTTGTGTTTGGATAAACAACTTAACCAAACGATTAAGTCAAATTGTTCTCTTATAAGCTATAAGCTGTTTTCATAAGCTATCCTAGAGAGCTAATGAAAATAAGCTGAAAATAGCATATGGACATGTCATAAGTTTATTCTATAAGCTCTTCCAAACAGTCTCAAAGTGCTTACATCCTTGGATAAGCTTAAAGATGTCAATCCAAACAAAACCTTAATCATACATGGTGTTTTCCTTTCAAAATAGGATGCCTCATCACAAATGCATAAACTCAAGACCAATTGCTAATCTCGTGATTGATCCCACATGAATTTCCAAAAGACAAGCAATTATCAGGTTTAATCAAATACAGTAACCATCACGAAAGGATCATATCTTCCAAGTGGTATCGACACATGAAAACTAGGTACATTTTAGGATTAAATTTAGATTTGAATATTCTCTGTGAAATTTTCACTTGGCATATACAAGGATGTGGCACAAATGCATTCATCAAAGAAACATCAATGCCAGAAAATGGTTACTAGCCATCTTACATCCCAAAATAAACTTTTTCTTGAGATTTAAGAGTTTGATGCCATCTAGCTCAAGCAATCTTTAGCATTATTTTTCTCTCATTGTTATGCAAATGCATGAAATCAGAAAATAGAGCTTAAGGTCCTAAACATAAAGACCTTAATTAAGATACAACGTATTTTAAAGGTTTTCGGTGAACTAACTCGCTAATCCAAGATCATGCTAATGTAATGTAATATTGAAGTGTCATTTGAGAAAATCCAAATGAGTGTCACTACTACAAATTGGTAAAGATGATGAAGCATATCCATTAACCAGTTCAATTTAGAATAAGAATTAACTAAGACTATTTAACTTCTTTTTTTACGAAGGAAAACCCTAGCTATGTAGCACCGACACTTCAGATTGGCAAATGAATCCCCTACAACAATTGTATGGTGGAGCAGTTGTAGAAATTGTTAACAGTACCCACATATGATGCACCATGCAGGTGCCATAGGGGATCCAAACCCGTCTATGTGTGAGTGTTGTGTCAGGTGTGTGTCGGTGCTTCACTGGGTTAAGCACACTAGTTGAAGTTGTTACTAGGTGACTAGGAGAGCACCTATTCAATTAATATAGTTCCTTAATGGCCTGTATGGATTGACTTATCTTCGAACTTATGAAAAATAACTTATCCAAATAAATAAGTTTTTATGATAATTCATAAGTTCTCACTAACGAAAATTGTATCTTCATAAACTGGTTTTCCATAAACTACCTATACAACTTTATGAATAATACATAAAAGTTTATTTATTTGCATAAGCTGTTTTGCATAAGTTCAAAAATAAACCAATTCAAACTGACAAAACTACTCTTTACTTAAATAATATCGAAGTTTCTTCAATTTATCCATCACTTTTCAACTTTCCATAAAGTTTCTGCTAACATCAAAACTAGAGTTTGCCACATAAAAAAACAACTGCAAGGTATTATTAATAAGAACCCATTAACAAAACATGAAATTATCATCCCTTCACCTCTTCTAAACACTACAACCAAAATCTAATTAACCAAACTAAGAGAAATACATAAATCCAAAATAACTTGTTTAATAAAAAATACATGAAAGTTGAGGCTAACCTTTAGATAAATTCGATTGTTCTGCAAAAACAACGAAATTGGAGCGAGGTTTTTGGCTTCTAGAAATCTTGAATTGAGTATTTGACAGGAAAGTTTGCTTCTTTAACTTCAAAAGCGAATTGGGAGAACGAAATTGATGATGGGCAGGAGCCAAAGTTCGATTTTGACAGCAACATGGAACAGAACTAAAGTTGTTAACAAAAGCATTGGCAAACATTTTTTTTTTCCTCAAATGTAAAATTGAATATGCAAAAAAGAAGGGTAGTTCCAATCGAAGGGATTAAACAATGTAGTTTTGATTGGTTTTAGATGGGAATGGAAGAGGTATAGTATGAATGAAACATCGGAGAACAAACATTAGGATGAAGACAAAGGGGAACAGAGTAGCATGTCTTTGTTGTTAGCCACAAGCTCAAAAGTTATTGGGCCCTTAAGTCAGTCTTGTAGCCCAAGAATGGCCCAAAGTTTTGTGCATAGTTATAACCTACTTTGAGTTAAGGCGAGTAGGGTTATAACCTACTTTAGTCAAGTCATGTTGGGTTATAAAATACACAAATTTATTTATTTGCGTTCTCTTCATTCTTTTGAGTTTTGAAAGAGACTTGCAAACTTATATAGCTGATTCAGTAGAATACATGTGATGTATTCTCTTCATTCTTTTGAATTTTGAAAGAGACTTGCAAATTTTTACACTAAGTATAAAACACTTCAATACCAACATTTTTGACAAACTTCCATGAATTTAATTTAAATCCAACATCGTGATGATACAACATCCTTAGGGAGAATGTAGTGTAACGCAACACTTTGTTTAAAACTAAATAAATTTGTCGTATTTTATTGTTTTGGAATTGATTTTACGTACTTGTGTATTTTTAGTTAGGTTTTATTTTGAAAATAAATAAATTGATTATCAAGTACAGAAATAGGTTATAACTCAACATGACTTAACTCAAGTAGGTTATAATCCTACCTGACTTAACTCACGTTGGTGCTACCGAACGTGAGTTAACTCACATTGGAGTTATTTTCGTCAGTTCACGTGGAAATGAGTAATTTTGTATAGGAGAAGAGCAATTTCCTAGTTATTGACTATTTTTTTCCACCCTAAATATCTTTCGTGCACCTTTCAAAATCTTCATTTTTCACTCATTCAGATTATAACTAGGAAAAATTTTGGCTATTTCAATTTATATAATCTGAAAGTGTTTGATACACATAAAAGAGAAAAATTTGTCATTAAATCACATTCTACCTCAACAGCAACAACAACATAATTTAACCACAACAATTTCAACATTATAATTCAACAACGTAAAACAGTAATAACTATAACACACATGTAACATAAAATAAAAATAGTGTCACCACTATCCAAAGGTTACAACCAAAAGATTCAAGCAAAAATTAAAAAACATAAATTATCCAAATGTTACAACACAATCATAACACTACTGGGTAACATGGCCACCCCTAACACGCCTACGACGATAGATCTTCCATCCTGTCATACCCCAATTTTTGACCTAAACTTCTTTTTCACTCGTCTTTTTGGTTCGGAATTTTTTCGTCGTTTCAGACGAAATTTCGGCAGGGAGGTATTTTAAAATACCTCATTTTTGGTTCCGAAGGCGACAATTTTCTTTTTATTATTATTTGTTATTTTTATTCATTATTTCCTTTTATTATTCTCATTATTATTTTTCTCTTTTTTTCATTATCCTCTTTTTTTTTATATTTATTTTCGGATTTATTATTTTTATTTTTATTACTTTTATTTTCAAAAAGTTTGACTTAGGTTTTGATGAGTGTTGATGACAATTTTAATGGTTGCCTTATTTGGCTGATTATGTTTATTGTCCATCAATGGCTTTCAATTACACATTATGAGCATTGCATGATTAAAAGGAGAGGCCATCAGCAACAGAAAGGAAAATGGGAAACAGTAAAAAACCAACACCCAGAGTCTGAGTACGGCACCAGAACCAAAACCATCCAAAGCCAACACAAAATCAATCAGAAACAAAAACACAAACATCAAGCCAATCCGAATCACCTCTATCATCCCACCACCACCACACACAAAAGACCGAACCACCTCTATCATCTCCTCTCCACCACCACAGAACAGAACCACCACTAAGCCACCACAAGCCACTACAGTACACGGCCAATCACCACAAAATCCAAGTCAGCCACCATTAAAGCACAAACCCTAATTTCTCCTCTCATCCACAGAAATCAAAATCAAAACCAAGAAATCTCCATCATCAAAACAACTCGGCCACCACATTTAAACCCAACAAAATCCGAATACCAACCAAAATCAACATAACAGAACCGAACCAAGCTAAACACCAAAACTAAGCCAAGAAACTCAAAATCAAAGGTAGTTTTCGAAAGTTCTTTTTTAAAAAACCTAGATTTAGGGTTTTGTAGGGAGATTTTTTAAAAAATAAGTTCAAATTCTTAAAGAGGAAGGAAAAGGATTTAAGAAAGTTGTTTTTTTTTTTTAAAAAAAAAAGAAGATTTGTTCTTCCGGCGCGGTGGCGCCGCCCTCTGGGCCGGCCGGCCGCCGTGTTGGAACAAAATGTATGAACAACTCTCTTTTGGGTTTTGATGATAACAAAGTGTTAAAAAGAAAATTGATATTGCTAATGCCTTGTTCTAAGTGTGCAGAACCATGTTCTTAATGTTTGGTAATTAATACTGGTTATGGAAGAACAAGCTAAGAGCAAGAAGGAAAGCATAGAAGCTATGTTGCAAGTATGAAGCAATTCTGGGTCTGAAGCAGCTTCTGAAGACTGAGTCTGAAGACTGGGTCTGAAGACTGCGTTTGAAGAAGTGCTTGTGAAGACTGAGTCTGAAGGTCAACAGAAGTCAACGTCTGAAGGCAGCGTCTGATGAACAGTGCGTCGAAGCCTGCTTCTGAAGTGTGCTTCTGATCCGTACGTCTGAAGACCAGCTTCTGAAGAGAAGCTTCTGAAGTCTGAAGTGTGTTGTCACTGTCAAGTACCAACTGTTCTGCAACATTCTCAGAAATCAGTACTTGATGTCTGCACTCACGTTTCCTGAACAAAACACTCAATCCCTTTTAAGGAAACATTTTTGAACGTTGCATACTATTTCAAGGATGAAGTTAACGTGTTTGAAGCTTCAACTCCAACGGCTCTTTGCTAGATTTCTGGCAAATCTCAACAGCTCTTTTATTCTCTATAAAAGGGTGAAGATTTGAAGAACAAGCTGCTAAGACTCAAGAAACAAAAGACTGAATATCGTGCTCTGTTTTGCTGTCAAAATTAAAAAGTCACCAAAACTCTTAGAAATTCTTACAAGCTTATCATCTTAGAATTTCTTAAGTTTAGAGTCTTAAACCTGAGTTGTATTTTGTGAACACCTCTGATATTTTATCAAGTGTTCAACACAAACTTGTTTTCTTTGTAAATCAGTTTGGTCAAGTCTCAGCCTGCATGCTTGAGCAATTTAGAAGTCTCTTAACTTTGTGTTTTGAGCAGAGAAGTCTCTTAACTTTGTGTTTTGAGCAAACCAGAAGTCTCTTAACTTTGTGTTTTGAGCATAGAAGTCTCTTGCTAAGTGCTTGAGCATTGGAAGTCTCTTAGCTTTGTGCTTTGAGCAATTGTAATCAGTTGATTATAGTTCAAATCTCCTGTAAGTGACAGGGGGACTAGACTACTTCCGGTTTGTGGAAGGAACTAGTATAAAAACCATTGTGTCTCTCTTCTCTCTCTCTTTTATACTTTATAACCGCTGCATAAACACTCTGAAAAAGTTTCAGAACTTGATTCTGAACTTATCATAAGTATTGAGAAAGGAAAAACAGCCCACACAATTCAACCCCCCCTTCTTGTGTGTTTTTCTTACCTTCAGTTGGTATCAGAGCTCCGGTTCTGATATTCAATCACTTAACAGTGAGTCAGTGAGATCCTGAGAAAAACATGGCTTCCAGCAGTTCCCCTCCACCCTCTCCCAGAAGTCAAAGAGGTGTTGGTAATTCTATATCATATGACTATGGTACAGAGGAAAGAAAATCTAGATCACACAATAAACCTCCAATGTTTACTGGTGATCCAGAGAAATTCTCTTGGTGGAAAAGCAAGATGTACAGCCACATCATTGGAATTGATGATTCATTATGGGATATTATAGAAGATGGAATCTCTATTCCAGTTGATGAAGAAGGTGTAGCTGTCAATAGAAGAGGCCTAAGTGATGCTGAAAGGAAGATATACAGAAAGCATCACAATGTTAGAGGAATCGTTGTGGATTCTCTACCTCACACTGAGTATCAGAAGCTGATTGATAAATCAATAGCCAAAGCCATCTTCAAATCCCTATGCTCTAACTATGAAGGTAACAAAAAGGTTAGAGAAGCAAAGGCTAATATTCTTGTTCAGCAATATGAGCTGTTCAGAATGAAGGAGGATGAAAATATTGAGACAATGTTCTCAAGATTTCAGACTCTGGTTTCTGGACTTAAGATTCTAAAGAAGAGTTATACCATTGCTGATCATATGAACGAAATTCTAAGAAGTCTGCCATCTAAATGGAGACTCAAAGTGACTGCTATTGAGGAAGCTAAAGATCTAAATACTCTAAGTATTGAAGATCTTATAAGCTCCCTCAAAGTGCATGAACTGGGACTTAATGAAAATGATTCTGTTAGAGAGTCTAAGTCAATAGCACTGAAATCCAAAAGAAAGTCTGTTAAAGCTCTAAAAGCTATTGAATCTGATGAAGAACTTCCTGAGGGAAATTCTGAAGAAGATTCAGATGTTGAGGAGCTTGCAATGCTTTCCAAAAGATTTCAGTACTTAATGAAAAGGCAAAAGAAATTCTCTAACAGAAGCAGCAACTTCAAAGGATCTGGTTCAAAGAGGGAAGATCAGAAGGGTTGCTACAACTGCAAGAAGACTGGTCACTTCATTGCTGATGATCCTGAACTTCAGAAGGACAAGTCAAAAGAGAAATCAAAGAAGACCAGTTCTAAATCAAGCAACTTTAGAAACAAACTCAAGAAGAGTCTTATGGCAACATGGGATGATCTTGACAATGAGTCTGAGTCTGATGATGAAGAGGAAGCAAATCTGGCTTTAATGGCAACATCATTTTCTGATGCAGAATCATGTTCAGACTCTGATAATGATGATGAGGTATATTCTGAACTTACCAGGTCTGAACTGATTGAAACAGTTAAAGATCTTATGAACCACCTCAAAAGCAAGTTAGGTGAACTTAAATCTTTGAAAAATAAACATAACTTGCTGACTAAGGAGAATCTCAAACTTTAGAATCAATTCATTGAAATTGATGAAGAAGTTAGAGAACTCAGGGATGTGGCTCATAAGAAACCTGAAGAAATTCCAAATGAACATGAAATTGCTCTTCAGGACTTTATTTTAACTAGAATCAATAGAAGTAAGATTGCTTCTATGATATATAACATTTGCAGAAATAGAGGTGAAGGTATTGGCTTTAATAATGATTCATTCAAACATTCAATTGAATAAAAAATACCACCTTGTTCTAAAAATATTATGAAAGGCACTGAGGTGTGCTTTGTGCCTGCTTCTGACAATTCTGAGAAACAGAATTTAACAGAAACTGAGACTGCTAAGTCTGAAGTTCTGAACTGCTCAGAATCTAAAGCTTCTGAACCTAAGGGAAAGATGAAGGAAAAATTTAAAACCTAAACCAAAAGGTCCTAAGCCTAAGACTATGAGAAAATCAGACTCTAAACCTGAAAATGTTCAGAGTCTGAAGAGTTCAGAACCTGAAACAAGAAAGTCTCAGAGTCTGAAAAATTCAAACTCAAATTTTACTAAGACTGAGTTTATGAAACCTTCAAATATTACTAAACCAGTCTATTCAAAGCCTTTCAAACCTCAAAATGTCAGACCAAAGGTGCACAAGAAACCTTATCCTTTCAAGACTAACCATAGAGGACCCATAAAGATATGGGTACCTAAGTCTGAGATAATTTCAATTGCAGATATGCTTGTCATCCAAAGAAAAGGAAAGGTCTTGGTACCTGGACAGTGGCTACTTGCGTCATATGACAGGAGACAAGTCTATGTCCCAAACCCTGAAAATGAAAGAGGGAGGAATTGTGGGGTTTGGAGGAAATCAGAAAGGAAGGATCATTGGTACTGGTAAGATAGGTAATTCTTCCCTGTCCATTGATGATGTTTGGCTGGTAAATAGACTGAGACATAATCTACTTAACATAAGCCAATTATGTGATAGTGATTATGAAGTCCTGTTTAATAAGAACACCTGCACTGTAATCAACAACAAAGATAAATATGTTGTGTTCAAAGGAAATAGGAAAAACAATGTTTATAAAATCAATTTTTCAGAACTGGTTGAGCAGAAGGTAGTTTGCCTTCTGTCTGTGAGTGATGAGAAATGGGTATGGCACAAAAGGTTGGGACATGCTAACTGGAGAGTCATCTCTAAGCTTAGCAAGTTGTAACTGGTCAGAGGCCTGCCAAACATTGACTATCACTCAGATGCTCTTTGTGGAGCATGCCAAATAGGAAAAATTTCTAAAACATCTTTTAAATCCAAAAACATTGTTTCTACCTCAAGACCCTTAGAACTGCTTCACATTGATTTGTTTGGTCCTGTTGGAACAGCTTCAATCAATGGGAAGAAGTATGGGCTTGTAATTGTTGATGATTACAGTAGGTGGACTTGGGTTAAATTCCTTAGAACTAAAAATGAAACATATGATGTGTTTAACAAATTCTGCAAACAAGTACAAAATGAAACTGATTTGAAAATTTTAAAAGTCAGAAGTGATCATGGTGGTGAATTTGAAAATGAACCATTTGAAATGAACCATTTGAAAATTTTTGTGAAGATCATGGAATTCTCCATGAGTTCTCATCTCCTAGAACTCCACAACAAAATGGAGTTGTAGAAAGAAAGAATAGATCTTTGCAAGAAATGGCCAGAACCATGATCCATGAATCCAAATTTGCAAAGTACTTTTGGGCAGAAGCTGTTAACACAGCCTGTTATATTCAGAACAGAATCTATATCAGACCTATTCTGAATAAAACAACATATGAACTATTTAAAGGAAGAAAACCAAGCATTTCTTATTTTCATCAGTTTGGTTGTACTTGTTACATTCTGAACAATAAGATCTACCTAAAGAAATTTGATGCCAAGGCTCAAAAGGGTACCTTTTTAGGATACTCAGAGAGATCTAAAGCATACAGGGTGTATAATTCTGAAACACATGTTGTTGAAGAATCAATACACATTAGATTTGATGATAAGAAGCCTGGTAATGAAATACCAGAGCTGGTTGAGAGTTTTGCAGATATCAGACTCTCACAGGAACCTTCAGAACCTGAACAGAGTTCAGAGTCGGAAGAAAGTTCAGAAGCTGGAAATTCTGAAGAAACTGAAAAACTCTCAGATGCTGACACTCCTCCTGAAGCCAATCAAGATCAACATGGTTTTGAACATGCCCCTGATGATTCTTCAGAAGCTAATCCACCCAGAACCTCATTTAAGTACAAGTCTTCACATCCTGAGGAGCTGATCATTGGGAACAAGAACAGTCCAAGGAAGACCAGATCAACATTCTGTTAGAATGAATCTTTGGTTGGACTTCTGTCAATGATTGAACCCACAACAGCTGATGAAGCACTTGCAGATGATGGATGGATTGTAGCTATGCAAGAAGAACTGAACCAGTTTCAAAGAAATGATGTCTGGGATTTAGTTGCAAGACCAAATCACAAGAACATTATTGGAACAAAATGGGTGTTCAGAAACAAGCTTAATGAACAAGGAGAAGTGATCAGAAACAAAGCAAGACTGGTTGCTCAAGGCTACAGTCAGCAGGAAGGAATAAACTACACTGAGAAATTTGCTCCAGTTGCAAGACTGGAAGCAATCAGGTTACTTCTTTCATATGCAGTTAATCATGATATCATCTTATATCAAATGGATGTTAAGAGTGCTTTTTTAAATGGAGTTATTTCTGAAGAAGTTTATGTTAAACAACCTCCTAGTTTTGAAGATGTAAAACATCCAGATTTTGTTTTTAAACTTAAGAAATCTTTATATGGTCTGAAACAAGCTCCCAGAGCTTGGTATGAAAGACTAAGTAATTTCTTACTTAAAAATGAATTTGTAAGAGGTCAAGTTGACAATACACTCTTTAGAAAAACTCTTACGAAAGACATCTTAATTGCGCAAATTTATGTTGATGATATCATATTTGGTTCTACTAATGCCTCTCTTTGCAAAGAATTTTCCAAGTTAATGCAGGATGAATTTGAGATGAGCATGATGGGAGAATTGAAATTCTTTCTTGGAATTCAAATCAACCAATGCAAAGATGGAGTGTATGTTCATCAGTCTAAGTATACAAAGGAGCTTCTGAAGAAGTTCTAGCTTGATGACTGTAAACTGATGACAACACCAATGCATCCAACCTGCACCTTAAGCAAAGAGGATACTGGCTCAAAGGTAGATCAGAAGCTCTACAGAGGTATGATAGGTTCTCTGTTATACTTAACTGCTTCTAGGCCAGATATTTTGTTTAGTGTATGTCTGTGTACAAGATTCCAGTCAGATCCTAGAGAATCTTATATGACTGCTGTCAAGAGAATCTTCAGGTATATGAAGGGAACAACTAATCTGGGACTTCTGTATAAGATATCCTTAGATTACAAGCTAATTGGATTCTGTGATGCTGATTATGCTGGGGACAGGATTGAAAGAAAATCCACCAGTGGAAAATGTCAATTTCTTGGTGAGAATCTGATATCCTGGGGCAGCAAAAGACAAGCAACTATTGCTTTGTCAACAGCAGAAGCAGAATACATCTCAGCTGCAAGTTGTTGCACACAACTGCTCTGGATGAAACATCAGTTAGAAGATTATCAGATTCTTGAAAACAACATTCCTTTCTATTGTGATAATACTGCTGCAATCTGTTTATCTAAAAATCCAATTCTGCATTCTAGAGCCAAGCATATAGAAATTAAACATCATTTTATAAGAGATTATGTTCAGAAGGGTGTTTTAGATATTCAATTCATTGATACTGATCATTAATGGGGTGACATATTTACAAAACCCCTCACAGAAGACAGATTTAACTTTATTAAAAAGAATCTGAACATGCATTTTATCTCTTAAAATTGCTTGACTCTGAATAGAAACTGAGATTCTAAAGTTCAGCAGAAGCTAAGACTTATCAGTCACTCACTTTGAGAGTCTGAACAAAGTTAAGTTTCTGAAAAACTTTAGAGTCTGAGTTTCAGAATTTGAATTTTTGATTTCTGAATCTGCATAGTTGTCTAACTTTTGGTCAGAATCTGATAAGTTATAACTCTGGGCAATGATGAATTAAGCTTTGAAAGTTATAGTTTGTCCCTCCCAAAGTCATCAATATACAAATGTGTTTTTCTGATTTCAGTTCTGAAATGTTTTAACAAAAACACAGACACTCTTTCATATTTTCATCATACATGTTCAAATTGGTATCAGACATGTTCAGTTTTTCAAAACATATTTAAAAAAAAACTCAGAACAGTTTGGTCTGAAAGAGTTCAGAAGCACTAAGCTAAATGCTATATTTTTCAGTTTTCTGAAAAGAGTTCAGTTGTGCTAAAATCTTCAGTTGGTATATGATCTGAACAATTTTGTCTAAAATAGTTCAGTGATACTGAACAGAATGTACTGAACAAAAATGTTCTGAACATTTTTATCTCACATGTTTTCAAACTCTCTTAAAAATTCTGGAAATTTTCTTTTTGTTGATGACAAAAGGGGGAGTAAAAGTAAACAAGTATTAAGGCTTCTGAGCTCAGAACATAAGCTAATTTCTGATTAAAATTAACTTATGAGAACTGTTTTTAATCTCTTAACCTCTGAATTAATTGTTGTGAGATATACATTACTCTTTAGTGAGTTAAAATGAATTTAAATAACTTGGATAAGACTCAGGGAGCTTACAAAACTCATCATGTGGATTATCAGACTTAGTGTAACACCCATATAGAGATTGCCTAGGATCTCTTACGAGTATTAAAATTTCGTACTGGATACATTAAATACAATACATAAAAGTTGTTTATTGAATACACAATACATAAGTTTATGTTACAACTCAAGATCCATCGCATAACATTCTTTATAATACATATACATCATGATACAATATCAAGGAAACATAAGCAGCACGATCAATCCATAGCCTTCTCTTTACCTTTACGTCGTGCTACCTGCGAAGAACCTGCACCAGAAGGAAAGGGATGAGACATAATGTCTCAGTGAGCTCCTACCCTACCTACTGTTTGGCAACCTCAGGGAACCTAGCGTCGCCGTGCCTACCTCGGCAATCTTGGGGATATCTACGATCGCCAAGTCTCATCTTTACTTATTTCGCGATCAGGGGATAAGAACTAGGATCGCTGCATATCTTAAATATATCTCATCATATGCTAACTTGACTTATCTATGATCACTTCTTAATACTAGGAACTAATTGTCCTGTTTCTCAATACTTATACAAATAAATGTATTCATCTTATCATATCTTTAGGTTAGTGGTTAGCGTTGAACAAACAATGATTATCTGAGTTCATTTTACGGAGTGCATCCGGGTGGAGTAACCCCGAATTACATCTCCCTTCTTACCGGTGAAAATTCCTATCATATCAGGCTAACACCGGACTCCTCTTATTTTGTGTGGCTGCTCTCGCGAGCTATAACTTCACCGTCCCAGCTGCCATTTAAGGCGGTAACTTCACGGGGACCCCCTGTATACTAACTAACGAGCAGACAGGAGACACATTAACTTTATAGACTTGGATGTGTAGCTGCCCTCAAGAGCGGTAACTTCACCGTTCCGGCTGCCATTTAAGGCGGTAACTTCACAGGAACCCCTCGTATCCTAACTAGCGAGCATACGAGAGACACATCAAGCCCATCTTATAATTACTTTGTTCTTATTCTATACATGTCTTAAATGCTTAACCTACAAAGGTTCATAACTTAGAAATGGCACATTCTTGTACCTAATACATATGAAATATTTTCTAAATTCCCATTGACCTATTAAGGTTCTTGACTCATCGTTATCATGAGCCATTTCTAGAGCTTACTTAGGTATTAACTTTAATTCATGAATTCCCAAACTTTGCGTAATCTTTGCTCATATAAATTTCCCAACCAAAGGAAGCTTTTAGAATGAACTAAAATGGTGGTTTATGTTTCTAAAATATGTTAGGAGAAAATATTTGCAGAAAGCCATGCCCGCGCGCTCCAGGACCCCCAGAATAGCCCAACTGAGTGGTGCTGTTCTGGCTTGGTCGCTACAAGCGCCGAGCCGTCGCTACAAGCGCGGATAGACAGAACCTGGTCGCTACAAGCGCCCAGTTGGTCGCTTCAAGCGCAGGCTTGTCGCTACAAGCGCAGGCTTGTCGCTACAAGCGCGGATAGACAGAACCTGGTCGCTACAAGCGACAGCCCGTCGCTACAGCGACCGTGACAGCATAATCATGTATAAAAATGTGATTTTTCACCATTTTTGACCATTCAATGATACCCAAGCTTCCTAAACATGATAAAAATGATTTTCCTCCATAGATTGACAATTATAAACACATATGAGCAAAGATCTAGCAAACAAGGAAATTAGGGTAAATTCTAAAATTTTCTATAACATGCAAAACTTATCAAAAACACTCTAGATGGGTTCTAGAATCTGAAATGAGCTCACCTAAACCTTATTTGGTGCAGTTTATGCTTGTTCTTGGAAACCCTAGCTTGCTCCTTCCTTGTTTCTTCCTCTATTTGTTCTAATCTCCTCAAAATCTACTTGCTAGCAACTTCACAAGGATTTATGGGTGAAAGCTTGAAGGATTGGAGTGAGAGGGAGTGGCGTGTGAGTGAGAGAAATGGGGAGAGAGTGGCTGGTTTGGAGAGAATGAAGGAGAAGAAAAACACAAATGGAAATATCTTCCTTTTCCCATTTTCTTATAATCCTCTTTTTTGAAATATTAACAATTTTGCCATTGCCACCAATTACTAGATTGCCACGCTTATTAATTACTTCTAACACTGATAACTGATACTAATAAGCGGGATATTACACTTAGGGGGAGAGCTTACAAACCTCATAACCTGAAGTCAGCTTGTTATTTATAATTTTGAGTGATAATTTCACTTTATTGTTTTAAGTTGAATTTAATTAACTTGGATAAGAATCAAGGGGAGCTTGCAAACCTAGCCTTGTGGATTATCAGACCTAGGGGGAGCTTGCAAACCTCATCCTGAAGTCAACTTGTTAATTAAAGTTAACAACAAGTCTGAAATTTTCACCTTATTGTTTTAAACTGAATTTAATTAACCTGGATCAGACTCAGGGGGAGCTTGCAAACCTCACACCCTGCAGTCAACTTGTTAATTAAATTAACAACAATTTTCTATTAATACTTGTGTTTGTCATCATCAAAAAGGGGGAGATTGTTGGAACAAAATGTATAAACAACTCTCTTTTGGGTTTTGATGATAACAAAGTGTTAAAAAGAAAATTGGTATTGCTAATGCCTTGTTCTAAGTGTGCAGAACCATGTTCTTAATGTTTGGTAATTAATACTGGTTATGGAAGAACAAGCTAAGAGCAAGAAGGAAAGCATAGAAGCTATGTTGCAAGTATGAAGCAATTCTGGGTCTGAAGCAGCTTCTGAAGACTGAGTCTGAAGACTGGTTCTGAAGACTGCGTCTGAAGAAGTGCTTCTGAAGCCTGAGTCTGAAGGTCACAGAAGTCAACGTCTGAAGAGTGCTTCTGAAGGTCAACAGAAGTCAACGTCTGAAGAGTGCTTCTGAAGGTCAACAAAAGTCAACGTCTGAAGGCAGCGTCTGATGAACAGTGCGTCTGGAGCCTGCTTCTGAAGTGTGCTTCTGATCCGTACGTCTGAAGACCAACTTCTGAAGAGAAGCTTCTGAAGTCTGAAGTGTGCTGTCACTGTCAAGTACCAACTGCTCTGCAACATTCTCAGAAATCAGTACTGATGTCTGCACTCACGTTTCCTGGACAAGTCTCAGTCTGCGTGCTTGAGCAATTTAGAAGTCTCTTAACTTTGTGTTTTGAGCAAACCAGAAGTCTCTTAACTTTGTGTTTTGAGCATAGAAGTCTCTTGCTAAGTGCTTGAGCATTGGAAGTCTCTTAGCTTTGTGCTTTGAGCAATTGTAATCAGTTGATTATAATTCAAATCTCCTGTAAGTGACAGGGGGACTAGACTACTTCCGGTTTGTGGAAGGAACTAGTATAAAAACCATTGTGTCTCTCTTCTCTCTCTCTCTTTTATACTTTATAACCGCTGCATAAACACTCTTAAAAAGTTTCAGAACTTGATTCTGAACTTATTATAAGTATTGAGAAAGGAAAAACAACCCACACATTTCAACCCCCCCTTCTTGTGTGTTTTTCTCACCTTCACGCCGCACCGGAGAGTTTCTCCGGTGACCAAGAGTGAAGTCAGAGCTTTTAGTGAGGAAAGAGTTTAGAGAGAGGGAAAGAAGAGAAAAATGGTTTTTTTGCTCTGAAATTTTCTTTTATAGCAGACCCAAACTCAGGCCCAGTACTCGGCCTCTTCTTCCTCTTTTTCTGATCTTCTTCTTTCTGCTCCCTGCACCCCCTTTCTTCTCTATTTTTCTTCTTTATTTTCTTTCCTTTTATTTCTTTTCTTGCATTTTATTTTCAGTTTTATTTTTTATTCTCATGCATTTTACTTCACTGCCTTTATTTTTAGCACATCATGCATTTTTATTTTTTTTATTTTCCTTTTATTTCATGCATTTTTATTTTCTTTTTATTCTTAGCATATTTATTTTAACGCATTTGCAATTTTGTTTTTTTATTTATCATTTTGTTATTTTTATTTCATTTTATTAGAATGTATTTAGGAACAAATGTAAATCATAAATGAGAATATCGCACCGACACTCGCACTTTATTTATTCTGCTTTATGTAAAAAAAACGAAAAAATACAAAAATATTAGGTTAGTTTATTTTCGAAAGGGTTTCGTGGTGATCCAACGTCACCACAAAATTCTCTCGCGTTTAGCTTTTTGGTTACGTTTTTAGTCTTAGCTAATTCAAAAAAACAAAATAACCTGCAAATAAATCAAAAATTCAAAAAAATCTTTTCTTAAACAAACCTTGATTCTCAATCAAGTGCCTCTTTTTCTTCTTTTATTTTCTTAAATATCCATTAATCCATTTTAATAATATTTAAATCATTTTCCAAAAATAAAAAACACAAACCAATCTCATTTTTGCCACTTGGCCTTATTTTATCTTTAAAACCTTTTCAAAAACTAAAAAACACAAAAACAAATCAATCGGCATTTTTACCCCGAACTACGAGGTTTTGATCCCTCACGGGTACGTAGGCAAAGGACTATGTCCTTCCAAATCAGAAAAATAAAAAATAAAACATTTTTTTCTCACTACTTTAATTCCTTCTTTTCTTTTAAAAAAAAATATAAGCAAGTTATAGCGAAAATAAATAAATAAAATCAAGAGGTTCTCGTAGAGTACTATGAACGTTTAGGGTGCTAACACCTTCCCTAAACGTAACTAACCCCCGAACCCTAAATCTTTAAAAATGTGGTAATTTAGAACTTTTTTTCACTTTTATTCTGAAAAATTAAAAGTTCAGTCGTGAAATAAAATTAGTGAGTCAACGCTAATCAATAGCTTGATCTCCAAATATCACCGCGACACATCCGTAAACCTCTTACAGAATCGCATGCAAACTCTCTCATGCCAGACTTCCTTGCTCCACCACACCACCACCCATGATGCTCAAGACATGGTTTATGATGCTTCCTAACTGTTCGTTCATGTCTAGCCACTGGCGGACTCCCTGACCCTCTGCAGCAACCTCGCCAAGGGCTCCTGCTCAGGTGGCGTCGAGATATGAACATTATCCGGCAGAGGTATGATGCAAGGATGTGAAATGTAACAACCCGATTTTTAAGATTTATTTATTTAATTTTTTATGTGTGTTTAATTGTTTATTTAAGTGATTTATTGAATTTTGGGAGCTGAAGGGTATTTTGGTAATCTGAGAGTTAGTGACATATTTGAAATATGTTAGAAGTTCAAAATTTGAATATATGAAAATAGTGGTGTATAAGTAATAGAGGGTTTAAGTGAAGTAAAAGTGTAGAGAAAAATGTTGTTAGTTAATCGTAACAAACCTTATTTTATTTTAAAAGGTAACAAACTTTGTTTTAAAAGATATATTTGAAATCGTAACAAACCCTAGAAACCTATTATAAATACACTAGTTAGTGGTGAGTGAATTAGTTTATTCATTATTCACAAAACTTTTGAGAGGCAAGAGAGAGATAGAGAGAAGAGGCTTGGAGAAGAGGAAAGCTAGAAAATCAAAGGGGACGGAGAGGAATGCACTAAGAATAACAAGAATAGCGAGGAAACTAAGTGTAATATCCCGCTTGTTAGTATCCGTTATCAGTGTTAGAAGCAAGTAATAAGCATGGCAATCTAGTAATAAGTAGCAATGGCATATTGGTAATTAATTCAAAAGGTGGGATTATAAGATTATGGAATTGGCAAGATATTTTCATTGTGTTTTCTTCTCCTCCACCACTCTCTCAAAAATCAGTTTCTCTCCCTCCTTTCTCTCATCCACACGCCACTTTTCCTCACCCAAAAACCTTCAAGCTTTCATCCCAATCCTTGTGAGAAGCTTATGCAAGCAAACTTGAGTTGGAAGCTAGAGTAATAGGAAGAATAAGGAAGGAACAAGCTAGGGTTTGCAAGAAACAAGTTGAACCAGCACCAATTAAGGCATAGGTGAGCTCATTTCAGATTATAGAAACTAATTAGAGTGTCTTTGTCAAGTTTTACATGTTTTAGAAAGTTTCAAGTTTACCCTAATCTTCCTTGCTTGTTAATCTTTGCTCATGAGTGTTAATAATTGTTTATTTATGAAAGAAAATCATATTTATCATATTTGAGAAGCATGGGTACCATTAAATGATCAAAAATGGTGGAAATCACGTTTTTACACAGTTTTTACTGATACGGTCGCTGTAGCGACGGACGGTCGCTTGTAGCGACCAAACTGGGATTTTTCCCTGCCTAGCCGCGCTTGTAGCGACCACGCAGGCGCTTGTAGCGACGGTTGTCGCTTGTAGCGAGGAACTGGGCGCTGTAGCGACCAAGTTCTGCCTGCTGTCGCTTGTAGCGACCAGAAGGGCGCTGTAGCGACCAGCCTTGAACAGTCCAACCTAGTTGAGCTGTTCTGGGGGTTCTGGTTCGCGCGTGCATGGCTTTTGGCAACTGATTTTCTATAATACATTTTAGAAACTTAAACCGCCATTTTAGTTCATTTCAAATGCTTCCAAAGATTAAGATATCACTTGAGCAAAGGTTATACAAAGCTTGGAAATTCATAAGTTAAGTTGTAGGCTTGAGAAAGCCCTAGGAATGGCTCATGATAACGATGGGTCAAACACCTTGATAGGTTAATAAGAATATTACCAAGTTTCAAGATTAGAACCTTATATAGGTTAAGAGTTCAGAACTAGTAAGATTAAGCTGTGGCCTTTGATGTTCACGCCAGTGGGACACGAATGGTTCACGTAGAGGATAGACTAAAGATTAGTTCAGTTAAGTCGTGACTTTCATCGTTCACGCCAGTGGGACATGAAATGTTCACGTTTCAGTTTACAGATTATTATTCGCGTCTTCCGTCGTTCACGCCAGTGGGACACGGGAGGTATACGCATCAGTTAAAACTTATATTAAGTCGTGTCTTCTGTTGTTCACGCCAGTGGGACACAGGAGGTTCACGCCAGTGGGACGTGTTATTCCGCAAGGGTAACCGCACGACGACAAGAGGAGTCCGGTGTTAGCCTGATATGATAGGAATTTTCACCGGTTATCAGGGGAATGTGCTTCGGGGTTACTCCACCCGGGGGCATTCCGTAAAATGAACCCAGATAATAATGTTTGTTCAACGCTAACAGCTAACTTAAAGTATCAGTTATTATTCTGTTATATTATCATTCAGACAATAATTATTCAGACAATTATCAGATATCAGTCAGCTGTTATCAGACGGTGATCTTAGGTTTCCCCTTGATCACCAATTCAGCAGGATCAGTCAGATGACCCTCTATGGGTAAGTTAAGACTTGGCGATCATAGGTGTCCCCAAGATCGCCGAGGTAGGCACGGCGACCCTAGGTTCCCTGCGGTTGCCAAACAGTAGGTAGGGTAGGAGCTCACTGAGACTTTATGTCTCATCCCTTTCCTTCTGGTGCAGGTTCTTCTCAGGTGGCACGACGCAAAGGTAAAGAGAAAGCTACGGATTGACCGTGCCATTTTATGTTCTATCATGTGGATGTTGTAAAAGATTGATGTATATGATGTATACTATAAGGAATGTTATGTATTGGAATTTGAGTTGTATCATGAACTTATGTATTGTGGATTTAATAAACAACTTTTCTGTATTGTATTTAATGTATCCAGTACGAAATTTTAATACTCGTAAGAGATCCTAGGCAATCTCTATATGGGTGTTACAATTTGGTATCAGAGCAGGTCGATTCAGACCGTGCCTTGGGTCATTAAAGTACAATCCAAGTTTATGGACCTCTTGGATCCAGGACATTATTCTAGATGTTATGTTCAGTTAAAACTGATCACTTTGACTTGTATATGACAGCTAGGATAAGATGTCTGGGAGAAGAAGAGGTAGACCTCGTACTAATCAAGCTAGTGACGAAAGTGGAGGACCCAGCATGAATTCTTGGGAACAAATGATTCAACAACAACAGGCCTGGCAGCAACAGTATCAGGAGCAACAAGCTCAGAATGCATTACAGTATCAGCAAATGATGCTGATGATGCAACAACAATCTCAGCAACAAGCCCAGGCTCAGCAGCAATGGATGGAAATGATGCAACAGGGTCAAGGTTTCCATCCACAGCCACCACCCCCTCCAGTAATTGGTAATCCAGTGTTCCGGGAGTATAACAGGCATCACCCTCCGGAGTTCAATGGAGAAGGTGAGCCACAAGAAGCAAGAAAGTGGATTAAGCAGATGGAAAAGATTTTTAGAATGGCTGAATGTTCAGAGGAAGATAAAGTGGTCTACGCTACGAACCAACTCAGAGGCGCAGCAGAAGACTGGTGGGAATCTGCTCAGCGCAGGATGGAAGCCAATGGTGTAGAAGTGAATTGGGAGAACTTTAAAGGAGTGATGTTAGAAAAGTATTTGCCTTTGTCCTATAAGGTAAAGAAAGAACAAGAGTTCTTAGAGTTGAAACAAGGTAGTATGTCGGTTGCTGAGTTCACAAAGAAATTTGAGGAATTGTCCTACTATTCTACACACAATGAGTATACCGAGAATGAAGTGTGGAAGATGAATCAGTATAAAAGAGGATTAAGGGGTGAGATTGATACAGCAGTTAGCCTTCAGAGAACTGCGAGTTATGACGAGTTGGTGCATGATAGCTTAGTAGTTGAGGCAGGACTTGCAAAGGCCTCGAAAGAAAGAGCAGCAGCTTTTGAGAAGAAGAAAAGCAGGATGTCAGATAAGTATCACGATAAGCTTAAGCCGAAAGGATCTCCTCAGAGAGGGAAACAGACCTACTCTCCACAATATAATCCTTTGAGGACTAATCCTACTTGCAAGACATGTGGTAGAATGCATAAAGGAGAGTGCTTGGTTGGAGCTGGAATTTGTTATGGATGTAAACAGCCAGGGCATTTCATATCAGAGTGTCCAAACAGACGTGGTAAAGGATCAGCTGAAGGAACAACTACTACTCGGGGCAGAGTGTACTCTCTTGACGGCGCCAAGGCTTCGGCCAATGAAGATTTAATTGCCGGTATGTGTTATTTGGGTACAAATCCAGTAAAAGTTCTATTTGATTGCGGCGCTACATGTTCTTTTATTTCATATAAATGTGTGGAGACGCTGCAATTACCCTTGTCTCCGTTGAACCCTCCTATGTTAGTATCTACCGCTACTGAAGGCGGAATTGAGGCTAAGTATGTTTGTGAAAGTTGTCCTATCACTGTGTCTAGCAAGACTTACTATGTTGATTTAGTTTGTCTCCCGATGGAGCAACTGGATGTAATTTTAGGCATGGATTGGCTCTCTGCTAATCATGTCTATATAGGATGTTCAGAGAAGAGTATTTATATGCCTACCAGTGATACGACAGAAGGTGTGGCTTTATCAGAATTGATTAACCGCACCCATCAGTTAATCCAGTTCATTTGTGCTCAAGATAAGGGATTCTATATCATGCTCACTGTGGCTTCAGAGTCAGAGTTAAGTCCCAGTGACATTCCTGTTGTTAATGAGTACCTAGATGTTTTCCCTTCAGAAGTAACTAGTTTACCTCCAGAGCGTGAGGTGGAGTTTTCCATCGATTTGATTCCAGGAGCGGAGCCAGTGTCTGTGGCCCCGTACAGAATGTCACCAATAGAGTTGAAGGAGTTGAAATCTCAACTCGAGGATTTAATCCAGAAACATTTCATCAGACCTAGTGTATCACCATGGGGTGCTCCAGTTTTGTTAGTCAAGAAAAAGGATGGAAGCATGAGGCTATGTATTGACTATCGCCAACTTAACAAAGTGACTATCAAGAACAGGTATCCTCTTCCAAGGATTGATGATCTTCTAGATCAGCTCAAGGGAGCAACAGTATTTTCCAAAATTGATCTTCGATCGGGTTATCATCAGATTCGTATTAAATCTTCAGATGTGTCTAAGACGGCGTTTCGAACGCGTTACGGACACTATGAATTTTTGGTTATGCCTTTTGGTGTAACTAATGCTCCAGCAGTGTTTATGGATTACATGAACAGGATATTTCAGCCCTATCTCGATCAATTTGTGGTGATTTTCATTGATGACATCTTGATCTATTCTAAGGATCCTCAAGAGCATGCTCAGCATTTGAGAATTGTATTAGATGTCCTTAGAGACAAACAGCTGTATGCTAAGTTTAGCAAGTGTGAGTTTTGGCTATCCGAGATTAAGTTTTTGGGTCATGTTATTTCTCAAGAAGGAGTAGCTGTTGATCCATCTAAGGTTGAGGCTGTTCTCAATTGGGAAAAACCAAAGAATGTAGCTGAAGTCAGGAGCTTTCTAGGCTTGGCAGGTTACTATCGAAGATTCATTATGAAGTTTTCTCAGATTGCTTTACCCCTGTCACGCCTTACCAGAAAAGATGTACCCTTTATTTGGGATGATGAATGTGAAGAAAGTTTCAGAGTTTTAAAGAAGAAATTGACTAAGGCCCCTGTATTGGCAATACCAGATCCTGAAAGAAGATACACCGTTTTCTGCGATGCATCTTCCAAGGGACTGGGAAGTGTTCTCATGCAAGGAGAAAATGTAATAGCTTATGCCTCTAGACAGCTCAAGACCCATGAGGAGAATTACCCCACCCATGATCTTGAGTTAGCAGCCATAGTTTTTGCATTGAAAATATGGAGACATCATTTGTATGGTGCGCAATTTGATTTATTCAGCGACCATAAGAGTTTAAAGTATTTGTTTGATCAACGAGATCTGAATATGAGGCAAAGGCGATGGATGGAGTATTTGAAGGATTTTGATTTTGATCTGAAATACCATCCAGGAAAGGCAAATGTGGTAGCAGATGCCTTAAGTCGAAAGGCTTTAATAAAAGCTGAGGTGATGATGCACACGTGTGGGTTGTATGAACGGTTTAGAGACCTTAATCTCCATGTTACCGATTTGGATGGTGGCATCTTATTAAACAAGTTGGAGATTTCGTGCGACCTACGATCTAGGATTGCACAAGCGCAAAGCATGGATATGGATCTACAAAGAAAAATTAGCCAGCCGGAGTTTTCTTTTGCACCTGATGGAACATTATTGTTTGAGGGAAGAGTTTATGTCCCGAACGATGAGGAATTGAAGAGGTTGATCTTAGAAGAAGCGCATAAGAGCAGTTTCAGCATTCATCCAGGTACCACCAAGATGTACCAAGATTTGAAAAGAGATTATTGGTGGCCTAGCATGAAAAGAGAAGTTGCAGAATTTGTAGCGCGATGCATTGTCTGTCAGCAGGTGAAGATTGAACACCAAAGGCCTGCGGGATTATTAGTACCCTTGGAAATTCCACAGTGGAAATGGGAGGATATAACCATGGATTTTGTGAGTGGATTACCTCAGACGCAGCGAGGACATGACTCCATATGGGTAATAGTGGACCGGTTAACCAAGTCAGCACACTTCTTGCCGGTTAAGACCACTTACCGAGCTTCTCAGTATGCTGAATTGTTTATTGCAGAGATAGTGAAACTCCATGGTGTACCTGCTAGTATAGTGTCTGACAGAGATCCTATCTTCACTTCTCACTTTTGGAAAGCTTTTCAGAAAGCTTTGGGGACAAGATTAAAGATGAGCACGTCCCATCATCCTCAGACAGATGGACAATCAGAAAGAACTATTCAAACATTAGAGGATATGTTACGTGCATGTATCCTAGAAGATGGAGGAAGTTGGAATGATCACCTACCACTGATCGAATTTTCTTACAACAACAGCTACCATTCTAGCATTGGAATGGCACCTTATGAAGCCCTGTATGGTAGGAAGTGCAGAACCCCGCTTTGTTGGGCTGAGGTTGGAGATAAGAGCATTTTGGGACCAGAGATCATTCAGGAGACGACTCTGAAGATTAAGTCTATTCAAGATAAGATGAGAACAGCACAGAGTCGCCAGAAAAGTTACGCTGATAAGAGGCGAAGACCCTTAGAGTTTGATGAAGGAGATCATGTGTTTCTTAAGGTTACACCCAAGTTGGGATTACGAGGAGCATTCCGAACCAAGAAACTTTGTCCAAGATATGTTGGACCATTCCAGATACTTCGTCGTGTTGGTCCGGCAGCTTATCAGTTAGCGCTGCCACCAGCCATGTCAGGACTGCATGATGTATTCCACGTCTCCCAGTTGAGGAAGTTCATCCCTGATCCTTTTCAACCAGTGGAATTGGACAGTATTGATTTGAGATCAGACCTGACTTTTCAACCTGAGCCAGACCAGATAATTGATCGCGATGTTAAGACCTTGCGAAACAAGGAAATCCCTATTGTCAAAGTTGTATGGAAGGGTTCTCCCGACGGCGAAGCAACGTGGGAACTAGAATCAGAGATGCAAGAGAACTATCCCCATCTATTTTCAGGTAAATTCTAAATTTCGAGGACGAAATTTCTTTAAGGGGGGTAGATTGTAATATCCCGCTTGTTAGTATCCGTTATCAGTGTTAGAAGCAAGTAATAAGCATGGCAATCTAGTAATAAGTAGCAATGGCATATTGGTAATTAATTCAAAAGGTGGGATTATAAGATTATGGAATTGGCAAGATATTTTCATTGTGTTTTCTTCTCCTCCACCACTCTCTCAAAAATCAGTTTCTCTCCCTCCTTTCTCTCATCCACACGCCACTTTTCCTCACCCAAAAACCTTCAAGCTTTCATCCCAATCCTTGTGAGAAGCTTATGCAAGCAAACTTGAGTTGGAAGCTAGAGTAATAGGAAGAATAAGGAAGGAACAAGCTAGGGTTTGCAAGAAACAAGTTGAACCAGCACCAATTAAGGCATAGGTGAGCTCATTTCAGATTATAGAAACTAATTAGAGTGTCTTTGTCAAGTTTTACATGTTTTAGAAAGTTTCAAGTTTACCCTAATCTTCCTTGCTTGTTAATCTTTGCTCATGAGTGTTAATAATTGTTTATTTATGAAAGAAAATCATATTTATCATATTTGAGAAGCATGGGTACCATTAAATGATCAAAAATGGTGGAAATCACGTTTTTACACAGTTTTTACTGATACGGTCGCTGTAGCGACGGACGGTCGCTTGTAGCGACCAAACTGGGATTTTTCCCTGCCTAGCCGCGCTTGTAGCGACCACGCAGGCGCTTGTAGCGACGGTTGTCGCTTGTAGCGAGGAACTGGGCGCTGTAGCGACCAAGTTCTGCCTGCTGTCGCTTGTAGCGACCAGAAGGGCGCTGTAGCGACCAGCCTTGAACAGTCCAACCTAGTTGAGCTGTTCTGGGGGTTCTGGTTCGCGCGTGCATGGCTTTTGGCAACTGATTTTCTATAATACATTTTAGAAACTTAAACCGCCATTTTAGTTCATTTCAAATGCTTCCAAAGATTAAGATATCACTTGAGCAAAGGTTATACAAAGCTTGGAAATTCATAAGTTAAGTTGTAGGCTTGAGAAAGCCCTAGGAATGGCTCATGATAACGATGGGTCAAACACCTTGATAGGTTAATAAGAATATTACCAAGTTTCAAGATTAGAACCTTATATAGGTTAAGAGTTCAGAACTAGTAAGATTAAGCTGTGGCCTTTGATGTTCACGCCAGTGGGACACGAATGGTTCACGTAGAGGATAGACTAAAGATTAGTTCAGTTAAGTCGTGACTTTCATCGTTCACGCCAGTGGGACATGAAATGTTCACGTTTCAGTTTACAGATTATTATTCGCGTCTTCCGTCGTTCACGCCAGTGGGACACGGGAGGTATACGCATCAGTTAAAACTTATATTAAGTCGTGTCTTCTGTTGTTCACGCCAGTGGGACACAGGAGGTTCACGCCAGTGGGACGTGTTATTCCGCAAGGGTAACCGCACGACGACAAGAGGAGTCCGGTGTTAGCCTGATATGATAGGAATTTTCACCGGTTATCAGGGGAATGTGCTTCGGGGTTACTCCACCCGGGGGCATTCCGTAAAATGAACCCAGATAATAATGTTTGTTCAACGCTAACAGCTAACTTAAAGTATCAGTTATTATTCTGTTATATTATCATTCAGACAATAATTATTCAGACAATTATCAGATATCAGTCAGCTGTTATCAGACGGTGATCTTAGGTTTCCCCTTGATCACCAATTCAGCAGGATCAGTCAGATGACCCTCTATGGGTAAGTTAAGACTTGGCGATCATAGGTGTCCCCAAGATCGCCGAGGTAGGCACGGCGACCCTAGGTTCCCTGCGGTTGCCAAACAGTAGGTAGGGTAGGAGCTCACTGAGACTTTATGTCTCATCCCTTTCCTTCTGGTGCAGGTTCTTCTCAGGTGGCACGACGCAAAGGTAAAGAGAAAGCTACGGATTGACCGTGCCGTTTTATGTTCTATCATGTGGATGTTGTAAAAGATTGATGTATATGATGTATACTATAAGGAATGTTATGTATTGGAATTTGAGTTGTATCATGAACTTATGTATTGTGGATTTAATAAACAACTTTTCTGTATTGTATTTAATGTATCCAGTACGAAATTTTAATACTCGTAAGAGATCCTAGGCAATCTCTATATGGGTGTTACACTAAGGTAATAGGGGAGATTATTATTAACATATGGGTTTAAGAAGCAATTGCGTGTTTGGGAGCTTTTAGATTATAGCTTAATTTTATGAATTATGATTAATTGTGTTGATTTTCGTGCTCTTTGTTGATGAATGAATTGAATATGTGTTAAGTTTTTGATTTCATGCTTTTACTTCGTCAAAACTCATGTTTGATTTTGTTAATTATGAACTTTGTGAAATTTGGTGAAATTAATGAATAACATGATAATTGGTGTTGTTTATGATTAATTGAATTGAATTTGAGTATGATTATGTATTTGGGTTATGAAATTATGAGGTTATTGTTTGGGTTATGTCGCGTCGAATTTCGGATATCAAGCTATTGAGAAGCGTTGAATCACTAATTTTAAATCACGACTGAACTTTTAATTTTTCGGGGAAAAAAGGAAAAAAGTTCGAAATTACCTTAAAGTAAGAGATTTTGGATTCGGGAGTCGGTTATGCAAGGGGAAGGTATTAGCACCCCTCACATCCGTTGTACTCAACGGGAACCTCTTAGTCGACTTAGGCTAGAATGTTTTCAAAGTTTTGCTTGCGTGCTTGAATAGATAAAAGGGAAAAAGAAAATATGATATAAAGGGAAAAAGATAAAATACGATGAAGGGGAAAAAGAAAGTTTTTTATTAAAGGGCTTGACAAGATATGAATCCTGCTCCTACGTATCTCCCAAGGCCAATGCCATGGAGAATTCAAAGCGTACGTAGTTCTTTATAGGGTAGAAAAAATTTGTATGTTGGTTCGTTTTAATTAAAAAGATTTGATCGCGCCCGAGCGAAAAAGTTTTGGTTTAAAAAACAAAAACAACGTGGTCTACTATCGTTATGTTGATAGGTTAATAAAGACCGATGAAAAAAGAAAAGCCTTTTACCTACTACCGTTATGAGGGTAGCTTAAAAAAGGTAAGAAGGGTTCGATAAAAAAGAGACGGATTCGCACTCGGGCGTGAACAAAGGTTTGAAAACGCACAAAGGCGTAAAACGGTTTAAATGACAAAAAGACGAACGCACATTAAGGCGATGGTATTCGCACAAGGCGTAAAAGGTTGAATAACGCGCAAAGGCGCGAAAAGTTCGAATTGACCACGAGGGCCAAGAAAAGTTTTAAATTGGTCACGGGGGACCAAAGAAATGTTAAGCGCGTTGGACGCGTCGAAAAAGGAATGACGATTGCCCGAACAACGAGACATACGTCACGCATTCGTGCAACCGGGGTTTGGAGAGACATACGTCAAACCATTCCTTTTTCATTCAAGTTTTTGTTTTGTTGAAGCTCAAAGAAATCTCAAAGGAACAAAACACTTGTTTAAAAAGTTTAAGAAAAGTTGTTGAACATCACGAACAAATTTGTTGTTCAAGTTTATTGAAAATCATGAACATAGCTTGTTGCTTAAGTTATTGGAACTCAAGAACAAGTGTTATTCAAGTTTGAAAGATGAACAAATCATGAAAGTATGCATAAGTTTGGAAAATGCACAAGTTCGGCTCAAGTTTGAGTTTGGTTTTTAAAAAGTGAGCAAGTTCGGCTCAAGTTCATGTTTTGATTGAAAATCATGAACAACGTTGTTGTTCAAGTTTGGTTTTGAAAATAATGAACTTAGCTTATTGCTCAAGCTTGGTTTTGAAAGTTTTACGAACATAACTTGTTTTGCAAGTTACCCAAAATTTATTGCTCAAAACTTGTGAAGTTTCCAACATCATGCAAAAACTTGGTATGGTTTGAACAAAAATGAATTTTAACCCTCTTAGGTTCTGAATCATAGTTAGATCCTCAGAAATTTGGCTTTTGGAAGCCTGAATTCATGTTCTGAGTTTTACAGCCTTCGCAGAGCAACCAGAACTTGGCTCTGCGAACCTAAGTTCTGTCATGGTCGCAGAGCGACCATAACTTTGCTCTGCGAAGTATGCGAAAAAATGAACTCAGAAGCTGCTTTTGAACAGAAGTTCAGAAGCTGTTTCTGAGCAAGCTTCAGAACCTAAAGGGGGTTAAAAAGCTTTGGAAATTAGGTAGAAAAGGAGTACAACAACTCAGTTCTAGTGCTTTGCAACTTGAGATTCCTTTTGGAGTTTCAAAAAGGGTTTTTTTGTGCAAAATGAAATTAAACAAAATAAATGATGCAAACAGCAATGCAATATGAAAGATAAGACTTTAAAACACTTACAGAACTCCTAGCAATGCTTGTGCAAGAGATAGGAAATGGCTTGGTTGATTGATTTTGCAAAGCTTTGATGTTGGAGATTATGGATGATAATGACACTAGTGCTTCAAATGTTTTGCTATGAGTGTAAAATCTATGTATTGAACTCTCTATTCTCTCTTAAAATGCTGTAATTTTTAGCTCTTGAAGGTCTATAAAATGTGTGTGTAATCCTTGTGCCTTGCATTCCTTTTATAGGCCAAAATGAGATCCAATGCAATGATGAGAAAATCTCTAGAACCTAGCTGATTTGTGGGCTAAAACCAGGCTAAATTGCTTTGCATTTAATGCTAAAGGATAGAGTTTGCTTTGCCTTGTGCCAAGGGTCAAGACTTTGGCTGATTTCAGCCACAAATGCAGCTGATCCTTGATAGCAATGATGAGAAAAATCTGAAAAACAGGGCAGCTTGCTAATGGGCTGGTCTTGAGATCAGTCCTTGCAATCTTGAGAGGTCAAGCAAGGAAAACGTGTACTGCCATGTATAGGGATTGGGGGAAGCAAAAAGGGAGCATGTGGGCTGGTGTGAGGAAGGAGAAAAACAGTTGAAAACAGGGCAGCACAAACAGCTTTTTGGCAAGTGAAACCACCTATGTTTGACTGGTTTTGGGGGAGAAAGGAGGAAGGAAAGGGGACAAGCAGCTGGCTGGCAAGCTCATGGTGAGAGACATGTCAATTGGGAGGGATGAGAGCTGACCAAGGGCAGCCCACTTGCTTGGGCACATGCTAGGTTGGAAGAAAATCCATCTTACCTTAACCTTTAATGTCACACATTTGATTCTTGCTTTGCTGCATCTAATCAGCCACAATTGGCAATAACAGTGATAATAATAATGATAAAGGATAATAACAATAACTAAAATGAAAACAAAAGCAAGATAAATCACTGAAATAAAAATCTGCAGAAATTTCGCAGAGTTCGCAGAGCGAAGGTAACTTTGCTCTGCGAACTCCCCTTTTTTTTTTTTTGTATTTTCTTTAAAATAAATAAATAAAAAACCAATAATGATGAAAATGATAATGGAAACAAAAATAGTAATGATAATAATAATAAAGATGAATAATAATAATAAATGATGAAAAAGATAATAATATTAGTAATTAAAAATAATGATACTAATAATAATTATAAAACATTGATGAAAATAACAAATAATAAAAAAAACAATAATAATATTATCATTAAAAAAAAGGCAATAGCAAAAGTATTAATAAGGATAATGATAATATTAATAAAGGTGATAATAATGCTTATGGTGATACATATTAATAAATAAAATCTAAAATGAAGATAAAATAATAAAAGGTAACTAAAAATAAGAAAAAATTGAAAATTATAATGGAATGATGAATAATAATATGATAATGAACAAAGAAAAATATGAGTCAAAAAATGGGGTATGACAGATTTTTGTCGCGTCGAATTTCGGATATCAAGCTATTGAGAAGCGTTGAATCACTAATTTTAAATCACGACTGAACTTTTAATTTTTCGGGGAAAAAAGGAAAAAAGTTCGAAATTACCTTAAAGTAAGAGATTTTGGATTCGGGAGTCGGTTATGCAAGGGGAAGGTATTAGCACCCATCACATCCGTTGTACTCAACGGGAACCTCTTAGTCGACTTAGGCTAGAATGTTTTCAAAGTTTTGCTTGCGTGCTTGAATAGATAAAAGGGAAAAAGAAAATATGATATAAAGGGAAAAAGATAAAATACGATGAAGGGGAAAAAGAAAGTTTTTTATTAAAGGGCTTGACAAGATATGAATCCTGCTCCTACGTATCTCCCAAGGCCAATGCCATGGAGAATTCAAAGCGTACGTAGTTCTTTACAGGGTAGAAAAAATTTGTATGTTGGTTCGTTTTAATTAAAAAGATTTGATCGCGCCCGAGAGAAAAAGTTTTGCTTTAAAAAACAAAAACAACGTGGTCTACTATCGTTATGTTGATAGGTTAATAAAGACCAATGAAAAAAGAAAAGCCTTTTACCTACTACCGTTATGAGGGTAGCTTAAAAAAGGTAAGAAGGGTTCGATAAAAAAGAGACGGATTCGCACTCGGGCGTGAACAAAGGTTTGAAAACGCACAAAGGCGTAAAACAGTTTAAATGACAAAAAGACGAACGCACATTAAGGCGATGGTATTCGCACAAGGCGTAAAAGGTTGAATAACGCGCAAAGGCGCGAAAGTTCGAATTGACCACGAGGGCCAAGAAAAGTTTTAAATTGGTCACGGGGGACAAAAGAAATGTTAAGCGCGTTGGACGCGTCGAAAAAGGAATGACGATTGCCCGAACAACGAGACATACGTCACGCATTCGTGCAACCGGGGTTTGGAGAGACATACGTCAAACCATTTCTTTTTCATTCAAGTTTTTGTTTTGTTGAAGCTCAAAGAAATCTCAAAGGAACAAAACACTTGTTTAAAAAGTTTAAGAAAAGTTGTTGAACATCACGAACAAATTTGTTGTTCGAGTTTATTGAAAATCATGAACATAGCTTGTTGCTTAAGTTATTGGAACTCAAGAACAAGTGTTATTCAAGTTTGAAAGATGAACAAATCATGAAAGTATGAATAAGTTTGGAAAATGCACAAGTTCGGCTCAAGTTTGAGTTTGGTTTTTAAAAAGTGAGCAAGTTCGGCTCAAGTTCATGTTTTGATTGAAAATCATGAACAACGTTGTTGTTCAAGTTTGGTTTTGAAAATAATGAACTTAGCTTATTGCTCAAGCTTGGTTTTGAAAGTTTTACGAACATAACTTGTTTTGCAAGTTACCCAAAATTTATTGCTCAAAACTTGTGAAGTTTCCAACATCATGCAAAAACTTGGTATGGTTTGAACAAAAATGAATTTTAACCCTCTTAGGTTCTGAATCATAGTTAGATCCTCAGAAATTTGGCTTTTGGAAGCCTGAATTCATGTTCTGAGTTTTACAGCCTTCGCAGAGCAACCAGAACTTGCCTCTGCGAACCTAAGTTCTGTCATGGTCGCTGAGCGACCATGACTTTGCTCTGCGAAGTATGCGAAAAAATGAACTCAGAAGCTGCTTCTGAACAGAAGTTCAGAAGCTGCTTCTGAGCAAGCTTCAGAACCTAAAGGGGGTTAAAAAGCTTTGGAAATTAGGTAGAAAAGGAGTACAACAACTCAGTTCTAGTGCTTTGCAACTTGAGATTCCTTTTGGAGTTTCAAAAAGGGTTTTTTGTGCAAAATGAAATTAAACAAAATAAATGATGCAAACAGCAATGCAATATGAAAGATAAGACTTTAAAACACTTACAGAACTCCTAGCAATGCTTGTGCAAGAGATAAGAAATGGCTTGGTTGATTGATTTTGCAAAGCTTTGATGTTGGAGATTATGGATGATAATGACACTAGTGCTTCAAATGTTTTGCTATGAGTGTAAAATCTGTGTATTGAACTCTCTATTCTCTCTTAAAATGCTGTAATTTTTAGCTCTTGAAGGTCTATAAAATGTGTGTGTAATCCTTGTGCCTTGCATTCCTTTTATAGGCCAAAATGAGATCCAATGCAATGATGAGAAAATCTCTAGAACCTAGCTGATTTGTGGGCTAAAACCAGGCTAAATTGCTTTGCATTTAATGCTAAAGGATAGAGGTTGCTTTGCCTTGTGCCAAGGGTCAAGACTTTGGCTGATTTTAGCCACAAATGCAGCTGATCCTTGATAGCAATGATGAGAAAAATCTGAAAAACAGGGCAGCTTGCTAATGGGCTGGTCTTAGGATCAGTCCTTGCAATCTTGAGAGGTCAAGCAAGGAAAACGTGTACTGCCATGTACAGAGATTGAGGGAAGCAAAAAGGGAGCATGTGGGCTGGTGTGAGGAAGGAGAAAAACAGTTGAAAACAGGGCAGCACAAACAGCTTTTTGGCAAGTGAAACCACCTATGTTTGACTGGTTTTGGGGGAGAAAGGAGGAAGGAAAGGGGACAAGCAGCTGGCTGGCAAGCTCATGGTGAGAGACAGGTCAATTGGGAGGGATGAGAGCTGACCAAGGGCAGCCCACTTGCTTGGGCACATGCTAGGTTGGAAGAAAATCCATCTTACCTTAACCTTTAATGTCACACATTTGATTCTTGCTTTGCTGTATCTAATCTGCCACAATTGGCAATAACAGTGATAATAATAATGATAAAGGATAATAACAATAACTAAAATGAAAACAAAAGCAAGATAAATCACTGAAATAAAAATCTGCAGAAATTTCGCAGAGTTCGCAGAGCGAAGGTAACTTTGCTCTGCGAACTCCCCTTTTTTTTTGTATTTTCTTTAAAATAAATAAATAAAAAACCAATAATGATAATAGTAAATGATGAAAATAACAAAGATGGTAATGATGAAAATGATAATGGAAACAAAAATAGTAATGATAATAATAATAAAGATGAATAATAATAATAAATGATGAAAAAGATAATAATATTAGTAATTAAAAATAATGATACTAATAATAATTATAAAACATTGATGAAAATAACAAATAATAAAAAAAACAATAATAATATTATCATTAAAAAAAAGGCAATAGCAAAAGTATTAATAAGGATAATGATAATATTAATAAAGGTGATAATAATGCTTATGGTGATACATATTAATAAATAAAATCTAAAATGAAGATAAAATAATAAAAGGTAACTAAAAATAAGAAAAAAATGAAAATTATAATGGAATGATGAATAATAATATGATAATGAACAAAGAAAAATATGAGTCAAAAAATGGGGTATGACAGATGCCCCTATTTAAGTTTCTTCGCCCCGGAGATTAAAAGTGAAATTTTGAAATTGACGGGTCGAAGAGACTTAAATATAAAGTACACCATTTTTGACTAAATATTTTTCTCGAATTGAAGATGCTATGAATGCATGCATGCGAATGTTATGAATGCCCGTAATGCAAGTATGAATGCAAAGACGGCAAAGATGACTCGACTGGGATAAAAAGAGACAAAGGGATACCCGGGTTCGTTAAAGAAGCGGGATCCGACTCTACTGGGGGAACATGGTCCCACTGGGGAAGGAGTTGTCTACTACCAGAATGATAGCTTAATAAAGACAACAGATCAAGGTTACTTCGGTGGCTTCACCGGGGATTTCATCTTACCTACTACCGTTATGATGGTAGCTTAATGAAGGTAAGAGAAGACAAAGTATGCTAATCACTAGGGAAATTATTTTACCTACTACCGTCGTGACGGCAGCTTAATGAAGGTAAAAACAAATGTCAGCTGTTCGGGTTAAATTCCGAACTGCCGCTAATGGTAAGAAACAAAGATAAAAGCCAGTTGTTCGGATTAAATTCCGGACTGCCACTGACGACAAGAAAACAAAGATAAAGGCCAGCTGTTCGGGTTAAATTCCGGACTGCCACTGACGACAAGAAAACAAGGGTGGATGTCAACTGTTCGGGTTGTTGCCGAACTGCCATTGACGACAAGAAATAAAATTGAATGTCAACTGTTCGGGTTGTTGCCGAACTGCCATTGACGACAAGAAATAAGATTGAATGTCAACTGTTCGGGTTGTTGCCGAACTGCCATTGAGGACAAGAAATAAAATTGAATGTCAACTGTTCGGGTTATTGCCGAACTGCCATTGAAAATTGAATGTCAACTGTTCGGGTTGTTGCCGAACTGCCATTGACGACACTGGGGAGAAAAGATGCACAAGCTGTTCGTTAAAGAACTGTCACTTGGCATCAACACTGGGGGATATGCACAAGCTGTTCGTTGAAGAACTGCCACTTGACATAAAGACATAATAAAAAGATGCGCAAGCTGTTCGTTTGAACTGCCACTTGGCATAAAAAGGTGACATCTCTGGACCAGACAGACTGGGGATGACACTTGGGGAAAAGGAGTTTACGAATTGTTCATGATTGATGGGTAAGACTCATGGTGGTTAGTGCAGCCATGTATGAATGATATTGTAGTATGTTGTATGTTATATGCATGAATGTGTATATGCATGAATGTATGAATGTATGACTTGTACTGGGAATGTTGTATGAAGGATTGACTTGCACTGGGGATACACAAGTTGTTCGCTAAAGAACTGCCCCTTGGTATAAGGATATGATGAAAGATGCACAAGCTGTTCGTTAAAGAACTGCCACTTGGCATAAAGGAGGTGACATCACTGGACCAGACAGACTGGGGATGACACTTGGAGATTGTTTGCTGGGGGCATGGTAAATTGTGAGGGAGAGCACGATATGAATATGAGATGCATGTTAATGAATGAGTTTGATATGATGCATGCATTATGCTGACATGTGGGATGACAGACGTCATGTTGGACGCTGGGGATTATGATTGAATGTCGAGCAAGGTCGGGCTTTGGTTGTGATTGGATGCCGAGCGAGGTCGGGCTTTGGTTATGTTTGGATGCCGAGCGAGGTAGGGCTTTGGTTATGTTTGGATGCCGAGCGAGGTCGGGCTTTGGTTATGTTTGGATGCCGAGCGAGGTCGGGCTTTGATTATGATTGTGAGTGGGAATGCCAATGAAAATTGGGCTTTATTTGTGATTGTGTTTGTAAGGGCCAATGAAAATTGGGCTTTTATTGGAAATGGGGTTTGTGAGTGCCAATGGAAATTGGGCTTTGGATGGAAATTGTATTTGTATGTGCCAATGAAAATTGGGCTTTTGTTATGATCGGGTGCCAAGCATGGTTGGGCTTTGTGAATTGCTTTTGGGAGTGCCAATGACAATTGGGCTTTTTGTAGGAGATTGAGGAATGTCAATGACGACTAAGATTTTTGTGAACTGTGAGGGAGTGCCAAGCATGGTTGGGCTTTTTGAATGATTGTGCACCGAGCATGGTCGGGCTTTGGTTTGAAAATGTGGGTGCCAATGAGAATTGGGCTTTTGTTGGTAATGTGGGTGCCAATGGGAATTGGGCTTTTTGTGAATGTGGGTGCCAATGGGAATTGGGCCTTTTGTGAATGTGGGTGCCAATGGGAATTGGGCCTTTATTGGTAATGTGGGTCCCAATGGGAATTGGGCTTTGGTTAACTGGGGAATCCCGTCTTTCCGACACCCGGGATCTTTGCGTTTCACGTATCGTGAGTTACGTACTTGTTTCTGCTGAAAAGCAGGATCTTGAAGTGACTGATGAAGATATTCAAGTCTTGAGTCCTTTGATACAATACCGGGGACCAACGAAATTCTTTCGACATTTTAACGTCCAAGTAAAAAAAACACATTTTTTTTTTGTTTTTTATGTTATTCCCATATTTGAATGCATTATTTATCATGAATAAAAACACATTTTACGAGCAAGTAAGGACGCATAACAATGAAAAGGGTCAAAGATGATTTTTATTCAACGAAACTTAGTCCCTTGTATGGGTAACTATTTATGAAGATGTAATCCCTATAAGAGGAGATTACTGAGATAGAGAAAAAGGAAGAAACAAAGAGGCAAATGGAGATTTGCTTGGGTTTCACGTGCTACTTTCCCTATGACTTTGAAATACCTTGCTTTTGAAAGATGATAATGAGGTTGATTCTTTCCCTCTTTGAATTCTGTCCGGACCTCATGTGCCGCAGTCTTTTGCCTTTTTTTTTTATTTTGTTTTGAAACCCCTAACTTTTACCTGGACCGCTCTTTCGAGTTTTCAGTTCACTGGGGTATATTTCCTTTTTTGATGTCCTTAATTTTTGCCTAGACCGCCTTTTCAGGTTTTCGATCTACCAGGATGCTCTCTATTGCCTAAACCGTCCTTTTCGGGTTTTCGATTTAGCGAGCTCTTTTTTTTTTTGGCATAATATTTTTTTTGACTGCGTTGGAGTTTATTGAGTGTGGAAACTCCTCTTCATCCATAGTAGTAATGATTAAGGTTTCGCCAGAGAAGGCCTTTTTACTACGTATGGTACTTTGTAGGAGTCCATTTTCCGTGGGGATCCTTGTGGATGGGTAATATCTCCTTCTCTAAATTCTTGAGAACGAATTTTCCTGTCGAACGGTCCGTGCCACAATGTTGTGAGGCGCTTCCCTTTTGTGAGGCTCAGTTGGTCAAATCGTGTTTGGACCCATTTGGCTTCCTCTAATTTGGTTTCCATCAAGACCTTTATCGAGGGAATTTCAACTTCAATGGGAAGCATGGCCTCCATACCGTATACCAAGGAAAAAGGGGTTGCCCCAGTGGAAACGTGCACTGACATTATTTAGCCGTGTAGCGCAAAGGGAAGCATCTCATGCCAATGATTGTAGGCTTTTATCATCTTCTGGATGATTTTCTTTGATGCTCTTGTTGGCTGCTTTTACCACACCGTTTATCTTCGGCCGGTATGGGGAGGGGTGGTGGCATCCGATTTCGAAATCTTTGCACAACTCCTTTATTGTGTTGTTGTTTAGATTTGCCCCATTATTTGTGATAATTTTGTGAGGAGTGCCGTAACGGCAAATGATTTCTTTTTTTGATGAATCGGGCGACCACTTGTTTGGTCATGTTTGCATAAGAAGCTGCTTTGACCTATTGGGTGAAACATTTGATGGCAACTAGTATGAACCGGTGCCCATTTGAAGCTTTTGGCTCAATCATTCCAAACATGTCTACCCCACATAGAGAATGGCCAGGGTGCCGTCATGACATTCAAAGGTGTCGGTGGCACGTGCCCCTTGTTGGCATAAATTTGACACTTGTGACATGTCTTGACGTAGTGAAAACAGTCGGCCTCCACAGTTAGCCCGTAATAACCCGCCCTTAGGATATTTGCTTATATATTTTTTGCATGTCTGTTGGCATGGGTTCCGGAGGACTCCTCATGGATTTCTTTGATGATCATGTATGCTTCACGTTTATCCACACATCTGAATAAGACCATGTCATAATTTCTCTTGTAGAGTGTGCCCCCGCAGAGGAAAAACTGTGGTGTTAATCTCTTGAGGGTTCTCTTGGTGATGTTGTATTACCCTAACTTCTTGATCCCCGAGTCTAGACAATCCTTCAGGAGGTTCATAATCGTCCTCATTATCACCTTCCGTTTGGTTAATTGGAAAATCGAAGTCGTAAGGGATCGTAGCAGTGTTATTTTTTGGTGGGTGTGTTTATGGATTTTTATGAGCATGATTTTTTTAATGTAGGGTTGCGAAAATTTATTGCTTATTTAAGAAACGAAAGAAAAACGAACTCTTTTGAACATAAACTGTAATTTCATTAATGATGGAAATGATTTGAAATATGGGGGTCACATAAAGTTAATCATTTGCCTTGGGCAGAGCAAAGTGATTTTTTTTTTTAAAACATGATAAATTACTTGGACAAAGAAATGATTTCTGGAATTTCGATGGCCTTCCGGTTGCTCGGATCTCATCAGAAACGCCACGGTACACCGGGTCGGGTACTTCTTTTTTTGGTTTTGTTTGGGGAATGATGTGAGTGTTCTCCTTTGAAATGCATGAAAATGCATGTATGCGATGTAGATGAAAAAAGACATGCCCTTTTTTTGTTTAAGCAAAATTTTTTTATGAATGTAAATGTTTATGGTATGCAGGGGTTTGGTATAGAAACGTTCAAAACTTCCCCCCATCCTCACATGTAGGCTCTAGAGATGAGATTTTCTAAAAAGGTCCCTAGAGTCACGGATCCCACAGGGAAATAAGGTCGTCAATTGCAAATTACTCGCAAGACTTCAATAAATTCCAAGTGAAATCTCCTCTAGGCGGGGTCTTCGCATCTTCCTCACGGACATACGTCAACGCGGGCCTCCGCTACGCAACCACCATCCTATCTTAATTTCTCTCAAAGCTCGGGTATAGAGCCTCACACGTTCGGCATTAACCCGAACAATGTGGTGTAACATCACTCATGTAACAACCCCACAGTTGATATAATATGAACATAATGTAATATGAAACATATAAATATAGAGGTAATGAGAAAAAGAAGATGAAGACAATAAAGCAAAAGCATGTAAGCAAAAATTTGAAAACACTTAGCCTAAAAGCTAATTAGGATAGGCTTGACTCGCTATAAAGTTGCTATCCCCAGTGAAGTCGCCATTTTTGTCGCGTCGAATTTCGGATATCAAGCTATTGAGAAGCGTTGAATCACTAATTTTAAATCACGACTGAACTTTTAATTTTTCGGGGAAAAAAGGAAAAAAGTTCGAAATTACCTTAAAGTAAGAGATTTTGGATTCGGGAGTCGGTTATGCAAGGGGAAGGTATTAGCACCCCTCACATCCGTTGTACTCAACGGGAACCTCTTAGTTGACTAAGGCTAGAATGTTTTCAAAGTTTTGCTTGCTTGCTTGAATAGATAAAAGGGAAAAAGAAAATATGATATAAAGGGAAAAAGATAAAATACGATGAAGGGGAAAAAGAAAGTTTTTTATTAAAGGGCTTGACAAGATATGAATCCTGCTCCTACGTATCTCCCAAGGCCAATGCCATGGAGAATTCAAAGCGTACGTAGTTCTTTACAGGGTAGAAAAAATTTGTATGTTGGTTCGTTTTAATTAAAAAGATTTGATCGCGCCCGAGCGAAAAAGTTTTGCTTTAAAAAACAAAAACAACGTGGTCTACTATCGTTATGTTGATAGGTTAATAAAGACCGATGAAAAAAGAAAGCCTTTTACCTACTACCGTTATGAGGGTAGCTTAAAAAAGGTAAGAAGGGTTCGATAAAAAAGAGACGGATTCGCACTCGGGCGTGAACAAAGGTTTGAAAACGCATAAAGGCGTAAAACGGTTTAAATGACAAAAAGACGAACGCACATTAAGGCGATGGTATTCGCACAAGGCGTAAAAGGTTGAATAACGCGCAAAGGCGCGAAAAGTTCGAATTGACCACGAGGGCCAAGAAAAGTTTTAAATTGGTCACGGGGGACCAAAGAAATGTTAAGCGCGTTGGACGCGTCGAAAAAGGAATGACGATTGCTCGAACAACGAGACATACGTCACGCATTCGTGCAACCGGGGTTTGGAGAGACATACGTCAAACCATTTCTTTTTCATTCAAGTTTTTGTTTTGTTGAAGCTCAAAGAAATCTCAAAGGAACAAAACACTTGTTTAAAAAGTTTAAGAAAAGTTGTTGAACATCACGAACAAATTTGTTGTTCGAGTTTATTGAAAATCATGAACATAGCTTGTTGCTTAAGTTATTGGAACTCAAGAACAAGTGTTATTCAAGTTTGAAAGATGAACAAATCATGAAAGTATGCATAAGTTTGGAAAATGCACAAGTTCGGCTCAAGTTTGAGTTTGGTTTTTAAAAAGTGAGCAAGTTCGGCTCAAGTTCATGTTTTGATTGAAAATCATGAACAACGTTGTTGTTCAAGTTTGGTTTTGAAAATAATGAACTTAGCTTATTGCTCAAGCTTGGTTTTGAAAGTTTTACGAACATAACTTGTTTTGCAAGTTACCCAAAATTTATTGCTCAAAACTTGTGAAGTTTCCAACATCATGCAAAAAAACTTGGTATGGTTTGAACAAAAATGAATTTTAACCCTCTTAGGTTCTGAATCATAGTTAGATCCTCAAAACTTTGGCTTTTGGAAGCCTGAATTCATGTTCTGAGTTTTACAGCCTTCGCAGAGCAACCAGAACTTGGCTCTGCGAACCTAAGTTCTGTCATGGTCGCAGAGCGACCATGACTATGCTCTGCGAAGTATGCGAAAAAATGAACTCAGAAGCTGCTTCTGAACAGAAGTTCAGAAGCTGCTTCTGAGCAAGCTTCAGAACCTAAAGGGGGTTAAAAAGCTTTGGAAATTAGGTAGAAAAGGAGTACAACAACTCAGTTCTAGTGCTTTGCAACTTGAGATTCCTTTTGGAGTTTCAAAAAGGGTTTTTTGTGCAAAATGAAATTAAACAAAATAAATGATGCAAACAGCAATGCAATATGAAAGATAAGACTTTAAAACACTTACAGAACTCCTAGCAATGCTTGTGCAAGAGATAGGAAATGGCTTGGTTGATTGATTTTGCAAAGCTTTGATGTCGGAGATTATGGATGATAATGACACTAGTGCTTCAAATGTTTTGCTATGAGTGTAAAATCTGTGTATTGAACTCTCTATTCTCTCTTAAAATGCTGTAATTTTTAGCTCTTGAAGGTCTATAAAATGTGTGTGTAATCCTTGTGCCTTGCATTCCTTTTATAGGCCAAAATGAGATCCAATGCAATGATGAGAAAATCTCTAGAACCTAGCTGATTTGTGGGCTAAAACCAGGCTAAATTGCTTTGCATTTAATGCTAAAGGATAGAGGTTGCTTTGCCTTGTGCCAAGGGTCAAGACTTTGGCTGATTTCAGCCACAAATGCAGCTGATCCTTGATAGCAATGATGAGAAAAATCTGAAAAACAGGGCAGCTTGCTAATGGGCTGGTCTTGGGATCAGTATTTGCAATCTTGAGAGGTCAAGCAAGGAAAACGTGTACTGCCATGTACAGAGATTGGGGGAAGCAAAAAGGGAGCATGTGGGCTGGTGTGAGGAAGGAGAAAAACAGCTGAAAACAGGGCAGCACAAACAGCTTTTTGGCAAGTGAAACCACCTATGTTTGACTGGTTTTGTGGGAGAAAGGAGGAAGGAAAGGGGACAAGCAGCTGGCTGGCAAGCTCATGGTGAGAGACAGGTCAATTGGGAGGGATGAGAGCTGACCAAGGGCAACCCACTTGCTTGGGCACATGCTAGGTTGGAAGAAAATCCATCTTACCTTAACCTTTAATGTCACACATTTGATTCTTGCTTTGCTGCATCTAATCAACCACAATTGGCAATAACAGTGATAATAATAATGATAAAAGATAATAACAATAACTAAAATGAAAACAAAAGCAAGATAAATCACTGAAATAAAAATCTGCAGAAATTTCGCAGAGTTCGCAGAGCGAAGGTAACTTTGCTCTGCGAACTCCCCTTTTCTTTTTTTTTTGTATTTTCTTTAAAATAAATAAATAAAAAACCAATAATGATAATAGTAAATGATGAAAATAACAAAGATGGTAATGATGAAAATGATAATGGAAACAAAAATAGTAATGATAATAATAATAAAGATGAATAATAATAATAATAAATGATGAAAAAGATAATAATATTAGTAATTAAAAATAATGATACTAATAATAATTATAAAACATTGATGAAAATAACAAATAATAAAAAAAACAATAATAATATTATCATTAAAAAAAAGGCAATAGCAAAAGTATTAATAAGGATAATGATAATATTAATAAAGGTGATAATAATGCTTATGGTGATACATATTAATAAATAAAATCTAAAATGAAGATAAAATAATAAAAGGTAACTAAAAATAAGAAAAAATTGAAAATTATAATGGAATGATGAATAATAATATGATAATGGACAAAGAAAAATATGAGTCAAAAAATGGGGTATGACAGGTTAAGTTGGGATTATGGTTGTTGTTGTTTTTGTGAAAATTGCTTAAATTGGTGAATTTGAATGAATTATTGACATAATTGATTTTAAGTTGATTTATGTTGTTAATTATGTGCTTATGAACATCTTGACATGATTAAAAAGTTGGAATTGTTGTTGTACAAATCTGTTTGAGATTTTAAGTTGTTTTGGGGAAAAAAATGGGGTTTTGAGACGAACTTTGAAAATTAACCGAAAATCTTGTGAAATTCATATCAATTGATGTTTTGTTGTGTAAGCATTGTTCAATTTGAGTGTATTGATCATGATTAATATCTGTAAATTGATTTTGGGTTGATGGGGATCAAAAATGGGATTTTTGGGCGAGTTTTAAGTGATTCCTGTAGTCGTAGCAACCACTGACAGCAACAACTTTTTCTGTTACGTCCCTTTTTTCACTGGTTTATGTTTAGAACTGGGTTTCGGTGTAAACATGAAAGTTGTAGATACGGATGTTAGCTTTCAAATGCTGTTGGTTAGACTTAATTTTGATTTCTAGAACTTGAGTTATGATCAAAATACTACACATAGGTCATGACACATTTTTCGTGAAACTTTCGCATACTTTTTTCAATGAATCTTGAAACATCCTTAAAATTAATAACAAGTCTAAGGAATCATTTAGAGTTAATAAATGAGTAGGTAATTATGAAGTTGCTATCTTTAATGATGTTTGGTGTAGTTTGTGTGATTAAATCATGAAACTTAAATTATGAGAATGTTGAAGATTGTAAATACTTGATGTTGTGATGGTTGTGATGTGTTGCTGTTTACACATGCTTTGATAATGCTATTGATGGTGCTATTGATGATGATATTTATGATGATATTGATGATGCTATTGATGATGCTATTGATGATGATATTTATGATGATATTGATTGTAATATCCCGCTTAGATACAACTATTATCAATGTTAGAAGCTATTAAGAAGCATGACAATTTAGTAAATAAGTGGCATGGCATTATGGTAAATAATGGTCAAGGGGAGATTATTTAAAAATGGAACAAGATATTTCCATTACCATTTTTCTTCTTCTCATCCTCTACCAAAAATCAGCTCTCCTCCCTCTTCCCTCTAACTCACACGCCCTCCTCACTCTATTGCCACAACCCATCAAACTTCATCCAAATTCTTGTGAAATTCTAGCAAAGCAAGCTTAGTTTGGAAAGCTAGAGCAAGAGAAAGTAAAAAGGAGAATCAAGGGAGAATTAAGAGAAGTGGTAGTTTGAAGCTAAGGCTTTGGAAATCAGAGTTAGCAAGCACCAATTGAGGTTTAAGGTGAGCTCCACAGGGTTTTTAGAACCCGCTTGAGTAAGTTTGAGAGTTTTTAGTATTATGACAAAGTTGTCGATTTTAGTGCCCTAATTCTTTTAACACCCATACTAATTTTAACTAGTATATTAGCAGGAGTGTTAAACTGATACTGGATACATTTAAATACAATACAGAAAATTGTTTGATAATTATACAAAACATAAGTCTTTGATACAATCCATAATCTGATACTAAATATTCTCCATAGTATTCATGTACATCATGTTACAATATAATATACAACACAAGAAAACATGAGCAGCACGATCAGTCCGTAGCTTTCTCTTTACCTTTTCTTCGTGCTACCTGCGAAGAACCTGCACCAGAAGGAAAGGGATGAGACATAACGTCTCAGTGAGCTCCTACCCTACCTACTGTTTGGCAACCTCGGGAAACCTAGGGTTGCCGTGCCTACCTCGGCGAACTCGGGGATACCTATGATCGCCAAGTCTCATTCTTACCCATAGAGGGCTACCTGTCTGTTTCTGATAATCTGGTGATCAAGGGGGAAAACCTAGGATCACTTCTGATAACTGCTAACTGACATCTGATAACTGTCTGAATAAATGTTTCTGATTGATAAAGTAATATAGTATTAACTGATCTTTATGTTAGCTGTTAGCGTTGAACAAACAATGTTATCTGAGTTCATTTTACGGAATGCCCCCGGGTGGAGTAACCCCGAAGTACAATCCCCTGATAACCGGTGAAAATTCCTATCATATCAGGCTAACACCGGACTCCTCTTATCGTCGTGCGGTCATCCTTGCGGAATAACACGTCCCACTGGCGTGAACCTCCTGTGTCCCACTGGCGTGAACAACAGAAGACACGACTTAATAATCTTAACTGATGCGTAAACCTCCCGTGTCCCACTGGCGTGAACAACGGAAGACGCAATATTATTTAATCTTATGCATGAACCTTCCATGTTCCACTGGCGTGAACAATGAAAGTCACGACTTAAAGGTAATAATCTTAATCTGTTCTCTACGTGAACCATTCGTGTCCCACTGGCGTGAACATCGAAGGCCACGGCTTAATCTTCTAATTCTTGTACACTTAACCTATAAAAGGTTCTAAACTTGAATATGGTACATTCTTGTATAATCTTATTATCCTATCAAGGTTCTCGACTCATCGTTCTCATGAGCCTTTGTCTATAGTGGAAACTATGTCCCTATCTTACTTGGTGTCTTAGGGATAAATCTACCCAATGTCTTACTTGATTCCTTGATTCTTAATGAGGTTATTCCTCAATGATAAATGAAGTTTCTAACCCCACACTCATGTTAATACAAGGCATACCATGATCTATTCTTCCATTTTTAAATGTACAAAGGCATACTGGCACTGTGCGGATGATTTCTGGCTAGGAAAAACACATTTTAAAAAGGGTGCATTGCTGGCTTTTTCGTGGCACGTTGCCACCCATCGTGGCACGATGGCTGCCTGATCAGTATGATCATGGCACGATGCAAGCCATCGTGGCACGATGAAACCAGGGGGTGCAGTCCCTGTAGCTGTTTCAGAAAGTTCAAAAACGAGTTTTATGATCCAACACAGTCCAGCAAGCATTCATACATCAAAATCAAAGGTTTTCAACATATAAAATCATGGCATATCACATATTAACATTAGGGAAACTAACTAATACAAATCTAGACAAAATCATCATGTTTATACCTTTCCTCATAAACCTTAAAATTTACCCCTAAATGGGTATAAAACTTAGTGGAGCTCACCTTAAACCTCCTATTGGTGCTTACTATCCTTGGTTCCCAAAGCCTTGGCTCCAAGCTATCTTCTTCTCTCAAAACTTCCTTGTTCCTTCTTACTTCTTGCTCTTGTTCTAGGTTTACTACCCAAACCTTGCTTGTGAAGCTTCTCTTAAGAATTGAATGATGGAAAGATGGGGTTATGGAGAGGAGGGTGTGGGCGTGAGAGGGAGGAGGGAGAGGGAGTGAGTGAACTGAAAATGGGAAAGAAAATGGAATGGAAGAGTGTAGATCACTCTTTTCTACTTCTTTCATTCAAACTTTCCCCCCCTTCTTAACTTATTTACAATATTGCCATGGCCTATTATTATCAAGTTATCATGCTTGCTTAATGACTTCTAACACAATTATCTGATACTTATGAGTGGGATGTTACAATCTACCCCCCTTAAAGAAATTTCGTCCTCGAAATTTAGAAGTTACCTGAAAATAAATGAGGATAGGTTGCTTGCATATCTGACTCTAGCTCCCACGTTGCTTCGCCGTCGGGAGAACCTTTCCATACAACCTTAACTATAGGAATCTCTTTGTTCCGCAAAGTCTTAACATCACGATCGATTATTTGTTCTGGCTCAGGTTGAAAGGTCAAGTCCGATCTCAAATCTATACTATCCAGCTCCACTGGTTGGAAAGGATCAGGAATGAATTTCCTCAATTGCGAGACGTGAAAGACATCATGTAATCCTGACATGGCTGGTGGCAGCGCCAACTGATAAGCTGCCGGACCAACACGTCGAAGTATCTGAAACGGTCCAAAATATCTTGGACAAAGCTTCTTGGTCCTGAAAGCCCCTCTTAATCCCAACTTGGGCGTAACTTTAAGAAATACATGATCTCCTTCATTAAACTCTAAGGGTCTTCGTCTCCTATCAGCATAACTTTTCTGGCGACTCTGTGCTGTTCTCATCTTATCTTGAATAGACTTAATCTTTAAGGTCGTCTCCTGAATGATCTCTGGACCCAAAATGCTTTTATCTCCAACCTCAGCCCAACAAAGCGGGGTTCTACATTTCCTACCATATAGAGCTTCATATGGTGCCATTCCAATGCTAGAATGATAACTGTTGTTGTAAGAGAATTCAATCAATGGTAGATGATTGTTCCAACTTCCTCCATCTTCTAGAATACATGCACGTAACATATCCTCCAACGTCTGAATAGTCCTTTCTGATTGTCCATCTGTTTGGGGATGATGGGACGTGCTCATCTTTAATCTTGTTCCTAAAGCCTTCTGAAAAGCTTTCCAAAAGTGGGATGTGAAGATCGGATCTCGATCGGATACAATACTGGCAGGTACACCATGGAGTTTCACTATCTCAGAAATAAACAATTCAGCATACTGTGAGGCTCGGTACGTAGTCTTAACCGGCAAGAAATGAGCTGACTTGGTTAACCGGTCTACTATTACCCATATGGAGTCATGTCCTCGCTGTGTTCGAGGTAATCCACTCACAAAATCCATGGTTATATCTTCCCATTTCCACTGCGGAATTTCCAATGGTACCAACATCCCTGCAGGTCTTTGATGCTCAATCTTCACTTGCTGACAAACAATGCATCTCGACACAAACTCCGCCACATCTCTTTTCATGCTAGGCCACCAATAATCTCTTTTCAAATCTTGATACATCTTGGTGGTACCTGGATGAATGCTGAAACTGCTCTTATGCGCCTCTTCTCTAATCAACCTCTTTAATTCCTCATCATTCGGAACAAAAATCCTTCCTTCAAACAGTAACACACCATCTGGTGCCCATGAATACTCTGCTTGACCAACTTTCCTCTGAAGATCTATATCCATGCTTTGCGCTTGTGCAATCCTAGACCGTAGGTCGCACAAAATCTCTAACTTGTTTATCAAGACGCCACCTTCCATCTCGGTAACATGGAGATTAAGATCTCTAAATTTTTCATACAGTCCACATGTGTGCATCATCACTTCAGCTTTGACTAAAGCCTTCCGACTCAAGGCGTCTGCTACCACATTAGCCTTTCCTGGATGGTACTTCAGATCAAAATCAAAGTCCTTCAAGTATTCCATCCATCGTCTTTGTCTCATATTAAGATCTCTTTGATCAAACAGATATTTCAAACTCTTATGGTCACTAAACAAATCGAATTGTGCACCATACAAGTGATGTCTCCAGATCTTCAATGCGAAAACTATTGCTGCTAACTCAAGATCATGGGTGGGGTAATTCTCTTCATGTGTCTTGAGCTGTCTGGACGCATATGCTATGACATTTTCCCCTTGCATAAGAACACTTCCCAGTCCTTTAGAGGATGCATCGCAGAAAACGGTGTACCTCTTTTCAGGATCTGGTATTGCCAACACTGGCGCCTTAGTCAACTTCCTCTTTAAAACTTTGAAGCTTCTCTCACATTCTTCGTCCCAAATAAAGGGTACGTCCTTCCTGGTGAGGCGTGACAGAGGTAAAGCAATCTGAGAAAACTTCATGATAAACCTTCGATAATAACCTGCTAAGCCGAGAAAGCTCCTGACCTCAGCTACATTCTTGGGTCTTTCCCAACTGAGTACAGCTTCAACTTTAGATGGATCAACAGCTACTCCTCCTTGAGAAATAACGTGACCCAAAAACTTAATCTCGGATAACCAGAATTCACACTTGCTAAACTTGGCATACAGCTGCTTGTCTCTAAGGACATCCAGTACAATTCTTAAATGTTGAGCATGCTCCTGAGGATCTTTAGAATAGATCAGAATGTCATCAATGAAAATCACTACAAATTGATCAAGGTAAGGTTGAAATATTCTGTTCATGTAATCCATGAATACTGCTGGGGCATTAGTTACACCGAATGGCATAACCAGAAATTCGTAGTGCCCATAACGCGTTCGAAACGCCGTCTTAGACACATCTGAAGACTTTATACGAATCTGATGATAACCTGACCGAAGATCAATTTTGGAAAATACTGTCGCTCCTTTAAGCTGGTCTAGTAGGTCGTCAATCCTGGGAAGAGGATACTTGTTCTTGATAGTCACCTTATTAAGTTGACGATAGTCAATACACAACCTCATGCTACCATCTTTCTTCTTGACCAACAAGACCGGAGCACCCCAAGGTGATACACTGGGTCGAATAAAATGCTTCTGAATTAACTCTTCAAGTTGAGACTTCAGCTCTTTCAACTCTGTGGGTGACATTCTGTACGGTGCCACAGATACTGGCTCCGCTCCTGGAATCAAATCAATTGAAAACTCTACCTCACGCTCCGGAGGCAGACTAGATACTTCTGAAGGGAAGACATCTAAGTATTCATTCACAATAGGAATATCACTGGGGCTTAACTCTGATTCTGAAGCCACAGTGAGCATCACATAGAATCCCTTATCTTGAGCACAAATGAATTGAATTAACTGATGGGTGCGGTTTATCAACTCAGACAGAGCCACACCTTCCACCGTATCACTGGTCGGCATATAAATACTCTTCTCTGAACAACCAATATACACATGGTTAGCAGAAAGCCAATCCATGCCTAGAATCACATCCAATTGCTCCATCGGGAGACAAACTAAATCAACATAGTAGGTCTTACTAGACACAGTGATAGGACAGTTTTCACAAACATACTTTGCCTCAATTCCGCCTTCAGTAGCGGTAGATACTAACATTGGAGGGTTCAACGGAGACAAAGGTAATTGCAGCGTCTCCACACATTTATATGAAATAAAAGAACATGTAGCGCCGCAATCAAAAAGAACTTTTACTGGATTAGTACCCAAATAACACATACCGGCAATTAAATCTTCATTGGCTACAGCCTTTGCACCGTCAAGGGAGTACACTCTGCCCCTACTAGTAGTTGTTCCTTCAGCTGATCCTTTACCACGTCTGTTTGGACACTCTGATATGAAATGCCCTGGCTGTTTACATCCATAACAAATACCAGCACCTATCAAACACTCTCCTTTATGCATCCTACCACATGTCTTGCAAGTAGGATTAGTCCGCAAAGGATTATGTTGTGGAGAGTATGTCTGCTTCCCTCTCTGTGGAGATCCTTTGGGCTTGAGTTTATCGTGATACTTATCTGACATCCTGCTCTTCTTCTTCTCATAAGCTGCTGATCTTTCTTTAGAGGTCTTAGCAAGTCCTGCTTCAACCACCAGACTGTCATGTACCAGTTCATCATAACTTGCAGTTCTTTGGAGACTCACTGCAGTGTCAATCTCGCCTCTTAAACCTCGCTTATACTGGTTCATCTTCCACACTTCATTCTCAGCATACTCGTTGTGTGTGGAATAGTAGGACAACTCTTCAAACTTCTTTGTAAACTCAGCAACCGACATACTACCTTGCTTCAATTCCAAGAACTCTTGCTCCTTCTTTACCTTGTAAGACAAAGGTAAATACTTCTCCAACATTACTCCTTTGAAGTTCTCCCAATTCACTTCTACACCATTGGCTTCCATCCTGCGCTGAGCAGATTCCCACCAGTCTTCTGCTGCGCCTCTGAGTTGGTTCGTGGCATAAACCACTTTGTCCTCTTCAGAACATTCTGCCATTCTAAAAATCTATTCCATTTGTTTAATCCACTTCCTGGCTTCTTGCGGTTCACCTTCTCCGTTAAACTCCGGAGGATGATGTCTGTTATACTCCCGGAACACGGGGTTCCCAATTACTGGAGGAGGTGGTGGCTGTGGATGGAAACCTTGTCCCTGCTGCATCATCTCCATCCATTGTTGTTGAGATTGGGCCTGTTGCTGAGATTGCTGTTGCATCATCAGCATCATTTGCTGATACTGTAATGCATTCTGAGCTTGTTGCTCTTGATATTGCTGCTGCCAGGCCTGCTGTTGTTGCATCATCTGTTCCCATGAATTAAGACTGGGTCCTCCACTTTCATCACTAGCTTGATTGGTACGAGGTCTACCTCTTCTTCTCCCAGACATCTTATCCTAGCTGTCATATACAAGTCAAAGTGATCAGTTTTAACTGAACATAACATCTAGAATAATGTCCTGGATCCAAGAGGTCCGGAAACTTGGATTGTACTTTAATGACCCATGGCACGGTCTGAATCGACCTGCTCTGATACCAATTTTAACACCCATACTAATTTTAACTAGTATATTAGCAGGAGTGTTAAACTGATACTGGATACATTTAAATACAATACAGAAAATTGTTTGATAATTATACAAAACATAAGTCTTTGATACAATCCATAATCTGATACTAAATATTCTCCATAGTATTCATGTACATCATGTTACAATATAATATACAACACAAGAAAACATGAGCAGCACGATCAGTCCGTAGCTTTCTCTTTACCTTTTCTTCGTGCTACCTGCGAAGAACCTGCACCAGAAGGAAAGGGATGAGACATAACGTCTCAGTGAGCTCCTACCCTACCTACTGTTTGGCAACCTCGGGAAACCTAAGGTTGCCGTGCCTACCTCGGCGAACTCGGGGATACCTATGATCGCCAAGTCTCATTCTTACCCATAGAGGGCTACCTGTCTGTTTCTGATAATCTGGTGATCAAGGGGGAAAACCTAGGATCACTTCTGATAACTGCTAACTGACATCTGATAACTGTCTGAATAAATGTTTCTGATTGATAAAGTAATATAGTATTAACTGATCTTTATGTTAGCTGTTAGCGTTGAACAAACAATGTTATCTGAGTTCATTTTACGGAATGCCCCCGGGTGGAGTAACCCCGAAGTACAATCCCCTGATAACCGGTGAAAATTCCTATCATATCAGGCTAACACCGGACTCCTCTTATCGTCGTGCGGTCATCCTTGCGGAATAACACGTCCCACTGGCGTGAACCTCCTGTGTCCCACTGGCGTGAACAACAGAAGACACGACTTAATAATCTTAACTGATGCGTAAACCTCCCGTGTCCCACTGGCGTGAACAACGGAAGACGCAATATTATTTAATCTTATGCATGAACCTTCCATGTTCCACTGCGTGAACAATGAAAGTCACGACTTAAAGGTAATAATCTTAATCTGTTCTCTACGTGAACCATTCGTGTCCCACTGGCGTGAACATCGAAGGCCACGGCTTAATCTTCTAATTCTTGTACACTTAACCTATAAAAGGTTCTAAACTTGAATATGGTACATTCTTGTATAATCTTATTATCCTATCAAGGTTCTCGACTCATCGTTCTCATGAGCCTTTGTCTATAGTGGAAACTATGTCCCTATCTTACTTGGTGTCTTAGGGATAAATCTACCCAATGTCTTACTTGATTCCTTGATTCTTAATGAGGTTATTCCTCAATGATAAATGAAGTTTCTAACCCCACACTCATGTTAATACAAGGCATACCATGATCTATTCTTCCATTTTTAAATGTACAAAGGCATACTGGCACTGTGCGGATGATTTCTGGCTAGGAAAAACACATTTTAAAAAGGGTGCATTGCTGGCTTTTTCGTGGCACGTTGCCACCCATCGTGGCACGATGGCTGCCTGATCAGTATGATCATGGCACGATGCAAGCCATCGTGGCACGATGAAACCAGGGGGTGCAGTCCCTGTAGCTGTTTCAGAAAGTTCAAAAACGAGTTTTATGATCCAACACAGTCCAGCAAGCATTCATACATCAAAATCAAAGGTTTTCAACATATAAAATCATGGCATATCACATATTAACATTAGGGAAACTAACTAATACAAATCTAGACAAAATCATCATGTTTATACCTTTCCTCATAAACCTTAAAATTTACCCCTAAATGGGTATAAAACTTAGTGGAGCTCACCTTAAACCTCCTATTGGTGCTTACTATCCTTGGTTCCCAAAGCCTTGGCTCCAAGCTATCTTCTTCTCTCAAAACTTCCTTGTTCCTTCTTACTTCTTGCTCTTGTTCTAGGTTTACTACCCAAACCTTGCTTGTGAAGCTTCTCTTAAGAATTGAATGATGGAAAGATGGGGTTATGGAGAGGAGGGTGTGGGCGTGAGAGGGAGGAGGGAGAGGGAGTGAGTGAACTGAAAATGGGAAAGAAAATGGAATGGAAGAGTGTAGATCACTCTTTTCTACTTCTTTCACTCAAACTTTCCCCCCCTTCTTAACTTATTTACAATATTGCCATGGCCTATTATTATCAAGTTATCATGCTTGCTTAATGACTTCTAACACAATTATCTGATACTTATGAGTGGGATGTTACAATTCTATTTTGCTAGTAATTCTTGATCATACATGTTGTAACCTGTTTATATGCCTTAGAAATTTACCCTTTAAGCTGTTATGATGTTTGGGCATGATTGGATAAGCCAAAATGGTGGAAAACACGTTTTGAACTTGCCCTATGCTGTCCAACTGCAGGTAAAATCGTGTCACGATTTGACAACCGTGTCACGATTTTATAGGCAGAGACTGCCACGATTTCTGGGTAGGAAATCGTGACACGATTTCCAAATCGTGTCACGATGGCACAGCATCACAGGGTTACTTTGTTTTTCTTCTGTACTTGCACCATTCTGGCTATCCAATACTACTTCAGACTCAAGGAACAACATGTAATGGCTAAGAGTTGTTAGTAAGCATCAGGAAAACCTATCCTTAGAGAATGAGTAAATCATGTAGCATGAAGATAAGTTCATATGTTAAGTACTGGGAGAATGTTCTCCCTAAGTGATGCATTTTATGCACCAATTGTAATAGAGAATCAGAATGCATCAGATATGCATAGTTCAGAGGGTGTAGCAGATATACACATACCAGCTAGATTATTTATCAGGATATGAATGTCATATATACCAGGAATAATAGTTAATAATCAGGATAAACTTTGTGTCTCCTGTGCTCTCGACCAGTTAGAGAGGACGGGGGGTTTCAGCATTGCTGAAACAGGCAGGAACTTTTCGTGAGGATAACCACACAGAGTTATAGTGTGTCTCCTGTGCTCTCGACCAGTTAGAGAGGACGGGGGGTTCCAGATACAGCTGGAACGGGCCAGGAACTTTCCGCGAGGATAACCACGCACTTAGACAAGAGGAGTCCGGTGTTAGCCTGAAATAATAGGATTTTCACCGGTTAGCAGGGGAGTGTGCTTCGGGGTTACTCCACCCGGGGGCATTCCGTAAAATGAACTCAGATAATATTGTTTGTTCAACGCTAACAGCTAACATAAAATGTATCAGTTAATATTCTATTACATTATCAGGCAGGAATAGTTATCAGACAGTTATCAGATATCAGGTAGCAGTTATCAGACGGTGATCCTAGGTTACCCCTTGATCACCAGTTTAGCAGGATCAGTCAGGAAGCCCTCTATGGGTAAGGTTACGACTTGGCGATCATAGGTATCCCCAAGATTGCCAAGGTAGGCACGGCGACCCTAGGTTCCCTGTGGTTGCCAACAGTAGGTAGGGTAGGAGTTCACTGAGACGTTATGTCTCATCCCTTTCCTTCTGGTGCAGGTTCGCAGGAAGCACAACGTAAAGGTAAAGAGAATGCTTTGGATTGATCGTGCTGCTTTAGTAATTTATGGATGTTGTGTATAAATGATGTATTATGATGTGCTTTATTGAAGGATGTTTTGTATCAGATTTCCAGATTGTATCAAGACTCATGTATTGTATAATTAATAAGTCAACTTTCTGTATTGTATTTAATGTATCCAGTACGAAATTTTAATACTCGTAAGAGATCCTAGGCAATCTCTTTATGGGTGTTACAATTTGGTATCAGAGCAGGTCGATTCAGACCGTGCCTTGGGTCATTAAAGTACAATCCAAGTTTGTGGACCTCTTGGATCCAGGACATTATTCTAAATGTTATATTCAGTTAAAACTGATCACTTTGACTTGTATATGACAGCTAGGATAAGATGTCTGGGAGAAGAAGAGGACCCGGTCGACCTCGTGCTAATCAGGCCAGTGATGAAAGTGGAGGACCAAGCATGAATTCGTGGGAACAAATGATACAACAACAACAGGCCTGGCAGCAGCAGTATCAAGAGCAGCAAGCTCAAAATGCATTACAGTATCAACAGATGATGCTGATGATGCAACAACAAGCTCAGCAACAGGCTCAAGCCCAACAGCAATGGATGGAAATAATGCAGCAAGGGCAGGGTTTCCATCCACAGCCACCACCTCCTCCCGCAATTGGTAACCCCGTGTTCCGGGAATATAATAGACATCACCCTCCGGAGTTTAATGGAGAAGGTGAACCTCAGGAAGCTAGGAAGTGGATCAAGCAGATGGAAAAGATCTTTAGAATGGCCGAGTGTTCATAAGAGGATAAAGTGGTTTATGCCACAAATCAACTCAGAGGCGCAGCAGAAGATTGGTGGGAATCTGCTCAGCGCCGGATGGAAGCGAATGGTATAGAGGTGAACTGGGTAAACTTTAAAGAAGTGATGTTGGAAAAATATTTACCTTTGTCTTACAAGGTAAAGAAGGAGCAGGAGTTCTTGGAGTTGAAGCAAGGTAGTATGTCGGTTGCTGAATTTACCAAGAAGTTTGAAGAGCTGTCCTACTACTCCACACACAATGAGTATGCTGAGAATGAAGTCTGGAAGATGAATCAGTACAAAAGAGGTTTAAGAGGCGAGATCGACACTGCAGTGAAGGTGAGAAAAACACACACAAGAAGGGGGGGTTGAATTGTGTGACTCAAAAACTTGTTCTTTTCTTTTCAAAAGCTTAACACTAGTTCAGAACCAGGTTCTGAACTGTTATCAGAAGTATATGCAGCGGATTAGCAAGTTAAAAAGAGAAGGGAAGAGAGACACACAGAATTTATACTGGTTCCTTCTCAATGTGAGAAGTAGTCCAGTCCCCTTGTTTTCCAACAAGAGAGTTCCACTATAATCTGAAGATTACACTTGCTCAACCACCAAGGAAGAGACTTCCAGTTGCTCAATCACAAAGAAAGAGGCTTCTAATGCTCAACCACAAAGGAAGAGGCTTCCAATGCTCAAGACACCAAGTCAAGAGACTTCCAAATGCTCAAGACACTAAGTCAAGAGGCTTCTCAATGCTCAAGACACTAAGTCAAGAGGCTTCTGACTCAGACCACAAAGGAATGAGGTTACAAATGCTCAGTATACAGACTGAGACTTAGGGACCAAACTGGTTTACAAATAAATGAGTTTGGGTTGAACACTTGATAAAATATCAGAGGTGTTCTCTTAATACAACACAGGTTAAGACTCTTAACCTTAAGAAATTCTAAGTTACAAAGACTAAAGAATTTCTAAGAGTTTTATGAACTTGACAGTTTTGACAAAGAAAACAGAGCACAGGTTCAGCAATTTGTTTCAAGAGTCTTAGACAAATTTCTTCTTCAAATCTTCTTCCTTTTATAGAGGGAATAGAGCTGTTGAAGATTTGCTTGATTTGAGAAAAGAGCCGTTGCAAGTTGGGCTAGGATTTCTGCAAATGTGTGCTGCACTTTTTTCAAACAAAACAGAGCAGCAGCCATTTTTGAAATGGCCTACCTTAAAAGCTGGGGAATGTTTGGGTCAGGGAGACAATTGTTCCATTGGGTTGTTCTGACACATCCAGGCATTAAATGCGCACAGTAACACTTGCTTTCCATGCCACATCAGCTTCAGAAGCTTCTGCGTGAACAGTGCATCAGAAGCTGCCTTGTACGGATCAGAAGCTGGTCTTCAGACGTTGACTTTTGTTGACTTCTTCAGAAGCTGACTTTTCGTTGACTTCTTCAGAAGCTGCCTTCAGACTCAGACTTCAGACTCTCACTTCAGGAGCATCACTTCAGGAGCACTACTTCAGGACCACTTCAGAAGCACCCAGTTTTATTCCAGCTTTGCAACTTGCTTCATAGCTTTCCTTTCTTGCTCTAAGCTTGTTCTTTCATAACCATTCTTAATTTCCAATCAATAATCACTTGGTTCTAAAATCACTTGAACAAAGCATTAGCAAATAACCAATTTTCCATTTAACACTTTGTTATCATCAAACCATAAAGAGAGATATGTTTACACATAATGTTTCAACAATCTCCCTCTTAATTCATAAGAGAGTTGTTAAACACATTTTGTTCCAACAATCTCCCCCTTTTTGATGATGACAAACATAAGTATTAAATCAGAAAATTGTTGTTGACTTAATTAACAAGTTAACTGCAGGGTGTGAGGTTTGTAAGCTCCCCCTGAGTTTGATCCAAGTTAATTAAGTTCATATTAAAACACAAATGTGAAAATTCCAGAATTGTTGTTAAGTTTAATTAACAATCTGACTTCAGGAGAGGTTTGTAAGCTCCCCCTAGGTCTGACAGTCCTCAAGGTTAGGTTTGTAAGCTTCCCTTGATTCTTATCCATGTTAATTAATCTCAACTTAAAACAATTAAGTGAAATTGACACTCAGAATTGTAAATAACTTGTTGACTTCAGGTTCTGAGGTTTGTAAGCTCTCCCCCTAAGTCTGATAATCCACAGGATGAGTTTTGTAAGCTCCCTGAGTCTTATCCAAGTTATTTTCAATTCAATTTACTCACTAAGAGTAATGTATCTCACAGAATGGTATCAGAGCAGAAATTCAATTCAGAGGCTAAGAGTTAAAAAAAAAATTCTCATAAGTTAAATTCAATCAGTATCAGAGCTTTAACCAGAGCTTTAACTTATGTTCAGAGCCTCAGGCTTTAAAACCTTACTCCCCTTTCATAAGTTAATATACTGACAAAATTTAACTTATTTTTGAGCTCAGGAGCTTTAATACTTGTTTTACTTTCTCCCCCTTTTGTCATCAACAAAAAGTTTTACTTACTCCCCCTTAGAAGAGAAGGATTTCAAAGACAAAATTTCTCCCCCTTTTAGGAATTTCTTCCCTTTTTCAAGAGAGTTTGAAAACAAGTGTATCAAAGCATTTTAATCTCCCCCTTTTTTTTTAAAAGGATTTGAAAACATTTCAAAAAGGTTCAGGATTGGGGGGGTTGAAAAACAGATGTGAGATATTTATGCAATCATATGGATAATCAAGCAGCAAAGATGAGCATCAGAGCATACTTGATTTTCAATGAGTATATGACTTTGCATTGAAAATAGAATGTTGTTCAGAAGCAGAAAAAGTTTAGAGCTTCTGATCAGAGCATTTTGTGTTCAGACCATGTTTGTTCAGTAGGTATGGTTCAGTATCAGAACAAAACACATAAGAAGGTATCAGAGCAGATCTGAGCTAGTTTGAAGAAAATAGTTCAGATCAGAGCAGGTCTAACTCATTTTTAAAATAAAATAGTTCAGATTATAGACCAACTGAAGGGTTATATCAGAGTCTGATACCAGAAGACAGTTTTAATACTGCTGAATCTTGTATCAGAACCTGATACCAAAATATGAAGGTTTATCTCAGAGTCTGATACCAAAATAAAACATTTCTAAAAACTGAACATGTTTGATACACTTTGGGCATTTGAAAAATGTGTCTGTGCTAAACAGTTTGAAAACAGACTGATATCAACTGAAAATTATTTGTCAAGCAATTTTAACATTGAATATCAGAGTAGAAAATCACATTTTTAAATTGATGACTTTGGGAGGATTAGAGTATAAACTTTCAAAGCTTTAATCATCATTGCCCAGGGTTATACTTATCAGATTCTGACCAAACATTAGATTCCTATCAGATTTAGAAGTCAGAAAATCCAGGTTCTGATCCTTCAGACTCTGAAGTTTTTCAGGCTTAACTTTCTTCAGATTCTCAGAAACTGAGTATCTGATAAGTCTTAGCTTATGATAAATTCAGAGACAAGGAATTCATTCAGATTCAAGCACATTTTCAAGAGATAAAGTGCATGTTCAGATTCTTTTTAATAAAATTGAATCTTTCTTCTGTTAGGGGTTTTGTGAATATGTCAGCCCATTGATGACCAGTATCAATGAACTGGATATCTAAAACACCCTTCTGAACATAATCTCTTATAAAATGATGTTTTATTTCTATGTGCTTGGCTCTAGAATGCAGAATTGGATTTTTAGACAGACATATTGCAGCAGTATTATCACAATAAATAGGAATATTGTCTGCATGAATCTGATAATCCTCTAATTGATGTTTTATCCAGAGCAGTTGTGTGCTACAACTTGCAGCTGAGATGTATTCTGCTTCTGCTGTTGACAAAGCAATGGTTGCTTGTCTCTTGCTGGCCCAGGATATCAGATTCTCACCAAGAAACTGACAGTTTCCACTGGTGGATTTTCTTTCAATCCTGTCCCCAGCATAGTCAGCATCACAGAATCCAACTAGCTTATAATTTAGAGATTTCTTATACAGAAGTCCCAAATTAGTTGTTCCTTTCAGATACCTAAAGATTCTCTTGACAGCAGTCATATGAGACCCTCTAGGATCTGACTGGAATCTAGCACACAGACATACACTAAATAAAATATCTGGCCTAGAAGCAGTTAAGTATAGGAGATAACCTATCATACCTCTGTACAGCTTCTGATCTACTTTAGAGCCATTGTCCTCTTTGCTTAAGGTGCAGGTGGGATGCATTGGTGTTGTCATCAGCTTGCAATCATCCAGCTGGAACTTCTTCAGAAGCTCCTTGGAGTATTTTGATTGATGAACATAAACACCATCCTTGCATTGGTTGATTTGAATTCCCAAAAAGAATTTCAGCTCACCCATCATGCTCATTTCAAATTCATCCTGCATTAACTTTGAAAATTCTTTGCAAAGGGAGGCATTAGCAGAACCAAATATGATATCATCAACATATATTTGCACAATTAAGATTTCTTTCTTAACAGTTTTCCTGAAAAGTGTATTATCAACTTGACCTCTTACAAAATTATTTTTAATCAAGAAGTTGCTAAGCCTTTCATACCAAGCTCTGGGAGCTTGTTTCAGACCATACAAAGACTTCTTAAGTTTAAAAACATGATTTGGATATTTAACATCTTCAAAACCAGGAGGTTGTTTTACATACACTTCTTCAGAAATTACACCATTTAAGAAAGCACGCTTAACATCCATTTGATATAAGATGATATCATGATTAACAGCAAAAGAAAGAAGTAACCTGATTGCTTCCAGTCTTGCTACTGGAGCAAAAGTTTCTGTGTAGTCAATTCCTTCTTGCTGGCTGTACCCTTGAGCTACTAATCTAGCCTTGTTTCTGATCACTTCTCCTTGTTCATTGAGCTTGTTCCTGAACACCCATTTTGTTCCAATGATGTTCTTATGACCAGGTCTTGCAACAAGATCCCAGACATCATTCCTTTGAAACTGGTTCAGTTCTTCTTGCATTGCTACAATCCAGCCATCATCAGCAAGTGCTTCATCAGCAGTTGTGGGCTCAATCATGGATAGCAGGCCAAGCATAGACTCATTCTGAGTGAATGCTGATATTGTCTTTCTTGGACTGTTCTTGTTTCCAATGATCAGCTCCTCAGGATGTGAAGACTTGTACTTGAATGAAGTTCTGGGTGGATTAGCTTCTGCAGAACTATCAGGGATGTGTTCAGAACCATGCTGGTCTTGATTTGCTTCAAGAGTAGTGTCTTTATCAGAGAGTTTCTCAGAGTCTTCATTGTTTTCAGCTTATGAACCTTCATCAGAACCTGAACTTGGTTCAGCTTCTGAAGGTTCTTGAGATTCTGACATCTGCAAAACTCTCAACCAGCTCTGGTATTTCATTACCAGGCTTCTTATTATCAAATCTAATGTGTATAGATTCTTCAACAACATGTGTTTCAGAATTATACACCTTGTATGCCTTAGATTTCTCTGAGTATCCTAAAAAGGTACCCTTTTGAGCCTTGGCATCAAATTTCTTTAGGTAGACTTTATTGTTTAGTATGTAACATGTACAACCAAACTGATGAAAATAAGAAATACTTGGTTTTCTTCCTTTAAACAGTTCATATGCTGTTTTATTCAGAATAGGTCTGATATAGATCCTGTTCTGAATATAACATGCTGTGTTTACAGCTTCTGCCCAAAAGTACTTAGCAATTTTAGATTCATGGATCATGGTTCTGGCCATTTCTTGTAAAGACCTGTTCTTTCTCTCTACAACTCCATTTTGTTGTGGAGTTCTAGGAGATGAGAACTCATGGAGAATTCCATGGTCTTCACAAAAGTTTTCAAAAGGTTCATTTTCAAATTCCCCACCATGATCACTTCTGATTTTTGAAATTTTCAAATCAGTTTCATTTTGTACTTGTTTGCAGAATTTGAAAAACACATCATATGTTTCATTTTTGGTTCTAAGGAATTTAACCCAAGTCCACCTACTGTAATCATCAACAATTACAAGTCCATACTTCTTCCCATTGATTGAAGCTGTTCCAACAGGACCAAACAAATCAATGTTAAGGAGTTCTAAAGGTTTAGAGGTGGAAACAATGTTCTTAGCTTTAAAAGAAGTTTATGAAAACTTTCCAATTTGGCATGCACTGCACAGTGCATCTGAGTGATAATCAATCTGGGGTAGGCCTCTGACCAGCTGTAACTTGCTAAGCTTAGAGATGAGTCTCCAGTTAGCATGTCCCAGCCTTTTGTGCCAGACCCATTTCTCATCACTCACAGACAGAAGGCAAACTACCTTCTGCTGAACAAATTCAGAAAAATTTATTTTATAAACATTGTTTTTCCTGCTGCCTCTGAACACTACAGACTTTTCTTTGTTACTGATTACAGTACATGTGTTCTTATTAAACAGGACTTCATAATTACTATCACATAATTGACTTATGCTAAGTAAATTATGTCTAAGTCCATCTACCAGCCAAACATTATCACTATACAGGGAAGAATTACCTATCTTACCAGTACCAATGATCTTTCCTTTCTGACTTCCTCCAAACCCCACAGTTCCTCCCTCTTTCAGAGTCAGGGTTTGGAACATAGACTTGTCCCCTGTCATATGATGCGAGCATCCACTGTCCAGGTACCAGGACCTTTCCTTTTCTCTGGATGACAAGCATATCTCATCTTCTTCATCAGAATCTGAGCATGATTCTGCATCAGAAAATGCAGTTGCCATCAAGGCAAGGTTTGCTTCTTCCTCATCAGATTCTGACTCATTGTCCAGATCATCCCATGTTGCCATGAGACTCTTCTTAAGCTTGTTTCTGAAACTGCTGGATTTTGAGCTGGACTTCTTTGCTTTCTCTTTAGACTTCTCCTTCTGAAGATCAGGACAGTCAGCAATGAAGTGCCCAGGCTTCTTACAGTTGTAACAGCTTTCCTTCTGAATATCCCTCTTTGAACCAGAACCAGATCCTCTAAAGTTACTGCTTCTGTTAGAGAATTTTTTCTTTCTATTCATTAGATACTGAAGCCTTTTAGAAAGCATTGCAAGCTCATCAGCATCTGAATCTTCATCAGAATTTCCCTCAGGAAATTCTTCTTCAGATTCAATAGCTTTTGTAACGACCCTATTTTCGTATATTATATTTTTATATATTCTATTTTATGGATTTGCATTTATAAATATTTTCTAGTAATCGAGGAATGATTATTTAGCGCGAGAGTAAGTTCGTAATCGAGTTTTTAGAGTTTTGGGCGTATTGGGCCAAGAGGGTGAATAGTGTTGGGCTTTAGTTTATGAGTATTAGTAATAATCATGTGCAAATGAATGTAGTAAGCCTTGTGAGATTGTATGGCTAGGATTAACCCTTGAGAGTTAGTAAGGATGGATGGCCAAGATTGATTTGGATTGGATATAAGATATTTTGTGAACATGAATAGTGCCATTTCCTCCTTTTCTTTGTGAGAAAACGTGAAAGAAGAAGAGAAGAAGAGCAAGAGAGCTAGGGCTTGGGATTGAAGCTTGAAGATTGCTAGAGAACTTTGATTCCAAGGTAAGAGAGTTAGTATTACATTATTACAAGTGATTGAGAAGGGGAGAATGTCTATTTCTCCATCCCAAACTTCTCCTCACTTTGTCTAAGTTTTGTTAGAAAGTTTTTATGGTTTAAAGTTATAAATGATTATGTTTTGCTTGATTGAATGCTAAGTGATGTTGTTAGCATGATTTGTTGGGGTTATTGTGTTGGAGTTCATAAGAAAAGTTTTGGAAAAAATAGTGTTTGAACCCTAATTTCTATGCTTGATGCAATCTTTGTTTGTGATGGTTTATAAATGATGATTTATGATGGAAAGTGGTTTTTAACAAGTTCTGGAACATTGGGTAACTTTGAATGGGCTAAAATGGTGGAAAAATCACATTTTTTATGACTGTGTACTGATACGGTCGCTTGTAGCGACGGAACATCGCTTGTAGCGACCAGGCAGGATAATTCCCTGCCTATCTGCGCTTGAAGCGACCACACGGGCGCTTGTAGCGACCAGGCTCGCTTGTAGCGACCAATGGTTCGCTGGTAGCGACCAAGCAGGATGATTCCCTGCCTATGCTCGCTTGTAGCGACCACGTGCTCGCTTGTAGCGACCAACTCTGAACAGGCCTTCTTTGTTGAGTTGTTTTGAGGGTCCTGGTACGCGCGGGGATGTCTTTTACTACTGTATTTTTAATAATACATTTTTTTGAAACCTTGCCTACCATTTTAATCCATTCCTAATGCTTTCTAAAGATTATTTTGTTTCAAGAAGGTTTTGTGTAAAACTCTAATATGTGTGTGGGTTATCAAAGTGTGTGGGTTTCCCTTTGAAACCCTTATGTGGGAGATTTTGACATGATTTGATTGGTTATTTGAGATTGTTAAACATGGTTGAGTTATACATGTTATGTCTTATGATATGGCCATGAGTGCCTAGTGTTGTGTTTTGTTGTTGTTGTTGTGATAATTATCAGAGTGCTGATAATTTAGTTGTGTTTATCAGAGTGCTGATAATTTGTTGTGTTTATCAGAGTGCTGATAATTTGTTGTGTTTATCAGAGTGCTGATAATCTAGTGTTCGTGTTTGTTGAATCATCATGCATTTCATGATTGTATGATATCCGTGTGCGGATAAGAAACCCAAGAGTGCTTGGTTATCAAGAGTGCTTGATATTATCAAGAGTGCTTGATAAGGATATAAGTTTATCCAAAATGATTTGGTACCACATGCATTAGTGAATGCATTTTGAGGCATGCATCTTTTGTGGCATTATGTGTGCATAATGGTTGTTATGTGGTAATTGTTATTGATGAGTTTGTGTATTGACAATTTCATTGTTGTATTTTAGTTATTGATGAGCCTTTGTGTTTTGTGTTTGATATGTATAATAATGCGTTATTAATACATGTTTATTGTTTTGTGATACTAACACTCTCTGTTTTGTGTTATGTGCTGGATCATTGGGGATCCAGATTATCAGGTTGGCGAGGCTATCGTTGAGGAATAGCCCTTTGCTGTTAGGAGTTTTTGTAGTGGTAAGGGCATAGCTTAGCTATCCTTACATTTTTGGTACTAGGTGTTGTATCCTAGTTAGAGTCTAGTGCTCTGATATTTGTAACACTATCTTGGGGGTATCTGAACTCGTATGTATGAATTAGGCAATGGCTTGTTGTAGAATTGCCTCTTTTGAAAATATTGTGTATATATTTTTGTGTAATATATGCAAGCTTAATTATAAGCATTTGTTTTGCTGTTTTCCGCTGCTGTGTTTGCAAATCAAATATGTTTTTGATTTCAGGTGATGTTTTATGAAAATGGGTTTCTTAATGTTGTAACTTCCTATGGCCTTAACGTTTTCTTTTATTAAAGTTAATAATCGGCGGTTAGGGGTTAGGGTGTTACAGCTTTCAAAGCTTTAGCAGGCTTTCTTTTAGACTTCAGAGCTAATGTTTTTGATTCTCTAACAGACTCATCCTCATTGAGTCCTAGTTCATGCACCTTGAGGGAGCTTATAAGATCCTCAATACTTAAAGTATTCAGATCCTTAGCTTCCTCGATAGCAGTCACCTTAGGTCTCCATTTGGATGGCAGGCTTCTTAAGAGTTTGTTCACATGGTCAGCAGTGGTATAACTCTTCTTCAGAATCTGAAGTCCAGAAACTAGAGTCTGAAATCTTGAGAACATAGTCTCAATATTTTCATCCTCTTTCATTCTGAACAGTTCATATTGCTGAACAAGAATGTTTGCCTTAGCTTCTCTAACCTTCTTATTACCTTCATAGTTAGAGCAGAGGGATGTGAAGATGGCCTTTGTTGTGGACTTGTCACTCAGCTTCTGATACTCTGAATGAGGTAGGGAATCCACAATGATTCCTCTCACATTGTGATGCTTCCTATAGATCTTTCTTTCTGCATCACTCAGAGCTCTTCTGTTGACAGCTACACCTTCTTCATCCACTGGAATTGTGATTCCATCTTCTATGATGTCCCATAGTGAATCATCAATCCCAATAATATGACTGTACATTTTACTCTTCCACCAAGAGAATTTTTCTGGGTCACCAGTAAACATAGGAGGTTTATTGTGTGACCTAGACTTTCTATCATCAGTACCATAGTCATATTGAACATATGTATGTCTAGGAGGAGGTGGAGGAGGAGGAGGTGAATCTTCATTATCAGACATGTTTTTCTCAGGATCAAGACTGACACACTGTTAAGTGTTAATATCAGAACCGGAGCTCTGATACCAACTGAAGGTGAGAAAAACACACACAAGAAGGGGGGGGTTGAATTGTGTGACTCAAAAACTTGTTCTTTTCTTTTCAAAAGCTTAACACTAGTTCAGAACCAGGTTCTGAACTGTTATCAGAAGTATATGCAGCGGATTAGCAAGTTAAAAAGAGAAGGGAAGAGAGATACACAGAATTTATACTGGTTCCTTCTCAATGTGAGAAGTAGTCCAGTCCCCTTGTTTTCCAACACGAGAGTTCCACTATAATCTGAAGATTACACTTGCTCAACCACCAAGGAAGAGACTTCCAGTTGCTCAATCACAAAGAAAGAGGCTTCTAATGCTCAACCACAAAGGAAGAGGCTTCCAATGCTCAAGACATCAAGTCAAGAGACTTCCAAATACTCAAGACACTAAGTCAAGAGGCTTCTCAATGCTCAAGACACTAAGTCAAGAGGCTTCTGACTCAGACCACAAAGGAATGAGGTTACAAATGCTCAGTATACAGACTGAGACTTAGGGACCAAACTGGTTTACAAATAAATGAGTTTGGGTTGAACACTTGATAAAATATCAGAGGTGTTCTCTTAATACAACACAGGTTAAGACTCTTAACCTTAAGAAATTCTAAGTTACAAAGACTAAAGAATTTCTAAGAGTTTTATGAACTTGACAGTTTTGACAATGAAAACAGAGCACAGGTTCAGCAATTTGTTTCAAGAGTCTTAGACAAATTTCTTCTTCAAATCTTCTTCCTTTTATAGAGGGAATAGAGTTGTTGAAGATTTGCTTGATTTGAGAAAAGAGCCGTTGCAAGTTGAGCTAGGATTTCTGCTGCACTTTTTTCAAACAAAACAGAGCAGCAGCCATTTTTGAAATGGCCTACCTTAAAAGCTGGGGAATGTTTGGGTCAGGGAGACAACTGTTCCATTGGGTTGTTCTGACACATCCAGGCATTAAATGCGCACAGTAACACTTGCTTTCCATGCCACATCAGCGTCAGAAGCTTCTGCGTGAACAGTGCATCAGAAGCTGCCTTGTACGGATCAGAAGTTGGTCTTCAGACGTTGACTTTTGTTGACTTCTTTAGAAGCTGACTTTTTGTTGACTTCTTCAGAAGCTGCCATCAGACTCTCACTTCAGGAGCATCACTTCAGGAGCACTACTTCAGGACCACTTCAGAAGCACCCAGTTTTATTCCAGCTTTGCAACTTGCTTCATAGCTTTCCTTTCTTGCTCTAAGCTTGTTCTTTCATAACCATTCTTAATTTCCAATCAATAATCACTTGGTTCTGAAATCACTTGAACAAAGCATTAGCAAATAACCAATTTTCCATTTAACACTTTGTTATCATCAAAACCATAAAGAGAGATATGTTTACACATAATGTTTCAACAATCTCCCCCTTAATTCATAAGAGAGTTGTTAAACACATTTTGTTCCAACATGCAGTAAGTCTCCAAAGAACTGCAAGTTATGATGAACTGGTGCATGATAGTTTAGTGGTTGAAGCAGGACTTGCTAAGGCCTCGAAAGAAAGAGCGATAGCTTTTGAAAAGAAGAAGAGTAGAATGTCAGATAAGTATCATGACAAGCTCAAGCCAAAAGGATCCCCTCAGAGAGGGAAGCAGACATACTCTCCACGATCTAATCCTCCACGGACTAATCCTACTTGTAAGACATGTGGGAGATTGCATCAAGGAGAGTGTATGGAAGGTGCTAATGTATGCTATGGATGTAAGCAGCCCGGACACTTCTTGCGAGAATGCCCCTTTAAGCGGGGAAAGGGAGTAGCTGAAGGAACTACTACAAGTAAAGGCAGAGTGTACTCTCTTGATGGCGCTAAGGCCCTGGCTAATGAAGATTTGATTGCCGGTATGTGTTATCTTGGTTCATACCCAGTAAAAGTTCTTTTTGATTGCGGCGCTACTTGTTCTTTTATTTCATATAAATGTGTAGAGACGCTGCAATTACCCTTGTCTCCGTTGAATCCTCCAATGTTAGTATCTACCGCTACTGAAGGCGGAATTGAGGCAAGTTATGTTTGCGAAAACTGTCCTATCACTGTGTCTAGTAAGACTTATTATGTTGATTTAGTGTGCCTCCCGATGGAGCAACTTGATGTGATCTTGGGCATGGATTGGCTCTCCGCCAACCATGTGTACATTGGATGTTCTGAGAAGAGTATTTATATGCCAACCAGTGATACGACGGAAGGTGTGGCTCTGTCTGAACTGATTAACCGCACCCATCAGTTAATCCAATTTATCTGTGCTCAAGATAGAGGATTTTATGTGATGCTCACTGTGGCTTCAGAGTCAGAGTTAAGCCCCAGTGATATTCCTGTTGTGAATGATTACCTAGATGTTTTTCCTTCTGAGGTAACAAGTCTGCCTCCAGAGCGTGAGGTGGAATTCTCTATTGATTTAATTCCAGGAGCAGAGCCAGTATCTGTGGCACCGTATAGAATGTCACCTACAGAGCTTAGAGAGCTGAAGTCTCAACTCGAGGAGTTAATTTAGAAGCATTTTATCAGACCCAGTGTGTCACCTTTGGGAGCTCCAGTTTTGTTAGTCAAGAAGAAAGATGGAAGCATGAGGCTGTGTATTGACTACCGCCAACTGAATAAAGTGACTATCAAGAACAAATATCCTCTTCCTCGAATTGATGATCTCTTAGACCAGCTTAAAGGAGCAACGATATTTTCTAAAATTGACCTTCGATCAGGTTATCATCAGATTCGTATTAAGTCTTCAGATGTGTCCAAAACGGCTTTTCGAACGCGTTACGGGCACTATGAATTTCTGGTTATGCCTTTCGGTGTAACTAATGCTCCAGCGGTATTTATGGATTATATGAACAGGATATTTCAACCTTATCTGGACCAATTTATGGTGATCTTCATAGATGATATTTTGATCTATTCCAAAGATCCTCAGGAACATGCTCAGCACTTGAGGATTGTTTTGAACGTCCTCAGAGACAAACAGTTGTATGCTAAATTCAGCAAGTGTGAGTTTTGGTTGTCTGAGATTAAGTTTTTGGGTCACGTTATTTCTCAAGGAGGAGTAGCCGTTGATCCGTCCAAAGTTGAAGCTGTTCTCTGTTGGGAATGACCCAAGAATGTGGCTGAAGTCAGGAGTTTCGTAGGCTTGGCAGGTTACTATCGAAGGTTTATCATGAAGTTTTCTCAGATTGCTTTGCCTCTGTCACGCCTCACCAGGAAGGAGGTGCCCTTTATTTGGGACGAAGAATGTGAAGAGAGTTTCAGAGTATTGAAAAGGAAATTGACTAAAGCACCAGTGTTGGCAATACCAGATCCTGAAAGGAGATACACCATTTTCTGCGATGCATCCTCTAAGGGACTGGGTAGTGTTCTTATGCAAGGAGAGAATGTGATAGCTTATGCGTCCAGACAGCTCAAGACTCATGAAGAGAATTATCCTACCCATGATCTTGAGTTAGTAGCTATAGTTTTTGCATTGAAAGTATGGAGGCACCATTTGTATGGTGCACAGTTTGATTTGTTCAGTGACCATAAAAGTTTGAAGTACTTATTTGACCAACGAGACCTTAACATGAGGCAGAGGCGATGGATGGAATATCTAAAAGATTTTGATTTCGATTTGAAATACCACCCAGGAAAGGCGAATGTGGTAGCAAATGCTTTGAGTCGAAAGGCTTTAGTTAAGGCTGAAGTGATGATGCATACTTGTGGGTTATATGAAAAGTTTAGAGATCTTAATCTCCATGTTACCGAGTTAGATGGTGGCATCCTGTTGAACAAGTTAGAGATTTCATGTGACCTACGGTCGAGGATCTTCCAAGCCCAGAATATGGATATGGACCTTCAAAAGAGAATTGGCCAATCAGAGTTTTCTTTAGCAACAGATGGTACCCTACTGTTTGAAGGAAGAATTTATGTTCCGAATAATGCGGAATTGAAAAGGTTGATTTTAGAAGAGGCGCACAAAAGCAGTTTTAGTATTCATCCAGGTACCACCAAGATGTATCAAGATTTGAAGAGAGATTATTGGTGGCCTAGCATGAAAAGGGACATTGCAGAATTTGTGTCGCGATGTATTGTGTGTCAACAGGTAAAGATTGAACATCAAAGGCCTGCAGGAATGTTAGTACCCTTGGAAATTCCTCGATGGAAACGGGAAGAGATAACTATGGACTTTGTGAGTGGAGTACCTCGAACACAGCGAGGACACGACTCCATTTGGGTAATAGTAGACCGATTAACCAAGTCAGCTCATTTCTTGCCGGTTAAGACTACTTACCGAGCCTCTCAGTATGCAGAATTGTTTATCTCAGAGATTGTGAAACTCCATGGTGTTCCTACAAGTATTGTGTCTGATAGAGATCCGATCCTCACATCCCATTTTTGGAAGGCTTTTCAAAAAGCGTTAGGAACAAGATTAAAGATGAGCACGTCCGATCATCCTCAAATAGACGGACAATCCGAGAGAACTATTCAAACATTAGAGGATATGTTACGTGCATGTATCCTAGAAGATGGAGGAAGTTGGAATGGTCATCTACCTTTGATTGAGTTTTCTTACAACAACAGTTACCATTCTAGTATCGGAATGGCACCTTATGAAGCCTTGTATGGAAGGAAGTGTAGGACCCCACTTTGTTGGGCTGAGGTCGGAGATAAAAGCATTTTGGGACCAGAAATTATTCAGGAGACGACCCTAAAGATCAAATCCATACAAGATAAGATGAGAATAGCCCAAAGTCGCCAGAAAAGTTATGCAGACAAAAGGCGTAGGCCGTTGGAATTTGCAGAAGGAGATCATGTATTCCTTAAAGTCACACCCAAGTTGGGATTAAGAGGAGCCTTTAGAACCAAGAAACTTTGTCCAAGGTATGTCGGACCATTTCAAATACTTAGACGTGTCGGTCCAGCGGCTTATCAGTTAGCGCTGCCACCGGCTATGTCAGGTTTGCATGATGTCTTCCACGTCTCTCAACTGAGGAAATTCATTCCCGACCCTTTTCAACCAGTAGAATTGGACAATATTGACTTGAGATCGGACTTGACATTTCAACCCGAGCCGGATCAGATAGTAGATCGTGATGTTAGGTCCTTGAGAAACAAAGAGATCCCAATTGTTAAAGTGGTTTGGAAAGGTTCTCCCGATGGCGAAGCTACGTGGGAGCTAGAATCAGAGATGCAAGAGAATTATCCGCATCTATTTTCAGGTAAATTCTAAATTTCGAGGACGAAATTTCTTTAAGGGGGGTAGATTGTAATATCCCGCTTAGATACAACTATTATCAGTGTTAGAAGCTATTAAGAAGCATGGCAATTTAGTAAATAAGTGGCATGGTATTATGGTAAATAATGGTAAAGGGGAGATTATTTAAAAATGGAACAAGATATTTCCATTACCATTTTTCTTCTTCTCATCCTCTACCAAAAATCAGCTCTCCTCCCTCTTCCCTCTAACTCACACGCCCTCCTCACTCTATTGCCACAACCCATCAAACTTCATCCAAATTCTTGTGAAATTCTAGCAAAGCAAGCTTAGTTTGGAAAGCTAGAGCAAGAGAAAGTAAAAAGGAGAATCAAGGGAGAATTAAGAGAAGTGGTAGTTTGAAGCTAAGGCTTTGGAAATCAGAGCTAGCAAGCACCAATTGAGGTTTAAGGTGAGCTCCACAGGGTTTATAGAACCCGCTTGAGTAAGTTTGAGAGTTTTTAGCATTATGATCAAAGTTGCCAATTTTAGTGCCCTAATTCTATTTTGCTAGTAATTCTTGATCATACATGTTGTAACCTGTTTATATGCCTTAGAAATTTACCCTTTAAGCTGTTATGAGGTTTGGGCATGATTGGATAAGCCAAAATGGTGGAAAACACGTTTTGAACTTGCCCTATGCTGTCCAACTGCAGGTAAAATCGTGTCACGATTTTACAACCATGTCACGATTTTATAGGCAGAGACTGCCACGATTTCTGGGTAGGAAATCGTGACACGATTTCCAAATCGTGTCACGATGGCACAGCATCACAGGGTTACTTTGCTTTTCTTCTGTACTTGCACCATTCTGGCTATCCAATACTACTTCAGACTCAACGAACAACATGTAATGGCTAAGAGTTGTTAGTAAGCATCAGGAAACCTATCCTTAGAGAATGAGTAAATCATGTAGCATGAAGATAAGTTCATATGTTAAGTACTGGGAGAATGTTCTCCCTAAGTGATGCATTTTATGCACCAATTGTAATAGAGAATCAGAATGCATCAGATATGCATAGTTCAGAGGGTGTAGCAGATATACACATACCAGCTAGATTATTTATCAGGATATGAATGTCATATATACCAGGAATAATAGTTAATAATCAGGATAAACTTTGTGTCTCCTGTGCTCTCGACCAGTTAGAGAGGACGGGGGGTTTCAGCATTGCTGAAACGGGCAGGAACTTTTCGTGAGGATAACCACACAGAGTTATAGTGTGTCTCCTGTGCTCTCGACCAGTTAGAGAGGACGGGGGGTTCCAGATACAGCTGGAACGGGCCAGGAACTTTCCACGAGGATAACCACGCACTTAGACAAGAGGAGTCCGGTGTTAGCCTGAAATAATAGGATTTTCACCGGTTAGCAGGGGAGTGTGCTTCGGGGTTACTCCACCCGGGGGCATTCCGTAAAATGAACTCAGATAATATTGTTTGTTCAACGCTAACAGCTAACATAAAATGTAGTTAATATTCTATTACATTATCAGGCAGGAATACTTATCAGACAGTTATCAGATATCAGGTAGCAGTTATCAGACGGTGATCCTAGGTTACCCCTTGATCACCAGTTTAGAAGGATCAGTCAGGAAGCCCTCTATGGGTAAGGTTATGACTTGGCGATCATAGGTATCCCCAAGATTGCCAAGGTAGGCACGGCGACCCTAGGTTCCCTGTGGTTGCCAACAATAGGTAGGGTAGGAGCTCACTGAGACGTTATGTCTCATCCCTTTCCTTCTGGTGCAGGTTCGCAGGAAGCATGACGTAAAGGTAAAGAGAAAGCTTTGGATTGATCGTGCTGCTTTAGTAATTTATGGATGTTGTGTATAAATGATGTATTATGATGTGCATTATTGAAGGATGTTTTGTATCAGATTTCCAGATTGTATCAAGACTCATGTATTGTATAATTAATAAGTCAACTTTCTGTACTGTATTTAATGTATCCAGTACGAAATTTTAATACTCGTAAGAGATCCTAGGCAATCTCTTTATGGGTGTTACATTGATGATGCTATTGAATGATGTGTGATAATGATACATGTTATGTGTTAAGTGACGATGTTTGAGTAAATGATGATGTTTAATTACTTGACTTGATGTGTGACCTTAGTGATTTGATAATGCGTTAGGTGATGATTTGCGGCTGATATGTTATATGGCGGAGTGAATTGTATAACAAATGGTGAGTGTATTTGGTGAGCATTGTCGAGTCTCTTTGTGGATCCATGCATTCATAAGTCAGTCTGGTGTGGTGTGTGGTGATTTCATTGCGGGGTTTTAAGATCTCGGGGATTTCACTGGCGATTGTATGGTGAATTCATTACGGGGTTTTAGATCTCGAGGAGTTCATCGGTGGCGGTACCGTAAAACATATAGAGTCGTGTTAGGCGCATTACATTCATAGAAGTCTTGTTTGGTAATGTTTTGGCGTAAACATGTGCATTTTGTGTGGTAAATGCTTAATTGATAAGTTCTTTTGATTGTGATTAAAATTATAAATTAATTGTTGATACTTAATGAATCTTGAGTGTTTGATATATGATTGGAGATTGTGATTGAGATTATAGTTGAATATGAATATGATATAAATGTTGAGTTATGTAACCATGCTTGCTTATTTAAATGTATATGTGATAATTGTTGATATGGCTTGTCTGACATACATGCGTTTATTATTCTCTTATGTTGATCATATATCTTACCCTCCAGTGGCTTTATTGTCGCCTCATCCTTGGGTGAATCTCTCATGGATGTAGACTTGCAGATTGAGGAATAGCTTTTTTGTGAACATGACGAGGATGGCGTTTTCCTACTCGAGTTTATCTGCTTTGGAGTCTAGCTTAGGAGCTTTGATTAGGACTAGGGGTTTATTTATGTTATACTATGAGATCTTTGGACCGAACCTTGTTGAGATGATATGTTAATTTATATGTTATGACCGAGACATGACAATTGCTTTGATGTTAATTATGTTTTATTCCGCTGCGATGTGATTTAATTGATGAAGTTTTTATCATAAATATTTGATATGAGACGTATGTTGAATTAGTAAAGTTCCAATGTAGGATAATTGCATGATTTATCTTTATATTTATGTTCTCGGGGATTGGGGCTTTACAACTTGGTATGAGAGCAGATCGGTCTAGTCCGGGCCAACACTTGGTGATTATCCTGTTGTATGCGACATGTATGTGAATACTGTCAATACTCGTTCTTTCTAGTTAGGTGGTCCTAGTGCGTTAAGTCTGAGAGTGGTATTGCCCTGTGAATTTTGGTGATGTGGATTTTAAGCTGAATTTGGTTTGTTTGCCTTTGGATCATGTGGATGTAATTTTTGGAATGGATTGGTTGCTAACTTTTGGTGTTAACATTAACTGTTTAACCAAGAGTGTGACTTTTCCTAAGCCGGAGGAGTGTGATGTAGGGAAGTTTTTGTCTGCAAGGCAAGTAGGAGCGTCGTTGGACAGAACGGCTCAAGTGTTTGTTATGATTGCTTCGTTGAAGGTTGGAAGTGAAGTTCAAGTTAGCGATTTGCCGGTAGTGAATGAGTTTGCGGATGTTTTTCCAGATGACATTATTGACTTACCACCGGAGAGAGAAGTAGAGTTTGTGATTGATGTTGTACCTGGAACTAGTCCTATATCGGCGCCGCCGTATCGGATGTTTGCTTCTGAGTTGGGTGAGCTGAAGAAACAGTTGGAAGATTTGTTAGATAAGAAGTTCATCAGGCCGAGTGTTTCGCCGTGAGGAGCGCCAATGTTGTTGGTCAAGAAGAAGGACGGTAGTATGAGGTTATGTGTGGATTATCGGCAATTGAACAAGGTGACCATTAAGAACAAATATCTTCTTCCAAGGATAGATGATCTGATGGATCAGTTGGTGGGTGCTCAGGCGTTTAGTAAGATTGATTTGAGATCCGAATATCACCAGATACGAGTAAAGTCGGAGGATGTGCCTAAGACTGCGTTTCGAACGAGGTATGGACACCATGAGTATTCTGTGATGCCCTTTGGTGTGACTAATGCACCCGATGTATTTATGGAATACATGAATAGAATTTTCCATCCTTATTTGGATCAGTTTGTGGTGGTGTTTATAGAAGATATCTTGGTATATTCGAAGTCTGAAGAGGAGCATACGAAGCATTTAAGGATCATGTTGCATATTTTGAGAGAGAAAAAGTTGTATGCCAAGTTGTTGAAGTGTGAGTTTTGGCTGCGAGAAGTGAGTTTTTCTTGGTCATGTTATTTCTAGAGAAGGAATAGCAGTTGATCTGTCGAAGGTTGATGCGGTGTTGCAGTGGGAGACTCTGAAGTCTATTTTTGATATTAGAAGCTTTTTGGGTTTGGCCGGTTATTATCGGAGGTTTATTAAAGAATTTTCAAAGTTGGCTTTGTCGTTGACGCAGTTAACTCGTAGAGGACAAGCTTTTGTGTGGGATTCAAAGTGTGAAGAGAGTTTCCAAGAGTTGATGAAGAGGTAGACGACTGCGCCTGTTTTGATTTTGCTGAATGCGAAGGATTCTTTTGTGGTGTATTATGACGCATCGAAGATGGGTTTTGGCGGTGTGCTAATGCAAAGTGGTCAAGTAGTGGCGTACGCATCGAGGCAGTTGAAAGTTCATGAGAGGAATTATCCGACAACGATTTGGAATTAGCAGTAGTAGTGTTTGCGCTTAAGATTTGGAGGCATTATCTCTTTGGTTCGAAGTTGGGCAATTTGATTTTCAAAACTATAAATTAAAATATTCGATCACATTATCCCATTTGATTTTCTTAATGATTCACTGCAATTCTTTTGTTATATCAATGTTGTAATATTAAGATCGTTTCAGCAAAAAAAATCTGAACCCCAAATGATAATGTTGTTATCATAAACTTATAAGCATGTTAAAAAACAGTAAAGCCTTCACAAATTCACATTTGGAGAAGTGAAAAGAGGACAGACAGCTATAACATTGTTCGGCATGGTGGAAACATACTTTTACATGCTGCAGAACATCTGAAGAAATTCTTTTGCAATTCACTCCTCAAACTTTTAGTTATAGAATTTTTACACCCCTATTTGCGTCACTAAACCTTTTTGCATGCATCTACATGATGATGATGATGTTTTGGTAATGCTTGAGTTGAAAATGACAAACAATGCTTGTTACGGTGGAATTGAAAATGACCAATGATGGTAGTTTCAAATATGGCGGAAAATGCAAAAGTAAAAGCAAAATTGCATGATAATAGTATGGAGATATTTCGTGATGTGCATGTAAATTGTTTTGAGAGTAATTCAATTACCTTGGGCGCACTACATTCCTTAAGTTATGGAAGATTTAGTACTAGAGAAGTTTGTTATTATGATGATAGACCAAGGTGTTGGTAAATTTACAATGATGAAAGAAGAAAATTATCTGGCTAGGTTGACCATTTACTTGTGCCAAATTTTTTAAAAAATCTTTTTTTTATTCTTTCACTCGGATAGATCCTACTACCACTTACTGATAAATTACTAAGTGTACGTTTGGACATCTAGGATTCAGTGATTTTGGCGGCAGAAAAGTCACGGTGACTTTAGTGTATTGTATGAAAGAGAAATGATAGGCAAGATGAGAGAGAGGGAGAGAAAGCAATATAGGAGAGACATTGACAAAATCACGGTACCTTTCCCATCTAAAAGGAAACGACTTCGACCATCTGTGTGGTTGCAGTGGTCTACTGCAACCGCAGTTCAGTCACTGCTATCTTTTGGCCGAACGTCACCGTGATTTTTAACAAACCCAAAAATGCTCTAATTAGACTTATTAGAGTTTAATCCAATTGTGTATAGAGATTGATAGGATATCTAAGAAAATCTATAACGTGAGACTTTAACATATCCTTTAAAAATATGTAAAGTCGCTTATAGTTTCTCACAATTGGAACGAGTCTATGTGACAACAAGGATATCTTAAAATTAAGAGAATGCCATGTATATAAGCAATACAGATTTAATGGTATCCGCACCCGCAAATATCCATACCTGCTATTAAACTTAGTGAATTACATAAATAACCTTAATACCTTTCAACTTCCTAATGGAGCGGACACGGATATCAGACTATCTGCATCCATGGATATCCATTTAAATCCCTAGTTCTAAGCAACCAATGGAATATACACACACTAGTGTGACATTTAGATAGTGTGACATTTTTTTGTTGAGGATTTAGATAGGTAACATTGTTCAATTCTAATTTAACGAATACATATTTGGTTTTGATTCCGCGAAACGAACACTACCAAACCAAACCGACTATTTTTAATTGACTCGAGTCTTTTTTCTAAAAAAACTGAAACACACCCCAAGGTTGTGTTTGATCTACTAAAAGGTAAGTATTGGACATAACAACACAAGACAGAAGAAAGTGTTGTTTATTCTCAGTAGAAGCTAAAACTAAAACCAATCTCATAAAAAGATAATATTAAACATAAACAAGTGCTCGGCTGCTCGTTGTAAGCACCCGTGGAAAAACGGCGCTGTTTATTTAAAAATTCAAGTTGAAACACTCTTAACTTTTATGTTCAGAATAATAGTTTGTTATCAAAATATACCACACATAACTAAACAAATCAATTACAAAAAATTAAGCAAATGCAAACAAGCTTTATCTAACACATGTGCAATAGAAAATGTCATCTGCACTCTGAGGCTTTGTTAAAGGCTATAATATGATCAAAGAAATGAAAAACAAATTCTGCATATATGATGACAATTCCATCCTATCAAAGTTATTTTTCCTTTCTCATCAAAACTAACAATATTACAACTTTACATCTAACATATGTATAATAAAGAAATTGATTGGTTCAAAAATAACTTACTCTGATATGCTACTTGTATTTTTCCATTATCCTGTTAGCCTCTTCCAAAGGATCATCCATAGGTTTGGTTGTAGTTCCTCCATTCCCGCTAGGTGGTCCTTGATCTTTATTGAGTGCTAGGTATGCAATTGCAAAGCATGCAAGTCCTATGATTTCCTATGAACAAACAATGTACTTGGGTTAACCACGAGATATAGCATTGAAGTTTAAAGCTTAGAACTATCCTAAAGTCTTAACCATTGGGAAACTTGTTGGCAATCACGGATTGCAGAAAATAGTGATTTGTTCAAATTTTCGAGACACTATAGTGCACATCTATAGTCGTTATTTGACAACACTTTGTACTAAATAACCTATTGCAGAACAATAGTGATTTGTTCAAATTCTGCTATAATCATAGCCGCTGTTTGAAACAGTGGTTTTAAGTAAAAAATTTAACCCTAGAAAAGGGAAAAGACATATTCTTTTCGATGCACAAGTTCCCTTTAATAACATGATATGGCCAGTACATTAATGAACATGGCAATTGGTTTCATATGAATTTATACTATAGCAATATAAAACTTTAAAACAATAATCTGATATTTTAATATGATATGAAAAATGGATGACTTACCAAAATAATGGAAGCTGTAGAGAGCAGAGACTTGAACACAAAAAGCGAAGCACATAGAGCCACAAGAGTTACTGAAATCCTTGCTATTGGTCTTGGTACAGAATTCTAGCATCAGCAAAAAGAAGAGAAGAAAAGAGAAACATGAAAAACTAGAGGGTATTCTAGTATTTGTAACAAACTTGAAAACAACAGGCAGTGTTTTCAATCGCGGATCGCAAAAAATAGCGATTTGTTCAAATTCCACTACACTGCAGTGCTATAACGCCACTGTTATAGCCACTATTCTACAAGACTTTGTACTAAATCACGTATTGCAGAACAATAGCAATTTGTTAAAATTCTGCTACCATATAGCACCAATATCTGCTATTTGACAACGCCCGGAAATGGTAATTGTGACTTACAGGAACTAGATTTGTGCCTGCATCAATTCCATCCTTACCAACTCTCCATGCATTCTGCAGAACTATCTCGTAACCACAGAGATAATAAAAAAGAAAGAGGAATAGTTAGGCTTTCTGGACAGGATTTATACAGAACAACTCTTGAAAAATTAAGTGTTCCCAATTATGAAGGACATACAATTGACACAAATAGCAAGATATTTCAATGTTCAACAAGTCTTAGGCTGTGTTTGGATAAACAACTTAACCAAACGATTCAGTCAAATTGTTCTCTTATAAGCTATAAGCTGTTTTCATAAGCTATCCTAGAGAGCTAATGAAAATAAGCTGAAAATAGCATATGGACATGTCATAAGTTTATTCTATAAGCTCTTCCAAACAGTCTCAGAGTGCTTACATCCTTGGATAAGCTTAAAGATGTCAATCCAAACAAAACCTTAATCATACATGGTGTTTTCCTTTCAAAATAGGATGCCTCATCACAAATGCATAAACTCAAGACCAATTGCTAATCTCGTGATTGATCCCACATGAATTTCCAAAAGACAAGCAATTATCAGGTTTAATCAAATACAGTAACCATCACGAAAGGATCATATCTTCCAAGTGGTCATCGACACATGAAAACTAGGTACATTTTAGGATTAAATTTAGATTTGAATATTCTCTGTGAAATTTTCACTTGGCATATACAAGGATGTGGCACAAATGCATTCATCAAAGAAACATCAATGCCAGAAAATGGTTACTAGCCATCTTACATCCCAAAATAAACTTTTTCTTGAGATTTAAGAGTTTGATGCCATCTAGCTCAAGCAATCTTTAGCATTATTTTTCTCTCATTGTTATGCAAATGCATGAAATCAGAAAATAGAGCTTAAGGTTAATTAAGATACAACGTATTTTAAAGGTTTTCGGTGAACTAACTCGCTAATCCAAGATCATGCTAATGTAATGTAATATTGAAGTGTCATTTGAGAAAATCCAAATGAGTGTCACTACTACAAATTGGTAAAGATGATGAAGCATATCCATTAACCGGTTCAATTTAGAATAAGAATTAACTAAGACTATTTAACTTCTTTTTTTACGAAGGAAAACCCTAGCTATGTAGCACCGACACTTCAGATTGGCAAATGAATCCCCTACAACAATTGTATGGTGGAGCAGTTGTAGAAATTGTTAACAGTACCCACATATGATGCACCATGAAGGTGCCATAGGGGATCCAAACCCGTCTATGTGTGAGTGTTGTGTCAGGTGTGTGTCGGTGCTTCACTGGGTTAAGCACACTAGTTGAAGTTGTTACTAGGTGACTAGGAGAGCACCTATTCAATTAATATAGTTCCTTAATGGCCTGTATGGATTGACTTATCTTTGAACTTATGAAAAATAACTTATCCAAATAAATAAGTTTTTATGATAATTCATAAGTTCTCACTAACGAAAATTGTATCTTCATAAACTGGTTTTTCATAAACTATCTTTACAACTTTATGAATAATACATAAAAGTTTATTTATTTGCATAAGCTGTTTTGCATAAGTTCAAAAATAAACCAATTCAAAATGACAAAACTAATATCGAAGTTTCTTAAATAATATCGAAGTTTCTTCAATTTATCCATCACTTTTCAACTTTCCATAAAGTTTCTGCTAACATCAAAACTAGAGTTTGCCACATAAAAAAACAACTGCAAGGTATTATTAATAAGAACCCATTAACAAAACATGAAATTATCATCCCTTCACCTCTTCTAAACACTACAACCAAAATCTAATTAACCAAACTAAGAGAAATACATAAATCCAAAATAACTTGTTTAATAAAAAATACATGAAAGTTGAGGCTAACCTTTAGATAAATTCGATTGTTCTGCAAAAACAACGAAATTGGAGCGAGGTTTTTGGCTTCTAGAAATCTTGAATTGAGTATTTGACAGGAAAGTTTGCTTCTTTAACTTCAAAAGCGAATTGGGAGAACGAAATTGATGATGGGCAGGAGCCAAAGTTCGATTTTGACAGCAACATGGAACAGAACTAAAGTTGTTAACAAAAGCATTGGCAAACATTTTTTTTTTCCTCAAATGTAAAATTGAATATGCAAAAAAGAAGGGTAGTTCCAATCGAAGGGATTAAACAATGTAGTTTTGATTGGTTTTAGATGGGAATGGAAGAGGTATAGTATGAATGAAACATCGGAGAACAAACATTAGGATGAAGACAAAGGGGAACAGAGTAGCATGTCTTTGTTGTTAGCCACAAGCTCAAAAGTTATTGGGCCCTTAAGTCAGTCTTGTAGCCCAAGAATGGCCCAAAGTTTTGTGCATAGTTATTGGAAAATTGCTCTTCTCCCATACAAAATTGCTCATTCCCACGTGAACTGACAAAAATAACCCCAACGTGAGTTAACTCACGTTCGGTAGCACTAATATGAGTTAAGTCACGTTGGGTTATAACATATTTGAGTTAAGTCAGACAAGGTTATAACCTAGTTGAGTTAAGTTAGGCAAGGTTATACCCTACTTTGAGTTAAGTCAAGTAGGGTTATAACCTACTTGAGTCAAATCATGTTGGGTTATAAAATATACAAATTTATTTATTTGCGTTATCTTCATTCTTTTGAGTTTTGAAAGAGACTTGCAAATTTATATAGTTGATTCAAAAGAATACATGTGATGTATTCTCTTCATTCTTTTGAATTTTGAAAGAGACTTGCAAATTTTTACACTAAGTATAAGACACTTCAATACCAACATTTTCGACAAACTTCCATGAATTTAATTTAAATTCAACATCATGATGATACAACATCCTTAGGGAGAATGTAATGTAACGCAACACTTTGTTTAAAACTAAATAAATTTGTCGTATTTTATTGTTTTGGTATTGATTTTGCGTACTTGTGTATTTTTAGTTAGGTTTTATTTTGAAAATAAATAAATTGATTATCAAGTACACAAATAGGTTATAACTCAACATGACTTAACTCAAGTAGGTTATAACCCTACCTGACTTAACTCACGTTGGTGCTACCGAACGTGAGTTAACTCACATTGGAGTTATTTTCGTCGGTTCACGTGGAAATGAGTAATTTTGTATAGGAGAAGAGCAATTTCCTAGTTATTGACTATTTTTTTCCACCCTAAATATCTTTCGTGCACCTTTCAAAATCTTCATTTTTCACTCATTCAGATTATAACTAGGAAAAGTTTTGGCTATTTCAATTTATATAATCTGAAAATGTTCGATACATATAAAAGAGAAAAAATTTGTCATTAAATCACATTCTACCTCAACAGCAACAACAACATAATTTAACCACAACAATTTCAACATTATAATTCAACAACGTAAAACAGTAATAACTATAACACACATGTAACATAAAATAAAAATAGTGCCACCACTATCCAAAGGTTACAACCAAAAGATTCAAGCAAAAATTAAAAAACATAAATTATCCAAATGTTACAACACAATCATAACACTACTGGGTAACATGGCCACCCCTAACACGCCTACGACGATAGATCTTCCATCCGTAAACCTCTTACACAATCGCATGCAAACTCTCCCATGTCAGACTTCCTTGCTCCACCACACCACCACCCATGATGCTCAAGACATGGTTTATGATGCTTCCTAACTGTTCGTTCATGTCTAGCCACTGGCGAACTCCCTGACCCTCTGCAGCAACCTCGCCAAGGGCTCCTGCTCAGGTGGCGTCGGGATATGAACATTATCCGGCAGAGGTATGATGCAAGGATGTGAAATGCAACAACCCGATTTTTAGGATTTATTTATTTAATTTTTTATGTGTGTTTAATTGTTTATTTAAGTGATTTATTGAATTTTGGGAGCTGAAGGGTATTTTGGTAATCTGAGAGTTAGTGACATATTTGAAATATGTTAGAAGTTCAAAATTTGAATATTTGAAAATAGTGGTGTATAAGTAATAGAGGGTTTAAGTGAAGTAAAAGTGTAGAGAAAAATATTGTTAGTTAATCGTAATAAACCTTATTTTATTTTAAAAGGTAACAAACTTTGTTTTAAAAGATATATTTGAAATCGTAACAAACCTTATTTTATTTTAAAAGGTAACAAACTTTGTTTTAAAAGATATATTTGAAATCGTAACAAACCCTAGAAACCTATTATAAATACACTAGTTAGTGGTGAGTGAATTAGGTTATTCATTATTCACATAACTTTTGAGAGGCAAGAGAGAGATAGAGAGAAGAGGCTTGGAGAAGAGGAAAGCTAGAAAATTAAAGGGGAAGGAGAGGAATGCACTAAGAATAACAAGAATAGCGAGGAAACTAAGGTAAGAGGGGAGATTATGATTAACATATGGGTTTAAGAAGCAATTGCGTGTTTGGGAGCTTTTAGATTATAGGTTAATATTATGAATTATGATTAATTGTGTTGATTTTCGTGTTCTTTGTTGATGAATGAATTGAATATGTGTTAAGTTTTTGATTTCATGCTTTTACTTCGTCAAAACTCATGTTTGATTTTGTTAATTATGAACTTTGTGAAATTTGGTGAAATTAATGAATAACATGATAATTGGTGTTGTTTATGATTAATTGAATTGAATTTGAGTATGATTATGTATTTGGGTTATGAAATTATGAGGTTATTGTTTGGGCTAAGTTGGGATTATGGTTGTTGTTGTTTATGTGAAAATTGCTTAAATTGGTGAATTTGAATGAATTATTGACATAATTGATTTTAAGTTGATTTATGTTGTTAATTATGTGCTTATGAACATGTTGATATGATTAAAAAGTTGGAATTGTTGTTGTACAAATATGTTTGAGATTTTAAGTTGTTTTGGGGAAAAAAAATGGGTTTTTGAGACGAACTTTGAAAATTAACCGAAAATCTTGTGAAATTCATATCAATTGATGTTTTGTTGTGTAAGCATTGTTTAATTTGAGTGTATTGATCATGGTTAATATCTGTAAATTGATTTGGGTTGATGGTGATCAAAAATGGGATTTTTGGGCGAGTTTTAAGTGATTCCTGTAGCCGTAGCAACCACTGACAGCAACAACTTTTTCTGTTACGTCCCTTTTTTCACTAGTTTATGTTTAGAATTGGGTTTCTGTGTAAACATGAAAGTTGTAGATACAGATGTTAGCTTACAAATGCCGTTGGTTAGACTTAATTTTGATTTCTGGAAGTTGAGTTATGATCAAAATACTACACATAGGTCATGACACATTTTTCGTGAAACTTTCGCATACTTTTTTCATTGAATCTTGAAACATCCTTAAAATTAATAACAAGTCTAAGGAATCATTTAGAGTTAATAAATGAGTCGGTAATTATGAAGTTGCGATCTTTAATGATGTTTGGTGTCGTTTGTGTGATTAAATCATGAAACTTAAATTATGAGAATGTTGAAGATTGTAAATACTTGATGTTGTGATGGTTGTGATGTGTTGTTGTTTACACATGATTTGATAATGCTATTGATGGTGCTATTGATGATGATATTTATGATGCTATTGATGATGATATTTATGATGATATTAATGATGCTATTGATGATGCTATTGATGATGATATTTATGATGATATTGAATGATGTGTGATAATGATGCATGTTATGTGTTAAGTGACGATGTTTGAGTAAATGATGATGTTTAATTACTTGACTTGATGTGTGACCTTAGTGATTTGATAATGCGTTAGGTGATGATTTGCTGATGATATGTTATATGACGGAATGAATTGTATAACAAATGGTGAGTGTATTTGTTGAGCATTGTCGAGTCTCTTTGTGGATCCATGCATTCATAAGTCAGTCTGGTGTGGTGTGTGGTGATTTCATTGCGGGGTTTTAAGATCTCGGGGATTTCATTGGCGATTGTATGGTGAATTCATTTCGGGGTTTTAGATCTCGAGGAGTTCATCGGTGGCGGTACCGTAAAACATATAGAGTCGTGTTAGGTGCATTACATTCATAGAAGTCGTGTTTGGTAATGTTTTGGCGTGAACTTGTGCATTTTGTGTGGTAAATGCTTAATTGATAAGTTCTTGTGATTGTGATTAAAATTATAAATTAATTGTTGATACTTAATGAATCTTGAGTGTTTGATATATGATTGGAGATTGTGATTGAGATTATAGTTGAATATGAATATGATATAAATGTTGAGTTATATAACCATGCTTGCTTATTTAAATGTATAAGTGATAATTGTTGATATTGCTTGCCTGACATACATGCGTTTATTATTCTCTTATGTTGATCATATATCTTACGCTCCAGTGGCTTTATTGTCGCCTCATCCTTGGGTGAATCCCTAATGGATGTAGACTTGCAGGTTGAAGAATAGCTTTTTTGTGAACATGACGAGGATGTCGTTTGCCTACTCGAGTTTATCTGCTTTGGATTCTAGCTTAGGAGCTCTGATTAGGACTAGGGATTTATTTATGTTATACTATGAGATCTTTGGACTGAACCTTGTTGAGATGATATGTTAATTTATATGTTATGACCGAGACATGACAATTGCTTTGATGTTAATTATGTTTTATTCCGCTGCGATGTGATTTAATTGATGAAGTTTTTATCATAAATATTTGATATGAGACGTATATTGAATTAGTAAAGTTCCAATGTAGGATAATTGCATGATTTATCTTTATATTTATGTTCTCGGGGATTGGGGCTTTACAACTTGGTATCAGAGCAGATCAGTCTAGTCCGGGCCAACACTTAATGATTATCCTGTTGTATGCGACATGTATGTGAATACTGTCAATACTCGTTCTTTCTAGTTAGGTGGTCCTAGTGCGTTAAGTCTGAGAGTGGTATTGCCCTGTGAATTTTGGTGATGTGGATTTTAAGCTGAATTTGGTTTGTTTGCCTTTGGATCATGTGGATGTAATTTTTGGAATGGATTGGTTGCTAACTTTTGGTGTTAACATTAACTGTTTAACCAAGAGTGTGACTTTTCCTAAGCCGGAGGAGTGTGATGTAGGGAAGTTTTTGTCTGCAAGGCAAGTAGGAGCGTCGTTGGACGGAACGGCTCAAGTGTTTGTTATGATTGCTTCGTTGAAGGTTGGAAGTGAAGTTCAAGTTAGCGATTTGCCGGTAGTGAATGAGTTTGCGGATGTTTTTCCAGATGACATTATTGACTTACCACCGGAGAGAGAAGTAGAGTTTGTGATTGATGTTGTACCTGGAACTAGTCCTATATCGGCGCCGCCATATCAGATGTTTGCTTCTGAGTTGGGTGAGCTGAAGAAACAGTTGGAAGATTTGCTAGATAAGAAGTTCATCAGGCCGAGTGTTTCGCTGTGGGGAGCGCGAGTGTTGTTGGTCAAGAAGAAGGATGGTAGTATGAGGTTATGTATGGATTATCGGCAATTGAACAAGGTGACCATTAAGAACAAATATCTTCTTCCAAGGATAGATGATCTGATGGATCGGTTGGTGGGTGCTCAGGTGTTTAGTAAGATTGATTTGAGATCCGAATATCAACATATACGAGTAAAGTCGGAGGATGTGCCTAAGACTGCGTTTCGAACGAGGTCTAGACACCATGAGTATTCTGTGATGCCCTTTGGTGTGACTAATGCACCCGGTGTATTTATGTAATACATGAATAGAATTTTCCATCCTTATTTGGATCAGTTTGTGGTGATGTTTATAGAAGATATCTTGGTATATTCGAAGTCTGAAGAGGAGCATACGAAGCATTTAAGGATCATGTTGCATATTTTGAGAGAGAAAAAGTTGTATGCCAAGTTGTTGAAGTGTGAGTTTTGGCTGCGAGAAGTGAGTTTTCTTGGTCATGTTATTTCTAGAGGAGGAATAGCAGTTGATCCGTCGAAGGTTGATGCGGTGTTGCAGTGGGAGACTCCGAAGTCTATTTTTGATATTAGAAGCTTTTTGGGTTTGGCCGGTTATTATCGGAGGTTTATTAAAGAATTTTCAAAGTTGGTTTTGCCGTTGACGCAGTTAACTTGTAGAGGACAAGCTTTTGTGTGGGATTCAAAGTGTGAAGAGAGTTTCCAAGAGTTGATGAAGAGGTAGACGACTGCGCCTGTTTTGATTTTGCCGAATGCGAAGGATTCTTTTGTGGTGTATTATGACGCACGAAGATGGGTTTTGGCGGTGTGCTTATGCAAAGTGGTCAAGTAGTGGCGTACGCATCGAGGCAGTTGAAAGTTCATGAGAGGAATTATCCGACAACGATTTGGAATTAGCGGTAGTAGTGTTTGCGCTTAAGATTTGGAGGCATTATCTCTTTGGTTCGAAGTTGGTCAATTTGATTTTCAAAACTATAAATTAAAATATTCGATCACATTATCCCATTTGATTTTCTCAATGATTCACTGCAATTCTTTTTTTATATCAATGTTGTATATTAAGATCGTTTCTGCAAAAAAATTCTGAACCCCAAATGATAATGTTGTTATCATAAACTTATTTATAAGCATGTTAAAACACAGTAAAGCCTTCACCAATTCACATTTGGAGAAGTGAAAAGAGTACACAGCTATAACATTGTTAGGCATGGTGGAAACATACTTTTACATGCTGCAGAACATCTGAAGAAATTCTTTTGCAATTCACTCCTCAAACTTTTAGTTATAGAATTTTTACACCCCTATTTGCGTCACTAAACCTTTTTGCATGCATCTACATGATGATGATGATGTTTTGGTAATCTTGAGTTGAAAATGACAAACAATGCTTGTTACGGTGGAATTGAAAATGACCAATGATGGTAGTTTCAAATATGGCGGAAAATGCAAAAGTAAAAGCAAAATTGCATGATAATAGTATGGAGATATTTCGTGATGTGCATGTAAATTGTTTTGAGAGTAATTCAATTACCTTGGGCGCATTACATTCCTTAAGTTATGGAAGATTTAGTACTAGAGAAGTTTGTTATTATGATGATAAACCAAGGTGTTGGTAAATTTACAATGATGAGAGAAGAAAATTATCTGGCTAGGTTGACCATTTACTTGTGCCAAATTTTTTAAAAAATCTTTTTTTTATTCTTTCACTCGGATAGATCCTACTACCACTTACTGATAAATTACTAAGTGTACGTTTGGACATCTAGGATTCAGTGATTTTGGCGGCAGAAAAGTCACGGTGACTTTAGTGTATTTTATGAAAGAGAATGATGAAAGAGAAATGATAGGCAAGATGAGAGAGAGGGAGAGAGCAATATAGGAGAGACATTGACAAAATCACGGTACCTTTCCCATCTAAAAGGAAACGACTTCGACCATCTGTGTGGTTGCAGTGGTCTACTGCAACCGCAGTTCGGTCACTGCTATCTTTTGGTCGAACGTCACCGTGATTTTTAACAAACCCAAAAATGCTCTAATTAGACATATTAGAGTTTAATCCAATCGTGTATAGAGATTGATAGGATATCTAAGAAAATCTATAACGTGAGACTAACATATCCTTTAAAAATATGTAAAGTCGCTTATAGTTTCTCACAATTGGAACGACTCTATGTGACAACAAGGATATCTTAAAATTAAGAGAATGCCATGTATATAAGCAATCTCAATTATAGGATTTTTTTTAAGGATAAAAGATATAAATTCAAGTAATTAATATTATGAGTTCCTTATATGCAATAACCATTAGTTAAACTGGGATTTAGCTATTCATTTCAATACGCTGTAGTGTAGGTATACATATATAATAGAAGCGGTTATTAGCTTAACATGCTATTTTGTCCAGAAGGGGTGTGGTTATTAAAATAAACACCACCTTGTTCATTATTGTGTATCTTTCTGATTTGGGCCTTATGGAGTCTTAGTCTTTAAATCATTACATTAAAGTTGAATTTAATAAAAAAAAAAAAAGGATTGATTGTTTAAATCCTATTTTATATATATCATATTAGGTCACAAAGCAACTCACTTGGTTCCTCACCATGAAAGATGTTCTAAGTAGGGTTAAAAAAAAATCCGCATCCGTGGATATCCATGGATAAAATCTGTCACGGACACGGAGCGGATATCTTAATGAAGATCAATGGATAAAATATATGGATATCCATGAATAAAATAAATAGATATTTTAACTACCCGTTACCCGTTAATTGATGTATACAGATACAGATTTAATGGTATCCGCACCCGCAAATATCCATACCCGCTATTAAACTTAGTGAATTACATAAATAACCTTAATACCTTTCAACTTACTAAGCAAAAAATTTTAATACCTTTGAACTTTATTTATGTTTTTGTTGAGTCAAGGATCTTTGTTGTTGTTGTAATGTATGAATATTATATTTTGCTAAATAAAAAAAATGCATGTGATGAACTTTTGTTTTTAAATTTTAGCTAAAAAATATTAACAATTTCTTTTATAATGTTATCCATGGATATCTGTATAAACCGGTGGATACTTCAAAATCCGTAGATTACCCGCTAAACGGATATCCAGACGGATATGGATAGGATACAAATTTCGTATTTATCCAATGAAGCGAACGCGGATATCAGACTATCTGCATCCATGGATATCGATTTAGATCCCTAGTTCTAAGCAACCAATGGAATATACACACAATAGTGTGACATTTAGATAGTGTAACATTTTTTTGTTGAGGATTTAGATAGGTAACATTGTTCAATTCTTATTTAACGAATAATATTTGGTTTTGATTCCGCGAAACGAACACTACCAAACCAAACCGACTATTTTTAATTGACTCGAGTCTTTTTTCTAAAAAAACTGAAACACACCCCAAGGTTGCGTTTGATCTACTAAAATGTAAGTATTGGACATAACAACACAAGACAAAAGAAAGTGTTGTTTATTCTCAGTAGAAGCTAAAACTAAAACCAATCTCATAAAAAGATAATATTAAACATAAACAAGTACTCGGCTGCTCGTTGTAAGCACCCGTGGAAAAACGGCACTGTTTATTTAAAAATTCAAGTTGAAACACTCTTAACTTTTATGTTCAGAATAATAGTTTGTTATCAAAATATACCACACATAACTAAACAAATCAATTACAAAAAATTAAGCAAATGCAAACAAGCTTTATCTAACACATGTGCAATAGAAAATGTCATCTGCACTCTGAGGCTTTGTTAAAGACTATAATATGATCAAAGAAATGAAAAACAAATTCTGCATATATGATGACAATTCCATCCTATCAAAGTTATTTTTCCTTTCTCATCAAAACTAACAATATTACAACTTTACATCTAACATATGTATAATAAAGAAATTGATTGGTTCAAAAATAACTTACTCTGATATGCTACTTGTATTTTTCCATTATCCTGTTAGCCTCTTCCAAAGGATCATCCATAGGTTTGGTTGTAGTTCCTCCATTCCCGCTAGGTGGTCCTTGATCTTTATTGAATGCTAGGTATGCAAAGTATGCAAGTACTATGGTTTCCTATGAACAAACAATGTACTTGGGTTAACCACGAGATATAGCATTGAAGTTTAAAGCTTAGAACTATCCTAAAGTCTTAACCATTGGGAAACTTGTTGGCAATCACGGATTGCAGAAAATAGTGATTTGTTCAAATTTTCGAGACGCTATAGTGCACAGCTATAGCCGTTATTTGACAATACTTTGTACTAAATAGCATATTGCAGAACAATAGTGATTTGTTCAAATTCTGCTATAATCATAGCCGCTGTTTGAAACAGTGGTTTTAAGTAAAAAATTCAACCCTAGAAAAGGGAAAAGACATATTCTTTTCGATGCACAAGTTCCCTTTAATAACATGATATGGCCAGTACATTAATGAACATGGCAATTGGTTTCATATGAATTTATACTATAGCAATATAAAACTTTAAAACAATAATCTGATATTTTAATATGATATGAAAAATGGATGACTTACCAAAATAAAGAAAGCTGTAGAGAGGAGAGACTTGGACACAAAAAGCAAAGCACATAGAGCCACAAAAGTTACTGAAATCCTTGCTATTGGTCTTGGTACAGAATTCTAGCATCAGCAAAAAGAAGAGAAGAAAAGAGAAACATGAAAAACTAGAGGGTATTCTAGTATTTGTAACAAACTTGAAAACAACAGGCAGTATTTTCAATCGCGGATCGCAAAAAATAGCGATTTGTTCAAATTCCGCTACACTGCAGTGCTATAACGCCACTGTTATAGCCACTATTCGACAAGACTTTGTACTAAATCACGTATTGCAGAACAATAGCAATTTGTTAAAATTCTGCTACCATATAGCACCAATATCTGCTATTTGACAACGCCCGGAAATGGTAATTGTGACTTACAGGAACTAGATTTGTGCCTGCATCAATTCCATCCTTACCAACTCTCCATGCATTCTGCAGAACTATCTCGTAACCACAGAGATAATAAAAAAGAAAGAGGAATAGTTAGGCTTTCTGGACAGGATTTATACAGAACAACTCTTGAAAAATTAAGTGTTCCCAATTATGAAGGACATACAATTGACACAAATAGCAAGATATTTCAATGTTCAACAAGTCTTAGGCTGTGTTTGGATAAACAACTTAACCAAACGATTCAGTCAAATTGTTCTCTTATAAGCTATAAGCTGTTTTCATAAGCTATCCTAGAGAGCTAATGAAAATAAGCTGAAAATAGCATATGGACATGTCATAAGTTTATTCTATAAGCTCTTCCAAACAGTCTCAGAGTGCTTACATCCTTGGATAAGCTTAAAGATGTCAATCCAAACAAAACCTTAATCATACATGGTGTTTTCCTTTCAAAATAGGATGCCTCATCACAAATGCATAAACTCAAGACCAATTGCTAATCTCGTGATTGATCCCACATGAATTTCCAAAAGACAAGCAATTATCAGGTTTAATCAAATACAGTAACCATCACGAAAGGATCATATCTTCCAAGTGGTATCGACACATGAAAACTAGGTACATTTTAGGATTAAATTTAGATTTGAATATTCTCTGTGAAATTTTCACTTGGCATATACAAGGATGTGGCACAAATGCATTCATCAAAGAAACATCAATGCCAGAAAATGGTTACTAGCCATCTTACATCCCAAAATAAACTTTTTCTTGAGATTTAAGAGTTTGATGCCATCTAGCTCAAGCAATCTTTAGCATTATTTTTCTCTCATTGTTATGCAAATGCATGAAATCATAAAATAGAGCTTAAGGTTAATTAAGATACAACGTATTTTAAAGGTTTTCGGTGAACTAACTCGCTAATCCAAGATCATGCTAATGTAATGTAATATTGAAGTGTCATTTGAGAAAATCCAAATGAGTGTCACTACTACAAATTGGTAAAGATGATGAAGCATATCCATTAACCAGTTCAATTTAGAATAAGAATTAACTAAGACTATTTAACTTCTTTTTTTACGAAGGAAAACCCTAGCTATGTAGCACCGACACTTCAGATTGGCAAATGAATCCCCTACAACAATTGTATGGTGGAGCAGTTGTAGAAATTGTTAATAGTACCCACATATGATGCACCATGCAGGTGCCATAGGAGATCCAAACCCGTCTATGTGTGAGTGTTGTGTCAGGTGTGTGTCGGTGCTTCACTGGGTTAAGCACACTAGTTGAAGTTGTTACTAGGTGACTAGGAGAGCACCTATTCAATTAATATAGTTCCTTAATGGCCTGTATGGATTGACTTATCTTTGAACTTATGAAAAATAACTTATCCAAATAAATAAGTTTTTATGATAATTCATAAGTTCTCACTAACGAAAATTGTATCTTCATAAACTGGTTTTTCATAAACTATCTTTACAACTTTATGAATAATACATAAAAGTTTATTTATTTGCATAAGCTGTTTTGCATAAGTTCAAAAATAAACCAATTCAAAATGACAAAACTAATATCGAAGTTTCTTAAATAATATCGAAGTTTCTTCAATTTATCCATCACTTTTCAACTTTCCATAAAGTTTCTGCTAACATCAAAACTAGAGTTTGCCACATAAAAAAACAACTGCAAGGTATTATTAATAAGAACCCATTAACAAAACATGAAATTATCATCCCTTCACCTCTTCTAAACACTACAACCAAAATCTAATTAACCAAACTAAGAGAAATACATAAATCCAAAATAACTTGTTTAATAAAAAATACATGAAAGTTGAGGCTAACCTTTAGATAAATTCGATTGTTCTGCAAAAACAACGAAATTGGAGCGAGGTTTTTGGCTTCTAGAAATCTTGAATTGAGTATTTGACAGGAAAGTTTGCTTCTTTAACTTCAAAAGCGAATTGGGAGAACGAAATTGATGATGGGCAGGAGCCAAAGTTCGATTTTGACAGCAACATGGAACAGAACTAAAGTTGTTAACAAAAGCATTGGCAAACATTTTTTTTTTCCTCAAATGTAAAATTGAATATGCAAAAAAGAAGGGTAGTTCCAATCGAAGGGATTAAACAATGTAGTTTTGATTGGTTTTAGATGGGAATGGAAGAGGTATAGTATGAATGAAACATCGGAGAACAAACATTAGGATGAAGACAAAGGGGAACAGAGTAGCATGTCTTTGTTGTTAGCCACAAGCTCAAAAGTTATTGGGCCCTTAAGTCAGTCTTGTAGCCCAAGAATGGCCCAAATTTTTGTGCATAGTTATGGTGACTAAAGGTACCCATGGAAGAATGGTGGGTAATTTACCTCAACCAATAAACATTAGCCACATAAAGACATTTTTAAGTGGTATCCATGAACTATCTTGACCCCACCAATAAATTGTTCATTTTCATTGGTTGGTGGGTAAATTACCCACCATTCTTTAAAGGTAATCTAGAAAAAACCCATAGGTTATTGGAAAATTGCTCTTCTCCCATACAAAATTGCTCATTCCCACTTGAACTCACAAAAATAACCCCAACGTGAGTTAACTCACGTTCGGTAGCACTAATGTGAGTTAAGTCACGTTGGGTTATAACCTACTTGAGTTAAGTCAGACAAGGTTATAACCTAGTTGAGTTAAGTTAGGCAAGGTTATAACCTACTTTGAGTTAAGTCAAGTAGGGTTATAACCTACTTGAGTTAAGTCATGTTGGGTTATAAAATATACAAATTTATTTATTTGCGTTCTCTTCATTCTTTTGAGTTTTGAAAGAGGCTTGCAAATTTATATAGTTGATTCAGTAGAATACATGTGATGTATTCTCTTCATTCTTTTGAATTTTGAAAGAGACTTGCAAATTTTTACACTAAGTATAAGACACTTCATTACCAACATTTTCGACAAACTTCCATGAATTTAATTTAAATTCAACATCATGATGATACAACATCCTTAGTAGGGGTGACAATTGGATCCATCAAATCCATATCCATCCAATCCATCCACTATAAAATCCATCTGATCCATCCGTCAAACAATTTTTTTTAATGGATTAGATTTAGGGGGGTGTATTGGATTAAGATTTTAAAAGACAATTTTTGTTTAAAAAAGTCTTAAGGATTTTAAAAGACTTTGCAGGATTTTAATGACTTTGATGATTTTAAAAGACTATTGAGATTTACAATTTGGATTTCAATGGATTTAACTCATAAGATTTTAAAGGATTTCAAATGATTTTATGGATTTTAAAAGATTTCAAAAGATTTTATGAATTTTTAAAGACTCATTGAAAAAAATGATCATAACACACTCTCTTTCACAATATTCTCAATACAGACTCTTTTATTTATTTTACTTTATTTTTTTATGAGGGGGATAGAGAAGGAGAGAGATAAAAGAGAGGGGGGAAGGAGAGAGGAGGGAGGGGAAAGAGAGAGTGAGAGAGAAGGGAGGAGGGAGGGGATGGAGGAGAGAGGGGAGGAGGAGAGAGAGAGAGCGAAGTCGGGAGAAGAGGGGAAACGAAGCGTGCGAGTAGATCGATCGAGCGAGCGCGGGGAGAGCAGGAAGAGCGAATCGAGGGAGATCCACGTGTGCGCGCGCCGGGCGGGCGCTCGGGGGACCGCGCGCGACGAGGTCGCGGCGAGCGTCGGGGGGGGGGCGAGACCCTTGTGTGATAGAGCGAGGGATAGCGCGAGAGAGAGTGAGAGAGAAGGGAGGAGAGGATATAGTAAAATCTTTAAAGAAAAAACAATCCTAAGAAATCTCATGTTTTCATGAAAGACTTTTTTCATGCTAAAATTTCACTAGAAATCCCACCAAATCCATCAAAATCCAAATTTATTAAACAATCCTTCAAAATTTGAATGATTTTGAATACCACAAGATTTTTTTTAAGTGATAAAGAGTCTTGATTGAATACCACAAGACTTTTTTAAAATGACAAAAAGTCTTGATTGAATACCAAAAGACTTTTCTTAAGTTGCAAAGAGTCTTGATTGAATACCACAAGATTTTTTCATGATAAAAAAGTCTTTTAAAATCTCTTAGAAGCCTAATTCAATACACCCCCCTTAATTCATCCATTAAAAAATATGGATGTATCCAATCCATCCAATTTATTTTAAAGATCCAATGGATCATTTTTTATTGTTTATTTTTTATCTAATGGATCATTTTTATTAAAAAAAAATAACAAATTAAAACAAAATAAACAATTAAAAAAGTTGCTGAATGGCAAATGACAATCGTATTCCTCTCCCCCAAATCAAAAACTATGTAGCTTCACCAAGTTGAACCCTAATTTCTTCCCCAAATTGAACCCTAATTTCTTCCCCAAATTCCTCTTCGAATCTGAAATTCGGCACCGATTCCTATCAACATTAATCTGAAATTTCGGAACTGGTACCTTTCTTCAATCTCTTCTCATTTCATTTTTTCAATCTTTTATTTCTTCTTTCTTCATCGCCGTTTTCTTTTTTACTTTTTTCTTTCAATCTTCTTTTCTTGCTCTGTTGATTTTGATATGCGATTCTTTCCGTTGACCTAAAATAATCGATGTAGTTTTTTTTAATTTATGTAATTGTTGTTAATTTTGAGTTTTTTTTATTTTTTTTACCGATTTAATTTTGGATTGATGATTGAAGCTTCGAGCTGTGAATTTTTTTAGGTTGATGATATTACTGTGATAATTGTTTTGAATTTTGATTATTTTTTTTATCACAATTACTTTAATTGAAATGTTCGATCATTTTTCTTTCGTTTTTGTGGATTTTTATGTGTTTGTGAATTGTGTTAATTTCATTGCTGCTCTTGTTTAGCATAATTCTGTTATTAGCACAGCTTGTCTGAAAGTGGTGATAATAAATTCTTCACTTATTTTAACTGAACTATGGAGAAACTGATTCATTGTAATATGTGGAAATGAAGAGAACAGTTTATTCAGTCTGCTATCTTATGCCTTCTATAAGTTATCAGTCTAGTAGCGTGTATGAATCAAGCCAGATTGCTTGCATGTCCTTGGAGTATATGAATTAAAATAAGTGCTTTGCCTTATTTGTGTTTCATGGACTCTCCAAATGCTACTACATGTATGCAATGTTGTCAATTCGGGATCCCAGAAAATACCGGTTTGTTCAAAATGCAATACGCAACGCTGCTATAACGCCGCTATAGCCGGTACTTCACAATAATTTTCACTAAATATATTATCACAGAACAATAGCAATTTGTTCAATTTCTGCTCTGCATACACAATTTGTTCAATTTGTTCACTGTTATAGGAACAATTGGGTGCAACTCCATTTTTTTTTAAAGCTGACAATTAAGTCATTTTATGTCATGTTCATTTCATGGTATTAAATTTAGGCTTATAAATAACCTCGCTGAAATTTTTGTGTTCAGTGTTCAAACAAGATATTTTTTTTTAAAAAAAAGGACTTTCAATCTCTAAAAAGTGCACTCTTTTTAGGCTGTTGTCGCTAGAATTATACTAGTGGCACACTAAAGTTTAGTGGTTTGTTTAGCTTTGGCAATTTAATCTTTTTGCAGTTTAGGTGCCATTGGCTCAATCCAAAGTTGCAGTTTGTTGGGTGTTTGAGTTTGTATGTATCATCTTTATATCACTATTTGGCATTGGTGTATCAGCTGATGTGAGTATTTTGCTGGTGTAGTTTGATCTTTTTGCAGCAGGTGGGCGAATATTGAGTAGTTAGTAATGGCTCACTGTCATTTATCTTATGCTATATTTGTTATGTATGTGAAATTTTGGGTGTAGCTAATTTTGGGTTGCTTGGTGATGAAAACATGGTTTGGTAGTGCGGATGATGAAGATGAGAAAATGAGAGAAAGTAAAGGAAAGTTTAGAGAGGTAATAGAGTGTGAGAATTAGATTGATTGTGATTTTGTTTAGTTTATAGATGGATAGAAATATTTATAACAGAATTTTGTTGTAACTGCCATGTGACAGTTAATGACAGAAGCCAAACTAACTAATATTGATTCTGTTAGAGCTAATGTTAGATAATATAATTGTGCAATCACAGTGAGTTATGGACAATACTTGACTAACTGCACACCAAAAAGCATATATGCTAGCATAATATTATTTAAGTGATTATACCCTATTATGCTAATAACAGAATCATAACTAGCTAAAATAGACTCTGTTAGAGCTATGCTAATCTAACATAATTGTGCTGTTAGAGAGTGATGATACTAATAGAGTCTAAGAATAAGTTGGTTAGTATCTACCAACTTGCTATTTATAATATTATCATTTAACATGTACTTTAAATTGGTCTTTTGTTAGACTAGGGCTCGATGTTTTTGATTTCTATGAAAAATTTGGGATTAAGAACAGTGAAAATTTTCTGGACAATAACCATGACTGTATGTGTTCGATTTATACATTGTGTCGGTGTTGTTTTTTTTGGTTTTTTCGGTGATTTTGGAGCTGTTCGGATGGAGCTTTGGTGGGTGGAACAGCGGCTGCGGGGTGTGTTTGTAGGCGTGTTTGGCTGGCATAGTTGGTGGTTTGACTGGGCCTTGCGCAGAGGCAGCCACTGTGGTGTCTTTTGCATCGTTTTTGCTTCTGTTTTCGTGTCTTTTGCAGCCGTTTTGGTGCTTCAGCAGCTGTGTGACAGCAGCATCTCTGCTGTTGTAACAATTTCTGTTTTCCTGTTTTCGCTGTTTTGTATTGTATGTCTACCCGTTTAGCACGCCTTTTGCCGGGTTTGTATTGAATATTTGCTAATATTCGCTGTTTCCTATTTTTTTCATTCTTATACAGGTGAATCTAATAAAGACTTGAAGAGTGCAAGAAGCAGTCTATTGAAGATCCACTAAGTTGGAGACTTTTTTTTTTGAAAGAAAGTTGGGGACTTATTTATTAGTTTATGCTTAGATAAGTTAGACTTTAATATTGACCTTTTTATAAGATTAATGGATTAATGTATGACATTGTTTATTTTGACATCAGAGCTTGTTTTGGTCCCACAGTTTAGTCCTAGTGACTTGTTTAAGTACATTGTTTATTTTCTTATATATATCTCCAATTTGTTAATGAAAACCATATTTCCTTGGTGAAATTAACCAAGATTCGCATTGTGTTATCTCGTGGAAACACCATCTTGGTCATTGTTCTAATCAAGGAATATTGAACTCCGAATTCAGGATGAAATATTGGCTGCTATCTGATCCTTTTTTTCGTTGAAAAGCTGCTATTTGATCTAGTAACAATAATCACATAATTAATTCAGAATTTTAAAAAAGAAAAAAAATTGTTCAGAATTTTAAAAAAGAAAAAAAAAATTGTTCAGAATTTTTTTTTTAAAAAATTATGTTAATTATTTTAAGAATAAAAAAATAATTTAACAAATAATTTAAAAATATATGGATCGGATGGATAATCCATCCATTAAAATCTAGTAATGAATGGATTGGATGATTTTTTTTAACAAAACAAAATAGTGGATTGTAATGGACTAATGGACTTTTTTGATCCATCCATTAAGATCCAAAATCCATATCCATCCAATCCATCCATTTTGCCACCCCTAATCCTTAGGGGGAATGTAATGTAACGCAACACTTTGTTTAAAACTAAATAAATTTGTCATATTTTATTGTTTTGGAATTGATTTTGCGTATTTGTGTATTTTTAGTTAGGTTTATTCTGAAAATGAATAAATTGATTATCAAGTACACAAATAAGTTGAAGGTGAGAAAACACAAGAAGTGGGGTTGAATTGTGTCGGCCTTTTTCTTTCTCAAAAACTTATGTTAGTTCAGAGTCTGATATTGATCAGATCTGAAGCTATTTTCAGAGTTGTTTTGCAGCGGATATAGAGTAAATGAGAGAGAGAGAGAGAGAGAGAGAGAGAGAGAGAGGGAGAGAGAATGACACAAGCAATTATTCTGGTTCCTTCCACAACCCGGAAGTAGTCCAGTCCCCTTGTCACTTACAAGAGATTTTCACTATAATCACAAAGATTACAATTGCTCAAGCACAAAGCAAGAGACTTCCTATGCTCAAGCACAAAGCAAGAGACTTCCTATGCTCAAACACAAAGTAAGAGACTTCCAATGCTCAAACACAAAGTAAGAGACTTCCTATGCTCAAACACAAAGTAAGAGACTTCCTTGCTCAAACACTAAGTAAGAGACTTTCTATGCTCAAACACAAAGTAAGAGACTTCTGATTGCTCAAGTACACAGGCGAGAGACTTTGAATCAAACAGATTTACAAAAGAATATGTTTGAGTTGAACACTTGATATACTATCAGTGGTGTTCACAAAATACAACACAGATTCAGACTCTATACTTAAGAAATTCTAAGATAAGAAAGTTTGTAAGAATTTCTAAGTTATTTGATGACTTTCGAATTTGGCAGTATGGTGTTTCCAGAAAACAGAGTATTGTTTTTCAGAGTCTTATTTTCTTCTTCAATTCTTCAATCCTTTATAGAGGAACAAAGAGCTGTTTGAGAAGAGTCAGGTCATCAATTAGAGTCGTTGGAATTGAAGCTACATCGAACATTAATTCGTTCCTGATATGGTGTGCGAAATAGAGGAACAGAGGAATACGATTTTGAATTGTTTCCTTAAAACAGGGTGAGTGTTTCGTCCAAGGAGACAAACATTGCAGATAGCGGTTCTGACTGTACAGTATTTTACTGTTGACAGTGACAGTTGTTGACTTCTGCGTTTTCTTAAAACTCAGACGCAGTTCTTTAGAAGCTGGTCTTCAGACACTGTTCATTAGACGCACTTCTTCAGAAGCTGGTCTTCAGACGCACTGTTCATCAGACGCTGTCTTCAGAAGCTGTTCATCAGACGCTGTCTTTAGAAGATGTTCATCATACACTGTCTTCAGACGCACTGTTCATTAGAAGCTGTCTTCAGAAGCTGGTCATCAGACGCTGTCTTCAGACGCACTGTTCATCATACGCTGTCTTCAAAAGATGGTCTTCAAACTTGCAACATAAGCTTCAATATTTTCCTTCTGCTCTTAACTTGATCTTTCAGAACCACTGTTAGATACATAACTTTCAGTATATGGTCCTGCACACTTAGAACAAGCATTAACATATCCAATTTTCTTTTTAACACTTTGTTATCATCAAAACTCAAAAGGGACTTGTTCATACATTTTGTTCCAACAATCTCCCCCTTTTTGATGATGACAAACATAAGTATTAATTGAAAATTGTTGTTAATTTAATTAACAAGTTGAATTCAGGGTCTGAGGTTTGTAAGCTCCCCCTGAGTCTGATAATCCACAAGGTGAGGTTTGTAAGCTCCCCCTGAGTCTTATCCAGGTTAATTAAATTCAATTTAAATCAAACAGGTGAAAAATCAATACTGTTTCAGAGTGATTTTTCACAGAATTATCTCACAAAGGATTAAACAGAGGCTAAGAGATGAGAAGCTGTTCTCCTAAGTTAATTAATTATCAGAAATTAACTTATATTCTATAAGCTCAGAGCCTGAAATACTTGTTACTTTTACTCCCCCTTTTGTCATCAACAAAAAGAAAATTCAAGAATTTAAGACACAAGAGAGTTAAAACGTGAGATAAAAATGTTCAGAGCATTTTGTTCAGTACCACTGAACTATTTCAGACACAATTGTTCAGAACATATTGTTCAGTACCACTGAACTGTTTCAGACACAATTGTTCAGAACATATGGTTCAGTACTACTGAACTCTTTCAGACAGAATTGAGAGTTTTTAAAAGGGTCTGAAAACTGAACGTGTAAGATGAGAAAGTGAAAGTGTGACTGTGTTTTGAGTGTTTTTGTTAAAACGTTTCAGAAACTGAAAACAGAAAAACATTAAACACAACTGCACATTAATGACTTTAGGAGGGCGCAAAGTACAACTTTCAAAACTAACTCATCACTGCCCAGCAGTTATAACTTATCAGATTCTGACCATGTGTTAGACAACTGTTCAGATTCACTCTCATTAGTGGGCCACGTGTAAAGTGTCCACTTATAATGAGTTTTATCAGAAGTCAAAAATTCAGATTCTGAAACTCAGACTCTGATGTTTTCAGAGGCTGAACTTTCTTCAGACTCTCAAAGTGAGTGTCTGTTAAGTCTTAGCTTCTGATGAACTTCAGATTCTCAGTTTCTATTCAGAGTCAAGCAATTTTTTCAAGAGATGAAATGCATGTTCAGATTCTTTTTTATAAAATTAAATCTGTCTTCTGTGAGGGGTTTTGTAAATATATCAGCCCATTGATGATCAGTATCAATGAATTGAATATCCAAAACACCCTTCTGAACATAATCTCTAATAAAATGATGTTTAATTTCAATATGATTGGCTCTTGAATGTAGAATTGGATTTTTAGATAAACAGATTGCAGCAGTATTATCACAAAAGATAGGAATGTTGTTTTCATGAATCTGATAGTCTTCCAACTGATGTTTCATCCAGAGCAGTTGTGTGCAACAACTTGCAGCTGAGATGTATTCTGCTTCTGCTGTTGACAATGCAATAGTTGATTGTCTTTTGCTGGCCCAGGATATCAGATTCTCACCAAGGAATTGACAATTTCCATTGGTGGATTTTCTTTCAATCCTGTCACCAGCATAATCAGCATCGCAGAATCCAACAAGCTTGTAATCTAAGGATTTCTTATACAGAAGTCCAAGATTGGTTGTACCTTTCAGATACCTGAAGATTCTCTTGACAGCAGTCATATGAGATTATCTAGGATCTGATTGGAATCTTGCACATAAGCATACACTAAATTAAATATCTGGTCTAGAAGCTGTTAAGTATAACAAAGAACCAATCATACCTCTGTAGAGCTTCTGATCTACCTTTGAGCCAGTGTCTTCTTTGCTTAAGTTGCAGGTTGGATGCATTGGTGTTGTCATCAATTTACAATCTTCAAGCTTGAACTTCTTCAGAAGCTCCTTTGTATATTTAGATTGATGAACATACATTCCATCTTTGCATTGGTTGATTTGAATTCCAAGAAAGAATTTCAATTCTCCCATCATGCTCATTTCAAATTCATCCTGCATTAACTTAGAAAATTCCTTGCAAAGAGTGGCATTAGTAGAACCAAATATAATATCATCAACATAGATTTGAACAATTAAGATTTCTTTCTTAAGTGTCTTTCTGAAAAGTGTATTGTCAACTTGTCCTCGTACAAAATCATTTTTAAGTAAGAAATTACTTAGTCTCTCATATCAAGCTCTGGGAGCTTGTTTCAGACCATACAGTGATTTCTTAAGTTTAAAAACAAAATCTGGATGTTTTAAATCTTCAAAACCAGGAGGTTGTTTGACATACACTTCTTCAGAAATGACTCCATTTAAAAAAGCACTCTTAACATCCATTTGATATAGAATGATATTATGATTTACTGCATAGGAAAGAAGTAACCTGATTGCTTCTAATCTTGCAACTGGAGCAAATGTTTCAGTGTAATCTATTCCTTCCTGCTGACTGTAGCCTTGAGCAACAAGTCTAGCTTTGTTTCTGACTACTTCTCCTTGTTCATTCAGCTTGTTTCTGAACACCCATTTCGTTCCAATAATGTTCTTGTGATTTGGTTTTGCAACTAAATCCCAAACATCATTTCTTTGAAACTGATTGAGTTCTTCTTGCATAGCCACAATCCATCCATCATCTACAAGTGCTTCATCAACTGTTTCAGGTTCAATCATTGACAGTAATCCAAGCAATGAGTCATTCTGACAGAATGCTGATCTGGTCTTTCTTGGACTATCCTTGTTTCCAATGATTAACTCTTCAGGATGTGAAGACTTGTACTTGAATGAGTTTCTGGGTGGATTTGCTTCTTGAGAATCATTAAGACCTTGTTCAGAACCATCTTGAACTTGGTTAGCTTCAGGAGAAGTGTCAGCTTCTAAGAGTTTTTTAGCTTCTGGACTTTCTTCAGACACTGAAATCTGTTCAGGTTCTGAAGTGTCCTCTGAGAGCTGAATATCTGTAGAACTCTCAATAGCTCAGTACCAATGATCTAGTCTTTTTGGTTTCCTCCAGATCCCACAGTTCCTCCCTCTTTCATGGTCAGGGTTTGGAACATAGACTTTTCTCCTGTCATGTGACGCAAGTAGCCACTGTCCAGGTACCAAGACATCTCCTTTTCTTTGGCTGTTAAGCATATCTGCAATAGAAACTGACTTAGGTACCCATATCTTTATGGGTCATCTTTGGTTAGTCTTGAAAGGATATGGCTTCTTTTGTATCCTTTGTCTGACATTCTGAGATTTAAAAGGTTTTATATAAACTGGTTTAGTATTCCTTGAAGGTTTTACAAACACAGTCTTTTGAAAATGTGAGTCTGAATTTTTCAGAGTCTGAGACTTGCTTGTCTTAGGTTCTGAACTCTTCAGACTTTGAACCTTTTCAGATTTAAAGTTTGTTTTCCTCATAGTCTTAGACTTAGAACCTTTTGGTTTAGACTTTGGCAAAGTTTTAGATTTTGCCTTCATCTTTCTTTTAGGTTCAGAAGTTTTGGATTCTGAGTTGTTCAGAACCTCAGGTTTAGCAGTCTCATTTTTTGATGAATTTAGTTTCTCAGAAATGTCAGATGCAGATACAAAGCACACCTTAGTGCCTTTCATAATATCTCCAGAACAGGATGGTAGGTTTGTTTCTTTTGAATGACTGAAATGATCATTTTTGAAACCAATACCTTCTCCCCTGTTTCTGTTAATATAATAAATCATAGAAGCAACTTTACTTCTGTTGATTCCAGTTAGGATAAAATCCTGAAGAGCAATTTCATGTTCACTTGGAACTTCATCAGGTTTCTTATGAACCATTTCTCTGAGTTCTCTAACTTCTTCATCAATCTCATTGATGTGATTCTAAAGTTGGAGATTCTCATCAGCCAGCAAGTTATGTTTCTTTTTCAAAGATTTTAATTGACTCAACTTGCCTCTGAGGTGGTTCATAAGATCTTTAACTGTTTCAATAAGTTCAGAATGAGTAAGTTCAGAAAATACCTCATCTTCTTCTTCAGAGTCTGAACCTGACTCTGTATGAGAAGATACAGTTGTCATAAGAGCTATGTTAGCTTCTTCTTCATCTTCCTTCTCAGACTCAGATTCATTGTCAAGCTCATCCCATGTAGCCATAAGACTTTTCTTAAATCTGTCTTTGAGGTTGCCTGACTTTGAGTTGGTCTTTCTGGATTTCTCCTTTGATTTGTCCTTTTGAAGTTCTGGACAATCAGTTATGAAATGACCAGTTTTCTTGCAGTTGAAGCAACCATTCTGTTCTTCCTTCTTGGAACCAGATCCCTTGAAGTTACTGCTCCTATTAGAAGATTTCTTTTGTCTCTTCAACAAGTACTGAAACCTTTTAGAAAGCATTTCCAGCTACTCAGTTTCTGAATCTTCTTCAGAACTTCCCTCAGGAGATTCTTTATCAGATTCTACAACTTCTAGAGCTTTTAATGACTTTCCTTTAGATTTAAGTGCTATAGACTTTCTAATAGGTTCATCTTCATTGAGTCCCAGTTCATGCACTTTGAGAGAGCTTATAAGATCTTCAATACTTAGAGTATTTAGATCTTTAGCTTCCTCAATAGCAGTCACTTTAGGTCTCCATTTAGATGGTAGACTTCTGAGAATCTTGTTCACATGATCAGCAGCTGAGTAACTCTTTTTCAGAATTTGAAGTCCAGAAACCAGAGTCTAAAATCTTGAGAACATAGTCTCAATGTTTTCATCTTCCTTCCTTCTGAACAGCTCATACTGCTGAACCAAAAGATTTGCTTTTGCTTCTCTAACCTTCTTGTTTCCTTCATAGTTAGAGCAGAGAGAGGTGAAGATGGCTTTTGCTGTTGATTTATCACTCAGCTTCAAGTATTCATTGTGGGGCAGAGAGTCCACAATGATACCTATTACTTTGTGATGCTTTCTGTAGATCTTTCTTTCAGCATCAGTAAGGCTTCTTCTATCAATAGCTGCTCCTTCTTCATCAACTGGTATAGTTATACCATCTTCAATGATGCCCCATAGACTATCATCTATTCCAATGATATGACTATACATCTTGCTTTTCCACAATGAAAAATCTCAGGATCACCAGTAAACATAGGAGGTTTATGGTGTGAGTGAGATTTCCTTTCATCTGTACCATAATCACCACCACCACTTCTGGATGTGGATTCACCAGAAGACATGTTTTTCTCAGGATCTTTACTGACTCACTGTTAGGTGATTGAATATCACAATCGGAGCTCTGATATCAACTGAAGGTGAGAAAAACACAAGAAGGGGGGGGGGTTGAATTGTGTTGGCCTTTTTCTTTCTCAAAAACTTATGTTAGTTCAGAGTCTGATATTGATCACATATGAAGCTATTTTTAGAGTTGTTTTGCAGCGGATATAGAGTAAATGTGAGAGAGAGAGAGAGAGAGAGAGAGAGAGAGAGAGAGAATGACACAAGCAATTATCCTGGTTCCTTCCACAACCCGGAAGTAGTCCAGTCCCCTTGTCACTTACAAGAGATTTTCACTATAATCACAAAGATTACAATTGCTCAAGCACAAAGCAAGAGACTTCCTATGCTCAAACACAAAGTAAGAGACTTCCAATGCTCAAACACTAAGTAAGAGACTTCCTATGCTCAAACACAAAGTAAGAGACTTCTTTGCTCAAACACTATTAAGAGACTTTCTATGCTCAAACACAAAGTAAGAGACTTCTGATTGCTCAAGCACACATGCAAGAGACTTTGAATCAAATAGATTTACAAAAGAATATGTTTGAGTTGAACACTTGATATACTATCAGTGGTGTTCACAAAATACAACACAGATTCAGACTCTATACTTAAGAAATTCTAAGATAAGAAAGTTTATAAGAATTTCTAAGTTATTTAATGACTTTCGAATTTGGCAGTATGGTGTTTCCAGAAAACAGTATTGTTTTTCAGAGTCTTATTTTCTTCTTCAATTCTTCAATCCTTTGTAGAGGAACAAAGAGCCGTTTGAGAAGAGCCAGGTCATCAATTAGAGTCGTTGGAATTGAAGCTACATCCAACATTAATTCGTTCCTGATATGGTGTGCGAAACAGAGGAACATAGGAATACGATTTTGAAATGTTTCCTTAAAACAGGGTGAGTGTTTCGTCCAAGGAGACAAACATTGCAGAGAGCGGTTCTGACTGTACAGTATTTTACTGTTGACAGTGACAGTTGTTGACTTCTGCGTTTCCTTAAAACTCAGATGCAGTTCTTCAGAAGCTGGTCTTCAGACACTGTTCATCAGACGCACTTCTTCAGAAGCTGACTTCAGATACACTGTTCATCAGACGCTGTCTTCAGACGCACTGTTCATCAGACACTGTCTTCAGAAGCTGTTCATCAGACGCTGTCTTCAGAAGCTGTTCATCAGACGCTGTCTTCAGACGCACTGTTCATCAGACACTGTCTTCAGAAGCTGGTCATCAGACGCTCTCTTTAGACGCACTGTTCATCAGACGCTGTCTTCAGAAGCTGGTCTTCAGACTTGCAACACAAGCTTCAATATTTTCCTTCTACTCTTAACTTGATCTTTCAGAACCACTATTAGATACATAACTTTCAGTATATGGTCCTGCACACTTAGAACAAGCATTAGCCTATCCAATTTTCTTTTTAACACTTTGTTATCATCAAAACTCAAAAGGGACTTGTTCATACATTTTGTTCCAACAATCTCCCCCTTTTTGATGATGACAAACATAAGTATTAATAGAAAATTGTTGTTAATTTAATTAACAAGTTGACTTCAGGGTCTGAGGTTTGTAAGCTCCCCCTGAGTCTGATAATCCACAAGGTGAGGTTTATAAGCTCCCCCTGAAATAGTTCAGTGGTATTGAACAAAATGCTCATTGGAATAGATGCTGAACAAAATACTCATTGGCAATCAGAGCATTTTCGTCGTTTCAGACGAAATTTCGGCAGGGAGGTATTTTAAAATACCTCATTTTTTTGTTCCGTAGGCGACCGTTTTTATTTTATTTTTATTTTTTATTTATTATTATTATTATATTTTATTTTCTTTTTCTTTTTTTAATTCTTTTTTTATTAGGTGTTTTTATTAATTTCGTTTTTATTTATTATTATTATTATTATTATTTTCTTTTCATTTTTTACTGTTTTTTTACTTTATTATTTTTCAGTCCAATTCTGTCCAGGCCCAGAGGGGCATTTTCGTCTTTGTTTTTTACCCTAATTTTTACTATATATAGTGCATTTACTGCACTGTGTCAGTGAGTACAGTACCCGAGAAATAGTACACCCAAAAAGCCAGTCTGTGTCAGAATTAGTACAGTACTCACAACCCAGAGCCACCACACAAAGCCTTTTCAACCACCGTCCACCACCAACACCGGCCAACTTCCGGCCACAAAAATTAACCCAAAAAATTCTCTATTCTTCCTCTTTCTGAACCGAATCCGGCCAAGGCCTCAAAATCACACTATCTCATACCACAAACCGAATCCGGCCAGAATCAAATCCGAGCCAAATAAGCTCAAATCCGAACCAAAATCTCTCAAATCCAAACCAAATAAACAGTCGAATCCAAACCAAAACAAACAGATCGAGTTCAAATCAACAATCAAAACAAGAAGCCGACCCTTTTTTTAAATTCACAAAGAGGTAATTTTCGCCAGACTTCAAAGCTAGATCTAGGATTATTCATAACAGTTTTCGCCAAACTGAGTTCATATTCATAAAGAGAAGAGAAAAAGATTTTAAAAAAATATAAGAAGTTTTAAAAAAAGGAGTGGTTTTCTTCTTCGGCGCGGTGGCGCCGCCGGCGGCCGCCGCGCCGGAATGATTTCCGGTCACTGAACATAGAGAGAAGGCAGAGGATTTTAAGGGAGAGAAAGAACAAGAGAGAGAAATAAAGGGAGAAATGAGGATTTTTCTTCTGATTTGTGTTTTAAAAGCTAAACAAAACCGGGCTTGAACCACAAGCCCGCGCGGCCCAGCTCCATCCCTTCTTCCTCTTTTCTGATCTTTTTCTTTTTACTCTTCACGCCCCCATCTTTCCTCCTTGCACCCCCCTTCTTTTTTTCCCATTCTTCTTTTTCTTTTATTTCTTTTTAGCCATTTATTTTTTTTTGTTATTTTTATTATTTCCTTTATTTTTCATACATTTTATTTACTGTCTTTAATTTCCAGTACCCCATGCATTTTTATTTTTTATTTATTTTATGCACCATATTTACTTTTATGCCTTGCATTTTTATTTTATTTTATGCACCATATTTATTTTTATGTCTTGCATTTTTATTTTTTTTTATTTTATGCATCATATTTACTTTATGCCTTGCATTTTTATTTTATTTTTTATTTTCCGGCACCATATTTATTTCATGCTTTGCATTTTTATTTTCCAGCACCATATTTATTTTTTGTCTTGCATTTTATTTTATTTTATTTTATTTTATGCATCATATTTATTTTATGTCTTGCATTTTTATTTTATTTTTAGCATCATATTTATTTTATGTCTTGCATTTTTATTTTCTTTTTATTTTATTTTCAGCATCATATTTATTTTATGTCTTGCATTTTTATTTTCTTTATTTATTTTATGCACCATATTTATTTATTGTTTTTGCATTTCATGCATTTTTTTTATTTCTTTTTAGCATATTTACTTTAATGCAATTGCAATTTTTATTTTATTATTTTTGTCATTTATTTTATTTCCATTAGAATGTATCTAGGTCCAATGTAAAAATGTAAAAATATAAATGAGAATATGCACCGACACCACATTTATTTTTTCATGCTTTATGTCGAGGACGATAATGTAATAATGATTGTATCCGAGGAAAAGGACCCTCACTTGATCCAACGTCATTTTGAGGGATCTGGCGCGTTTGGACTTTCTTAGCATAACTTAGTCTCTGGACCTTAGGGCTTAATCAAAATTTTCTCAAAAAAGTCAAAATAGTCAAAATCCAAAAACATTTTATAATCAAAATTTCAAAAAAAAGTCAATCTTTGTCTTTCTTTTTTTAATCAAATTTTAATCAATCTTTAATCAATCAAACTTTTTTTCCTTCAATTTAAGATCAATCAAACTCACTTCTTTTATCCTTCTATGCCTTTCGGCCTCTTATCTTTCTCAAAACTTTCTTCAAACTTTAAAATCAATCAAAACAAATCACTCGGCTTTTTACCCCGAACTACATGATTTTGATCCCATTCGGGTATGTAGGCAAAATACTTTGTCTTTCCAAATCAACAAAATAACAAAAACATTTTCCTTTCTTTCCATGCATCACTTTAACATTTTTCACACTTAAGCATTTATTTACAAACAAATAATCAATTTAGCATAAAGATAAAAATAAGCAAGAGGTTCCTATAGAGTACTATAGACGTTTAGGGTGCTAACACCTTCCCTTTGCGTAACCAACCTCCGGACCTTTGATCTCTCTAAAAAATAGGGTTTTTTTCGAACTTTCTCCCTTTTCCTCGGAAAAATAAAAGATCGGTGGTGAATCTTAAAATTGTGAGTCAACGCTAATTAATAGCTTGATATCCAAAAATCACCGCGACAGAAAAATGACGACTTCACTAGGGACCAAAATCCTAAGTGGGTTAAACCTATCTTGCTTTTCTTTATCTTTATGCTTTATTTCTATCTGTAAATACGTGCTTAAGTGTTTATCTTTTTACGTGAGTGGTGAGATAAGTCCTACACCCGGACTTGAGGGAAACATAAGATAGGACGGCGGTATAATCAAAGTGTCTTTCCGAGGGTAAATTTCGGATGTGGCACATGTGATAACCCCACTCAATGGAGGAATCTTGGAAGTATTACTATGTTGGCATGAGTAAGTCGTGTTCGGCATTGATATTTTCAAGTGACCTATGAAGTTGAGAACCTTTAATTACCTTTAACCCATCTTGGCCTTTTAGGACGTAGTGCGGTGGCTAACCAAGAGTAATCTTGAATTAGTTGATACGCGATACTACACTCAAACGAGACTTTCTTACAAATATTATTGGATCGGGAGTCAATCCCGTAACCCGACAATATTCGGAAGTGGTCAATGACTTTGGGAACTTGGTAGAACCCGTGATACATGTACATATGAAACCATAGTCCTTACCAAATGGCGTGTTTACCCTCGGCTCCAACACTATGGACTTAACCTCACCATGTTTTCTCCGTTCTTTAGCATTATCATGCATACATGCATTCATTCATAAGCATTTTTTCATCAAGTATCGAAGGCCTTAGACAAGTTTTGTTGTAAACATCGTAGGAATGAACCTCACAAAGAGAAACACTCAGAAGTACAACTCAAAAACTCGGATTTGACAAACTTAAGGAAGCTGGGATCTTTAATGACTAGTCCAGAGGATTTTCTTTCAAACTCGTTATGGGAGATCATTCGGCATCCTCAAGTTTGAAATATCGGGACTTTTTCAAGATTTCTATTGATAAACTTTTGAGCGTATCCCTTGGCTTTGTTCCCAAAAAGGGATTGTTTGTAATATTTTAAATGAAACGTTCAAAACTATGATGTTTACAATTACTTCGACAAGTCCTTCGATAACAAAACTTTCTTTTTCGCATAAGCATAACCATGCATCATACTGCATTCATAGTTTCCAAATCGAGTCTCACACTTTGTTCACCAATAAAAGGTTAATCTGCCGCCGTCAAAGAAAGTGGCCCGACGTATTCATTACAAACCGACTCGCACCTACAACACTCGTGCAAACAGAAGAGAGATGTGGTCGTGCAAACACAAGGAGGGTTTTCCGCAATTGGGTCGCTGTTGACATTCCCTCAGCTATTCATGGGTCCAAGTAATGTGTTTTGTTGTCTTGCCTTTTCAAAAATTCTTTCGTTCCGCCCGAGACGAAAGTGAACTTTTAGGGCTTTTTGTTTCGTGCGTTTCCATCATTAAATAAAAAGTCGTTTTGTCCTCGACTTTGTCTTTTTATATTTTGTTTTTTTTTTCTTTTTATATCAAGTGTTCAACTCAAACATATTCTTTTGTAAATCTGTTTGATTCAAAGTCTCTCGTCTGAACTATTTTGTTTCAGACACGTGGGGTGTCGAACCTCCCTGTATCCAACCTAATAATCCCTAGCCCTGATTGCCTGAAAATGCTGAAATATCCAAGCATGCATCAACAACAACATATCAGTATCACTATAAAACAAATTAACAAAACCATGTTTAACGTGTGAATAAATAAGAATTTCATTATTATACTTGTAACAAGGTCAAGTATCTAGCCAACTGTGAAGTCTTATAATGACATCCACTATTGTCTATTAAGCTTCATGTATAATTGAGAAAGGGCAATCACTCCCCATGCACAATCAAAGACCCGATTTGGGTCATGGAATTACTTCAGGTAGTTTACGTTGACATAGTTGGCGTTTTTGTCAGTGAAGAGCGTGACACCCACCAAATAAAGCATATAGATGCGGACAACCTTTGTGTCTTTTGTTACCAAATAGAGCATATACATGTTTCTTAAAATCCTACTCAACCAGCTGAAATGTGCATGAAACATCATTCTTTTTTCTCACCTGATACTCATCTTCCCCAAGATAAAACCCCAACAACTGCACCGTAAAATCAACCGCCTTAGAATTGGTAAGAGAAAGATCGTGGTCCATGAGGTGACCTACGATGGGGAGATGCAGTAGACATTACACATCATCAAGTGTCACTGTCATTTCCCCAATTAAAAGATGAAAGCTAGATGTCTCCTCATGCTAATGCTATCTCTCAAAAAACGCAGATAGCACGTCGTAGTCAAGAATAGGATAATTGACATGTTGTAGCCAGTGAAGACCACCAAATCGAATGACATCTCTAAACCATCGCTCTTGCATCATATTCACATTTGCATCATATATAACATGTAGCTTTTTTCGTCGTTCACACATGTAACATCCCGCCTAAGACTCGAATATTATTAATATTGAGACGATGTATCAGAAGTGTTTTAAGTAAAGGGCAATTTGGTAAATTGTCAGTTAATGGGTTTATTTTATGACAAGGGTAATATCCCGCTTATAAGTATCGATTATTAGTGTTGGAACCTTGTGAAGCAAGCATGGCAATTTAGTAATTAAGTGGTATGGCATTTTGGTAATTAAGTTGAAATGGAAGATTTGTTTAAAAATAAGAGGTAAGATAATCTTACCATCTTTCTACATTCTTCTATACTCTTCCAAATTCAGCCCTCTCCTTCCTTCTCTCAATCTTACACGCCCTCCCTCACCTAGCCAACATCCATCCAAACTCCAATCAAAATCTAGTGAGAAACCTTGCAAGGCAAGCTTGGTAGGAAGCTTAGAACAAGGGAAAGGAAAGAAGAACAAGAAAGTATCAAGAAAAGAGTTGGAGCTTTGGTTCTCAAGCTTGGGTTTTGGTGATTAGAGACATGGCAAGGAGCAAAGCTAGTAATCAAGGTGAGTTCCCTAGGGGTTATAGAACCCATCTTTTGAGTATTTCATGAGTTTTAGCATTATGAGCAAGTTATGAGCATATGAACCCTAATTCCATTTTGATAGCAATTCTTGATCATTGTATGATGTATCCTGTTGATAAGCCTTTGAAATTACCATTTAAACTGTTATGTTGTTGGGCATGATTGGATAGACCAAGATTGGTGGAAAACATGTTTTAAACTTGCCAAATGCTGTCCAACTGTAGGTAAAATCGTGTCACGATTTTACCAGCGTGTCACGATTTTACAGGCAGAAACCAACACGATTTCTGGGTATGAAATCGTGACACGATTGCCCAATCGTGTCACGATTTTGACTTGGACAGGATCATAAGATTTTTCATTTTTTTCTTGCACCGTTTCGGCTATCCAATACTGCTCCGAACTTAAGGATCGACATGTAATGATTAAGCATTGCTAAAGAGCATATCAAGACCTATCCTTAAGATGTTTAAATCAACATTATAGAGTGAGGATGATAGGCATAAGATTATTAGAATGGATGACTTAATCCTCAAGTCATTATATAGAAATTCAAGAACTAGTTTTGGGATTATCCCTTACTAAGCAGTTTATCAAACACAGTTAAGTATAAGCAAGCTCAAGAGTGATATAGACTTCAAGCTTAGAGCCTTATATAGGTTAAGAGTTCAAGAATTAGTAAGAATAAGCCGTGGCCTTCGATGTTCACGCCAGTGGGACACGAATGGTCCACGTAAAGTTAAGATTAAGATTATTACCTTAAGTCGTGACTTTCATCGTTCACGCCAGTGGAACATGAAAGGTTCATGTATAAGATTAAAGAATATTATTCGCGTCTTCCGTCGTTCACGCCAGTGGGACACGGGAGGTATACGCATCAGTTAAGACTAATGTTAAGCCGTGACTTTCGTTGTTCACGCCAGTGGGACACGAAAGGTTCATGTATAAGTTAAGATTAATAAGAAGTATATTAATTCGCGTCTTCCGTCGTTCACGCCAGTGGGACACGGGGGGGGGGGGGGGGGGTATACGCGTAAGTTAAGTCGTGTCTTCTGTCGTTCACGCCAGTGGGACACAGGAGGTTCACGCCAGTGGGACGTGTTATTCCGCAAGGATAACCGCACGACGACAAGAGGAGTCCGGTGTTAGCCTGATATGATAGGAATTTTCACCGGTTATCAGGGGAATGTGCTTCGGGGTTACTCCACCCGGGGGCATTCCGTAAAATGAACCCAGATAATAATGTTTGTTCAACGCTAACAGCTAACATAAGACATTTATCAGTTAATTATTTTATTATGTTATCAGACAGAGAATAGTTATCAGACAAGTATCAGATGATCAGTTATCAGGCGGTGATCCTAGATTCCCCTCGATCACCCAGTTATCAGGATATAGTCTAGATCTCAGGACTATTCAGTATCAGACTCAGATAGTGATCCTAGGTTTCCCCTTGATCACTAGTTTAGCAGGATGTAGTCCAGTTTATGACTACACAGTTACCAGGATCAGTCAGATAGCCCACTATGGGTAAGGTTAAGACTTGGCGATCATAGGTATCCCCAAGATTGCCGAGGTAGGCACGGCGACCCTAGGTTCCCCGAGGTTGCCAACAGTAGGTAGGGTAGGAGCTCACTGAGACATTATGTCTCATCCCTATCCTTCTGGTGCAGGTTTCCAGGTAAGCTAGTGATGTTCATGAAGATTTTCACCAGGAAGACGCTGGATGGAGTGCAGTTGCTCGTTGCGGAGAAGCTCAGAAGGTTATCAGGATATGTTTATGTATTTATAGATGATATTTGGATAAATGTATTAACGAGACAACTTGTACTCATTCAGATGTATTTATTATTATTATTGAAAATTTTAATGTATCCGATATCAGATTAATGCACATGCTAAATATTCTAGATAATTTAGTATGGGTGTTACAATTGGTATCAGAGCAGGTCGATTCAGACCGTGCCTTGGGTCATTAAAGTTTCAATAAAAGTAGTGGGACCATTGGGTTCCGGATATTGTTCTAAAGGTCACATCTAGTTGAGCCTGATCAACTCAATCTAGTATATGACAGTTAGGATATATGTCCGAGAGCTGAATGTGACCAAGGAGGGATGAACTTTAAGAAGAGCGAAGATTAAGGTGACAGAATTCTAAGAAGGAATTGGCGAAGAAGTATTCATGCCAAATGGTGGCTATCAAACTGTAAGTAACGAAGCCTGTCAGTGGCAAAGTTTTAGAAACATAAAGGATATTTAAGAGTAAGGTGAAGCACCTCAACCCAGTTGGACGCATCGTTGAACGATGCCTCGTCTGCGGAATACTTAAGGATTAAGGGATGACTCGGGACCGCAGTTTGAGGAGTTAAAGTGAAGTGTGGAATAAGTAACAATTCTGAGTACAGAGTTGAGGAATAGCAGTACCAAACCTAGAGAAATGAAATGAGAAACTATCGGTCAGTTTTTGAAACCTCTGATTCTCAGCGAAGATTGAGTGTTGAAGAATCGAACTTGAATCGGTTGAGATTTTAATGTCCGGACAGTTAAGAGAATTAATTAAGGATTAAGTGAGTTATTTGGACAGATGAACTTACCATTCAAGTATGGTCATTGAGTATGAATCGCGAGTAAGTTTAACCCCATCAGATCAGCCACGTCTCCTGAACCAGATTTGTGAAATAAGAAGAGGAGATGATATGCAGCTTGAGAACTATGGATGAATAAGTGGTGATAATAAGACCTGTTGCATATCGAAGTGTGAATCAAATTTTCAGATATTGCTTATTAGTAAGAAGATTGGAAATAAGTTAAGCTTAACCGGAATATTACTTAATGAAGGTTGGATAATAAATAATAAGTTGCTGGAATTTAGTATGCCGATGGACGAATTAAGTTGAACACTCTTGATTAGACGAACAGTGTTGAATTTCCTTGATTGGTTAAAGAAGGCAAGTTCAAGAAAACACAAGGTTATAGTAGACCAGTATAGAGGGATGATCGGGATTTCAGCCGAGAAATTATGTTGAGATTTTATATACGGAGAATCGTCTTGAACATGAAAGTTTAGGATTGAGGTTAATGCTGAGGAGTTATATGTTCTTAACTGAAGAGTTTTCTTCCACAAATATTGTAGAACGGAAAGAGATCACCTCGTATTGATAAGTTTCCGAGGGCAGTAATAAGGTATGGATTTGAATTGTGAATGCAATAACGAGTTACTGGAGGAATCCAATGGATCATGATAATGTGCAAAAGTTTAAGATCGATTAATCGGGCACTCGAAGAAACGCAACCTATGTTGGGCGTTCTAGAGAACCGGTAAGAATTTGGAACTTTTCAGGACGAATTGTTCCGTAGAAACTCAAGGGTAACTTAAGGAACATGATAGAGCTAAGGAGACCAAAGTTGTTCCGGGAAGATTATGAGTATGAAATTATTACGGATAAAGAAAGAGTGAATAGTAACAAGACTCAATGAAAGATATGAACCTTCAAAAGCTTTAAGTGTCGTTAGAAGTTGCCACGAACAAATGTACATGAATTTAAGCTGCCTCAGATATGTTTCCAGTCGGGATTCTGCAATGTTTAATAATTATACATGAAGAGCTGACCAAGAGATGGTTACCGAATTCAGAATATGGAAAGTAAAGTCGGAAACAGAGTATAAGTCGTTTGACCGGAGCATTATTAGGCTCGTAATAGTTGCTAAAGACCGTTTACAAGTTATGGCATATTTTCATGAAAGTAAGTATATGGCCCTTGTACGAAAGGAAAGGTAAAGTGAGGAGATGACCAATCCGTAAGTTAAGCAGATGGTTTAACCTACAAGAGAAATGATAACGTCAGACAAATTTGTTACGGTGATTACAAAGTGATAGAGTAAAAGGATTGATCGATGGAATTTTATGAGACAATAGTGAAGTCTTCCTCCGATGCTACCTCGAGTATAAAAATCAGAGTGGCGCAGCGGAGTGGTAATCCAAGAATGAAATAATGAACAACGCTAAGCTGAGGCTTAGAGTATGAGAAGATGTTAAGTGCCTAATTCTTATTATACGGGATAGTAGTAAGTATAAGCGATTTGGATATATCATGAGTTCTAATTAAACCTCGAAATCTATGAGGAATGAAATATTTGGATAGAGGTCTTGATCAGATACGACAATGTAGTGGCGAATAAGTTTAATTTCATGTTGTACCCATGTCATGTTAACCTATCTTAGCTGAAGATTTTGGGAAGTCTTGAACTTAATGTTCACCAGTAAAGGACGGAGAACTTTTACGCAGATTAAAAGTTATTCGTAGTTCATGGTAAAGGGCTGCGTAATTTCAAGATTATGACTAAAGGATTAAAGACTGAGTGTGCTATTTGGGTAGCAATCAAGTAGAGTTTTCTGTTGAAAATAAGGATTTTGGATTCGACGTCCTGGACGAGAAATAAGTTAGTGAAACCAGTGAATTGTAACCATAAATTTACATTATAGGTTGTTGTATACTTAAGAATAAACATGAGTAACATTGGCGGGGCAAACCTGGCAAGCCAGTTGAAAGGCAAATCCCGGATGTTACGAATTGAGTTAAGAGTAAGAAAGATTTCCCCAATTGATGTGGTAGTGTCTCAAGTATGTTAAGATTAAGAATAATGTCCCGTTAGTTGGACAAAGATGAGGTAATGTATAGTTTACCCGTGCTCGCTTATGTATGCAAGTTATATGCTATGAAATATATTATATAATGATATGTGAGACGACTTAAGCCACTCTTCATTTAGACTAAACTCCCATGAGTTTGGAATTATCGGTGTAGAAAACACTTATGCCACGATAAGAAAACGAGAATAAGTAGTGACAAGGACGATGGGAGATTGGCAAACTCCTAGTATGAATAATGATTTCTAAGTTATTAAGATAAGTAACGTCGTAGATCTATCGAAGCAGAATGCGGGTAATCAGTAAGATCTCGCGAGTCTTTGAGGAATTCCGTGAATGGAAGTACTGATTAAGATTATGGAAGGTAATACACCAAGATGCCTCCTCCTTGTATTTGTATAATGGAGGTAGTGCGGTAGTTTTACACTCATTAAAGAATGGTCAATTTATGGTAAAACCATATATGTGATATGCCGTTATATAAGGCAAAGATCGAATATGAGAATTCAATGGAATCGTCGAGGATAATAAGAAAGTCCAATGTCGTCAAGGTAAGATTACGCGGACTATGACGAGATTATAAGAATTCAGCACAAGTGTTAGGATTGAATAACTCTAGTTTGGGTTACAAGAAGTGTATAAACAAGGATATAGTCGGCAAGTTAGATGCGATGATTCAAATAACCTCATATTCTTCTACGCAAGGAATGTGTAATACATATCATTCGCTCAGATAACGAAAAGATTGTCGAATACCTTCGACTCATAGAATTGAAATCTAAGGGATTCCGATAAGTAAGATGAACTGGAGTCTTGGCCAATGAAGGAAGTAATATGTAAAATTAATTCATATATGATATTGGATTCTAAATTTCGAGGACGAAATTTCTTTAAGGGGGGTAGATTGTAACATCCCGCCTAAGACTCGAATATTATTAATATTGAGACGATGTATCAGAAGTGTTTTAAGTAAAGGGCAATTTGGTAAATTGTCAGTTAATGGGTTTATTTTATGACAAGGGTAATATCCCGCTTATAAGTATCGATTATTAGTGTTGGAACCTTGTGAAGCAAGCATGGCAATTTAGTAATTAAGTGGTATGGCATTTTGGTAATTAAGTTGAAATGGAAGATTTGTTTAAAAATAAGAGGTAAGATAATCTTACCATCTTTCTACATTCTTCTATACTCTTCCAAATTCAGCCCTCTCCTTCCTTCTCTCAATCTTACACGCCCTCCCTCACCTAGCCAACATCCATCCAAACTCCAATCAAAATCTAGTGAGAAACCTTGCAAGGCAAGCTTGGTAGGAAGCTTAGAACAAGGGAAAGGAAAGAAGAACAAGAAAGTATCAAGAAAAGAGTTGGAGCTTTGGTTCTCAAGCTTGGGTTTTGGTGATTAGAGACATGGCAAGGAGCAAAGCTAGTAATCAAGGTGAGTTCCCTAGGGGTTATAGAACCCATCTTTTGAGTATTTCATGAGTTTTAGCATTATGAGCAAGTTATGAGCATATGAACCCTAATTCCATTTTGATAGCAATTCTTGATCATTGTATGATGTATCCTGTTGATAAGCCTTTGAAATTACCATTTAAACTGTTATGTTGTTGGGCATGATTGGATAGACCAAGAATGGTGGAAAACATGTTTTAAACTTGCCAAATGCTGTCCAACTGTAGGTAAAATCGTGTCACGATTTTACCAGCGTGTCACGATTTTACAGGCAGAAACCAACACGATTTCTGGGTATGAAATCGTGACACGATTGCCAAATCGTGTCACGATTGCCCAATCGTGTCACGATTTTGACTTGGACAGGATCATAAGATTTTTCATTTTTTTCTTGCACCGTTTCGGCTATCCAATACTGCTCCGAACTTAAGGATCGACATGTAATGATTAAGCATTGCTAAAGAGCATATCAAGACCTATCCTTAAGATGTTTAAATCAACATTATAGAGTGAGGATGATAGGCATAAGATTATTAGAATGGATGACTTAATCCTCAAGTCATTATATAGAAATTCAAGAACTAGTTTTGGGATTATCCCTTACTAAGCAGTTTATCAAACACAGTTAAGTATAAGCAAGCTCAAGAGTGATATAGACTTCAAGCTTAGAGCCTTATATAGGTTAAGAGTTCAAGAATTAGTAAGAATAAGCCGTGGCCTTCGATGTTCACGCCAGTGGGACACGAATGGTCCACGTAAAGTTAAGATTAAGATTATTACCTTAAGTCGTGACTTTCATCGTTCACGCCAGTGGAACATGAAAGGTTCATGTATAAGATTAAAGAATATTATTCGCGTCTTCCGTCGTTCACGCCAGTGGGACACGGGAGGTATACGCATCAGTTAAGACTAATGTTAAGCCGTGACTTTCGTTGTTCACGCCAGTGGGACACGAAAGGTTCATGTATAAGTTAAGATTAATAAGAAGTATATTAATTCGCGTCTTCCGTCGTTCACGCCAGTGGGACACGGGGGGGGGGGTATACGCGTAAGTTAAGTCGTGTCTTCTGTCGTTCACGCCAGTGGGACACAGGAGGTTCACGCCAGTGGGACGTGTTATTCCGCAAGGATAACCGCACGACGACAAGAGGAGTCCGGTGTTAGCCTGATATGATAGGAATTTTCACCGGTTATCAGGGGAATGTGCTTCGGGGTTACTTCACCCGGGGGCATTCCGTAAAATGAACCCAGATAATAATGTTTGTTCAACGCTAACAGCTAACATAAGACATTTATCAGTTAATTATTTTATTATGTTATCAGACAGAGAATAGTTATCAGACAAGTATCAGATGATCAGTTATCAGGTGGTGATCCTAGATTCCCCTCGATCACCCAGTTATCAGGATATAGTCTAGATCTCAGGACTATTCAGTATCAGACTCAGATAGTGATCCTAGGTTTCCCCTTGATCACTAGTTTAGCAGGATGTAGTCCAGTTTATGACTACACAGTTACCAGGATCAGTCAGATAGCCCACTATGGGTAAGGTTAAGACTTGGCGATCATAGGTATCCCCAAGATTGCCGAGGTAGGCACGGCGACCCTAGGTTCCCCGAGGTTGCCAACAGTAGGTAGGGTAGGAGCTCACTGAGACATTATGTCTCATCCCTATCCTTCTGGTGCAGGTTTCCAGGTAAGCTAGTGATGTTCATGAAGATTTTCACCAGGAAGACGCTGGATGGAGTGCAGTTGCTCGTTGCGGAGAAGCTCAGAAGGTTATCAGGATATGTTTATGTATTTATAGATGATGTTTGGATAAATGTATTAACGAGACAACTTGTACTCATTCAGATGTATTTATTATTATTATTGAAAATTTTAATGTATCCGATATCAGATTAATGCACATGCTAAATATTCTAGATAATTTAGTATGGGTGTTACAATTGGTATCAGAGCAGGTCGATTCAGACCGTGCCTTGGGTCATTAAAGTTTCAATAAAAGTAGTGGGACCATTGGGTTCCGGATATTGTTCTAAAGGTCACATCTAGTTGAGCCTAATCAACTCAATCTAGTATATGACAGTTAGGATATATGTCCGAGAGCTGAATGTGACCAAGGAGGGATGAACTTTAAGAAGAGCGAAGATTAAGGTGACAGAATTCTAAGAAGGAATTGGCGAAGAAGTATTCATGCCAAACGGTGGCTATCAAACTGTAAGTAACGAAGCCTGTCAGTGGCAAAGTTTTAGAAACATAAAGGATATTTAAGAGTAAGGTGAAGCACCTCAACCCAGTTGGACGCATCGTTGAACGATGCCTCGTCTGCGGAATACTTAAGGATTAAGGGATGACTCGGGACCGCAGTTTGAGGAGTTAAAGTGAAGTGTGGAATAAGTAACAATTCTGAGTACAGAGTTGAGGAATAGCAGTACCAAACCTAGAGAAATGAAATGAGAAACTATCGGTCAGTTTTTGAAACCTCTGATTCTCAGCGAAGATTGAGTGTTGAAGAATCGAACTTGAATCGGTTGAGATTTTAATGTCCGGACAGTTAAGAGAATTAATTAAGGATTAAGTGAGTTATTTGGACAGATGAACTTACCATTCAAGTATGGTCATTGAGTATGAATCGCGAGTAAGTTTAACCCCATCAGATCAGCCACGTCTCCTGAACCAGATTTGTGAAATAAGAAGAGGAGATGATATGCAGCTTGAGAACTATGGATGAATAAGTGGTGATAATAAGACCTGTTGCATATCGAAGTGTGAATCAAATTTTCAGATATTGCTTATTAGTAAGAAGATTGGAAATAAGTTAAGCTTAACCGGAATATTACTTAATGAAGGTTGGATAATAAATAATAAGTTGCTGGAATTTAGTATGCCGATGGACGAATTAAGTTGAACACTCTTGATTAGACGAACAGTGTTGAATTTCCTTGATTGGTTAAAGAAGGCAAGTTCAAGAAAACACAAGGTTATAGTAGACCAGTATAGAGGGATGATCGGGATTTCAGCCGAGAAATTATGTTGAGATTTTATATACGGAGAATCGTCTTGAACATGAAAGTTTAGGATTGAGGTTAATGCTGAGGAGTTATATGTTCTTAACTGAAGAGTTTTCTTCCACAAATATTGTAGAACGGAAAGAGATCACCTCGTATTGATAAGTTTCCGAGGGCAGTAATAAGGTATGGATTTGAATTGTGAATGCAATAACGAGTTACTGGAGGAATCCAATGGATCATGATAATGTGCAAAAGTTTAAGATCGATTAATCGGGCACTCGAAGAAACGCAACCTATGTTGGGCGTTCTAGAGAACCGGTAAGAATTTGGAACTTTTCAGGACGAATTGTTCCGTAGAAACTCAAGGGTAACTTAAGGAACATGATAGAGCTAAGGAGACCAAAGTTGTTCCGGGAAGATTATGAGTATGAAATTATTACGGATAAAGAAAGAGTGAATAGTAACAAGACTCAATGAAAGATATGAACCTTCAAAAGCTTTAAGTGTCGTTAGAAGTTGCCACGAACGAATGTACATGAATTTAAGCTGCCTCAGATATGTTTCCAGTCGGGATTCTGCAATGTTTAATAATTATACATGAAGAGCTGACCAAGAGATGGTTACCGAATTCAGAATATGGAAAGTAAAGTCGGAAACAGAGTATAAGTCGTTTGACCGGAGCATTATTAGGCTCGTAATAGTTGCTAAAGACCGTTTACAAGTTATGGCATATTTTCATGAAAGTAAGTATATGGCCCTTGTACGAAAGGAAAGGTAAAGTGAGGAGATGACCAATCCGTAAGTTAAGCAGATGGTTTAACCTACAAGAGAAATGATAACGTCAGACAAATTTGTTACGGTGATTACAAAGTGATAGAGTAAAAGGATTGATCGATGGAATTTTATGAGACAATAGTGAAGTCTTCCTTCGATGCTACCTCGAGTATAAAAATCAGAGTGGCGCAGCGGAGTGGTAATCCAAGAATGAAATAATGAACAACGCTAAGCTGAGGCTTAGAGTATGAGAAGATGTTAAGTGCCTAATTCTTATTATACGGGATAGTAGTAAGTATAAGCGATTTGGATATATCATGAGTTCTAATTAAACCTCGAAATCTATGAGGAATGAAATATTTGGATAGAGGTCTTGATCAGATACGACAATGCAGTGGCGAATAAGTTTAATTTCATGTTGTACCCATGTCATGTTAACCTATCTTAGCTGAAGATTTTGGGAAGTCTTGAACTTAATGTTCACCAGTAAAGGACGGAGAACTTTTACGCAGATTAAAAGTTATTCGTAGTTCATGGTAAAGGGCTGCGTAATTTCAAGATTATGACTAAAGGATTAAAGACTGAGTGATCCTAGGTTTCCCCTTTATCAGGATATAGTCTAGATCTCAGGACTATTCAGTATCAGACTCAGATAGTGATCCTAGGTTTCCCATTGATCACTAGTTTAGCAGGATGTAGTCCAGTTTATGACTACACAGTTACCAGGATCAGTCAGATAGCCCACTATGGGTAAGGTTAAGACTTGGCGATTATAGGTATCCCCAAGATTGCCGAGGTAGGCACGGCGACCCTAGGTTCCCCGAGGTTGCCAACAGTAGGTAGGGTAGGAGCTCACTGAGACATTATGTCTCATCCCTATCCTTCTGGTGCAGGTTTCCAGGTAAGCTAGTGATGTTCATGAAGATTTTCACCAGGAAGACGCTGGATGGAGTGCAGTTGCTCGTTGCGGAGAAGCTCAGAAGGTTATCAGGATATGTTTATGTATTTATAGATGATGTTTGGATAAATGTATTAACGAGACAACTTGTACTCATTCAGATGTATTTATTATTATTATTGAAAATTTTAATGTATCCGATATCAGATTAATGCACATGCTAAATATTCTAGATAATTTAGTATGGGTGTTACAACACATTTTAAATTGGTAGCGTAAGCAATCATGGAAACTCTATCATTTCTAATGCGGTCCATATCTGAAACATGCAAAATCACATATACATACAATTAACAAAAATCCACAAAGTACCCAGTAACAACATACACTAAATAAGTTCAGATTATATAAAATGAATTAGGAATAATCTAGTTAAGATTATATTGTCTAAACAAATTTAGTATTTCTGAAAAGAAAAAAAAATCGAACCCAACACTGTTGTTTGGCAATGTTTGATATGTGATGCTTTTGACCAAAAAACCTTCAAGAATCACAAAATTTGGATTTCCGGGTGTGAGAGAAAGTGTTAGGGCTTAAACACAAACTATTGAAATGAGGAGATGTTTATGATTTCGAGTTATATATAGGAAAAATTCAAATTATATAATCCAAAACACACCAATGAAGAGTCAAGATTATATAATCCAAACAAATGATATTTTGCAAAAAACAAAAAAAATAGGACGCGTAAGAAACACATAAGTGAAAAAAATAATAGTCTTGAATCACTTAACATGAATGGTTTAGCTGTATTACTTTTATTGAATTAGATCATATGGTGTCTATAAAATTTATAAAATAATTTATGTCCTCTAAAAAATGTTAAAAAATCATTATACAAATCAATATAATTTCATGAGCTTATTCTTAATCTTCTAACAATATATAAAAATCGTACTTTCATAATTTTTTTTTGTGACAAAAACAAAATGATATTCATTCATTCAAATTGATAGAATACATCAGATACATTAACATGATCGACATCGCTAAAAACGTAAAGGGTGAATCTGTGAACAAACTCACATCACCCAAGTTAATAGCATACAACGGCAAAATGCCTACAAATAATATGATAAAATCTAAATCACCAGAATACCCATGTTTCAGGATCTGCAACATTTACGTCAAAAATCATTGATTGAATGTGTGATTAATTATGAACCAAACGAACACCGCAATAAGACGTGAAAGAAAAAGAGAACTTAGAGAGAAGTTGGAGTTTCTCTCACTAAAAAATTAAGGCCGGCTAAAAATTTCCATAATTGCCCTTTCTTAAACTCATGATCACATTAATTTTATGTGTTTAATGGTCATTTTGCATAATATAAAACTAATTTGTTTTCTCTTTCTTCTTCTCATTATCCAAATCCCTTAAATTTAGAGAAAAACATTGTATTATGACATAAAATCTGCAACGATTGCGGTGCAAATATTTAACAATATTTTGTATATAAAATCAAAAAATTTAATAGAAACACTTAATGTTGATATTTTAAAAATAGTTACGAGTTTTCAAAATTTTATCATATCGATTATCGCATATCAGTACATAAAATTTTTCTTCTGCATATATAAGACATAAAATCTACAACGATTATGGTGCAAATATTTAACGATATTTTGTATATAATTTTTTTTTAATAGAAACACTTTTAATGTTAATATTTTGAAAATAATCACTAGTTTTCAAAATTTTATCATAGCGACTATCACATATCGGTACAAATTTTTTTCCTGCATATATAAGCATATAAAATTCTCAACGAGTGCAGTGCAAATATTTAACGGTGTTTTAAATATAAAATAAAAAGTTATTTAATAAAAACACTTCACTAATGTTGATATTTTGAAAATAGTCATGAGTTTCTAAAATTTTATTATATCGACTTCCTATGTAACACCCATACTAAATTATCTAGAATATTTAGCATGTGTATTAATCTGATACTGGGTACATTAAAATTTTCAATAATAAATACAATATAAACTACTGAATGTGTGCAAATAGCTCGTTTATACAAATATCCAAATATCATATACAATTATCCTCATATACATAAATAATCTGTCAACCTCCTGAGCTTAACCTTGACGAGCATCTGCACTCCATCCAGCATCTTCCTGAAGATCTTCATCTGAAACCACTTGGCTACCTGAAAACCTGCACCAGAAGGATAGGGATGAGACATAATGTCTCAGTGAGCTCCTACCCTACCTACTGTTGACAACCACAGGGAACCTAGGGTCGCTGTGCCTACCTCGGCAATCTTGGGGATGCCTATGATCGCCAAGTCTTAACCTTACCCATAATGGGCTATCTGACTGATCCTGTTAAACTGAGTAGTCATAAACTGGACTACATCCTGCTAAACTAGTGATCAAGGGGAAACCTAGGATCACTATCTGAGTCTGATACTGAATAGTCCTGAGGTCTAGACTAAATCCTGATAGCTGGGTGATCGAGGGGAAACCTAGGATCACCGCCTGATAACTGATACCTGAATCTGATACTTAACTGATAACTATTCTCTGTCTGATAACATAATAAATAATTAACTGATAAATGTCTTATGTTAGCTGTTAGCGTTGAACAAACAATATTATCTGAGTTCATTTTACGGAATGCCCCCGGGTGGAGTAACCCCGAAGCACATTCCCCTGATAACCGGTGAAAATTCCTATCATATCAGGCTAACACCGGACTCCTCTTGTCGTCGTGCGGTCATCCTTGCGGAATAACACGTCCCACTGGCGTGAACCTCCTGTGTCCCACTGGCGTGAACAGCAGAAGACACGACTTAACTTACGCGTATACCCCCCCGTGTCCCACTGGCGTGAACGACGGAAGACGCGAATTAATATATTTTCTTATTAATCTTAACTTATACATGAACCTTTCGTGTCCCACTGGCGTGAACAACGAAAGTCACGGCTTAACATTAATCTTAACTGATGCGTATACCTCCCGTGTCCCACTAGCGTGAACGACGGAAGACGCGAATAAATAATCTGTAAACTGATGCGTGAACTTTTCATGTCCCACTGGCGTGAACGAGGAAAGTCACGACTTAAAGGTAATAATCTTAGTCTTTACTCTACGTGAACCATTCGTGTCCCACTGGCGTGAACGACGAAGGCCACGGCTTACTATCTTACTAATTCTTGAACTCTTAACCTATAAAAGGTTCTAGACTTAGAGTATTAAACCTCTCTCATAATTCTCATTCTTTAAAGTATTGAATCTCTAATACTTAACCTATAAAGGTTCTAAGCTTCATCATTATGTCATAGGCTTATCGTTCTCATAAGCCGTTGCTTGGTTATTGGAAATATTCCATAGCTTAAATAACTTTACTCTGAATTCCTAATGCTTTACCAAATTCCTTGTCCAATCATTCGTTCCTTAAATGTTGAGTAATCCTTTGAACATGTCAAGAATGGTGTTTTTCTTGGAAAATAAAGCTTTCTTTGAAAACAGTTACTAAAAAGCCTCGCCGAACACGTACACAGCACCCAGAACGAAACAGAACAGACAAATGCTGTCTGTCTAAAATCGCTGGGCGACCCTGAGGCGAGGTGGGGGCGAAAATAGGCAGTGAAGGCTTGCCAAACAGTAACTGCTCGTTCGCCCCGAGCTCGCCCGGCGAAAATATCAGTTCAAAAACATGTTAAAAGTGTGATTTTCCACCATTTTGGCACATTTAAGGATACCCAAGCACCATAACATCATAAGGAATGATTTACAACTATAAATTGAATGATTAACACAAGATTGAACAGGGATTTAGCAAGCAAAGGGATTAAGGTACAAATTACCAACTTCACTCATAAAACATAAAACTTATCAAAACTCACAAAGGGGGTTCTAAAACCCCTAGGAGCTCACCTCAAACCTTGATTGATGAATTAACCAGCCTTGATTCAAACCCTAGCTTGGCTCTCCTTGATTCTTCCTTGTTTCTCTTCTTTTACTCTTGTTCTAACTTCCATACCAAGCTTGCTTTGCAAGATTCCTCCCAAGAAATTGTATGAAGCTTTGATGGATTAGTGAAAGTGAGGAGGGCGAGAGTTTGAGGGTGAGTGAGGGAGGGGAATCAGATTTGAGGGAGAGGGGAGAGAAGAAGAATGAATGAAAATATCTTCCCCCCCTCTTTTCTTATAATCCTCCTTTTCAAAATAATTACCAAATTGCCATTCCTCTTAATTACAAAAACGCCTTGCTTGTTTCATAAGTTTCTAACACTGTTAACCATCACATTTAAGCGGAATATTACTCTTGTCATATAAATAACCCATTAACTGACAATTTACCAAATTGTCCTTTGCTTAAAACATCTCCGAAACATCGTCTCAATATTAATAATTATTCGAGTCTTGGGCGGGATGTTACATCCTAATGTATGTATATAAAAATCTGTTTATGCAGATGTAAACACATAAAATATGCAACGGGTGTGGTGCAAACATTGAATGGTTTTGCATGTAAAATAAAAAGTTATTTAATAGAAACACTACATTAATGTTTATATTTTGAAAATAATCATTAATTTTCAATATTTTATCATATTGTCTTTCTCATATATGTATATAAAATTTGTTTCTATAGATATAGGCACATAAAATTTTCAACGGGAGTGGTGCAAACATTGAATGATGTTTTGTGTATAAAATCAAAAGTTATTTGATAAAAACACTATATTAATGTTTATATTTTGAAAATAGTCATTAGTTTCTAATATTTTATCATATCGACTTTCTCATATATGAATATAAAATTTGTTTATGAGGATATAAACACATAAAATTTGCAACGGAAGCGGTGTAAATATTGAACGTGTTTTGCATATAAAATAAAAAGTTATGTAATAGAAACACTACATTAATTTTGATATTTTGAAAATAGTCATGAGTTTTCAAAATTTTATCATATCGACTTTCTTATATATGTACATAAAAATTTGTTTTCGCATATTTAAGCAAATAAAATTCACAACTTGCTTGATTAAACTATTTAACAAATTTTTGTATATATAAGAAATTTTTTTTTATAGAAATATTACATTAATACCGATAGTTTTCTTTTAATATCTTAACGTTCGATAATATTAACAATATAATTATTTTTTATATAATTACCACAATGTTACATGACCCGTATGAAAATACAGGTCTATTACTAATAAAAAACCAATAATTCAATGATATATACATATAAACAATCAGAGGTTTAATACACATGAATTGGAGGCATAAATAAACAACAACACGTTGCAATCATGAAATTAGTACTGAAGTCACAAAACTAATATTGACAAAAAAATAAACTAAAGAATAGCCTGAACAGGCTCAAATTAAATCCTTCAAAATTAATCCAACAACAACTACTCTTTAAGTGTATTTTCGGCTTGATTAATAAAACATTTTATTGTTAATTGTCTTTTATTTATTTAATTATTATGGTTTCTCGTGTTGAAAATTTTATGGTTGCTTTCCTAACAATTGAATTCAGAACAAAGGTTATGATAAAAGGAGAAATATAAGTGCGTTGTGCCATTTTTAAGGGATGTTAGTTGTCATCTTATGTGTGTTTGTTTTAGGTAGTGTTTATGACTAGAAAATTGCTATTCTTAGAAACAAATATGTTCATTCCCATATAAACAGATCAAAATATTCCCACATGACTTAAGTCATGTTCGCCTATCTCAATGTGAGTTAAGTCACGTTTAAAGTAATGTGAGTTAAGTCACGTATAAAGCCAACATGAGTTAACTCACGTTGCGATGCAATATGTTTTGGGACAAAACCCAGTAGTTCCACACTTCAACACACATTTTCTTTCCCTCTTCACCTTCAAAAACTCAAAAAGTGCGAAATTTTGGAGCAAAATCTTGAGCCGAAATCATTGCAAATCGTCAGGAAACAAGTTTCTACGCTCATCAAATATAAAAAATCAGGTAATGTATCATCTAACCTCTTTTGATTTTGCTGGTTTTTGAGCTTAGTTCGTCAGTTTGGGAAGTATGTCTAGGCGTGACTTAACTCACGCTAGAGCTCAACGTGAGTTAACTCACGTAGGTGTAAGGACAACGTGAGTTAAGTCACGTTGGTGCCCATGATTTGAATTTTTGCGCCAATTTTTTTTCTTTCTTAGCTTGTTGCACAAGTTATTTATATATTTTTCCTTGTTATTTTTTTATTCAATAGACATAGTGATGGTTGAAAATGTGGTGGATGATGGTGTTGAGCTGAAACCGGCCATAATTGAAGCTTCCGTTGAAGTTTTCGTTGATGTGAAGGTTAATGTCAAAATTCCCTTCCAATCTCACATTGAAGAAAAACCTAAACCTACCGGTGTTTCCAAGCTTCGCGATTATGAAGTAAACACCACCTCACTTTTTTTAACAAATGATAGATTGCGAGAGTGAAATGACTTGCTTGGTTGGGTTCGTCGACAAGCGGCAAGGGCGGGATTTACTATATCTATAGATAAATCTAGTATAAAAAATCCAATGGTGACGTTGCAATGTGAAAGGAGTGGTGTATACAAACCACTGAAGAGGAGGAAAAAATTGAATCATGAAGGCACGAACTCGAGAAATTGTGATTGTCCGTTTAGGTTGCATGGTTACTTTTAGAAGAATACAAATGATTGGTGGTTGGCCATGCTTAGTGTAATTCACAACCATGAGTTGGAGTCAAAGTTAGGCGTTACCTTCTTGCGGGTAGAATAAAAGAGGAGGAGAATAAAAGAGTTGTCCACATGACAAAGAGCTTGGCGTTGCCTAGGAATATTCTCACGAATTTGAAGGAAAAAACAAAGAAAGTGTGACGAATATAAAACAAGTGTACAATGCACGAACTAGATGACGAAAGTCTATAAGAGGTGACAAGATGAAGATGCAATACTTGACTGAGAAGTTGTAAGAGCATAAATACGTCTATTTCACAAGAACAAATGATGAGGAAACCACTCTTGAAGACATTTTTTTTGCTCATCCGGAGTCAATTAATATGCTTAACACTTTTCCGACCATTTTGGTCATGGACTCCACTTACAAAATCAATTTGTACAGAATGCGTTGCCCAAGTTCTCCCTGATACTTCCGCTTTACTTTGTTATTTTCATATTGGGAAGAATGTAAGAGCTAAGTGTATCACAAATTATAGAGTCAAAGCGAAGCCGAAGGATGTAAAAGTTGATAGGAAAGAAGTGAAGGAAGTGAAGGAGGAGAAGACAAGCGATGTTGTTGACAAAATCATGAGTGCTTGGAAAGATTTGGTTGAATCTCCTACGGAGGATTCATATGCAAGTGTGGTAAAGCGATTCAAAGATGTATGCCAAACATTTCCAAAGTTCCTTGAATATGTTGAAACCACAATATTGAACACCGTTAAGGTAATATTTGTGAGGGCATGAACAAATAAAGTCTTGCATCTAGGGTGCAGAACTACCAACATTGTTGAATCGGCTCTTGGAAAGTTGAAAAAATATTTGAGGAGTAGTGTGAGAGATTTGGCATCATGTTGGGATGAAATAGACAAAATGTTGGCTATCCAGCTGTCTGAGATACAAGCAAGTTTTGGGAGGAGCCGTACCGTCTTAGAACACATATACAAAGGCAATTTTTGGTACACTGAGTTGGAGGGTTATGTGTCTAGAACCGCATTGTGTTTTATCTTTGAGGAAGCAAAACGCTCCAAGACATTCGACTTTGCTAAGAAAAATTGCGGTTGTGTGCACAAGACATCGTACGGGTTGCCTTGTGCATGTATTCTTGCCACAAAGATAAAAAAAATGCCTATTCGATTGGATGGCATATATCCTCATTGGCAAATGTTACATGTATGTGAAGAAGAGGTTGATGATGATTTTTTTTTTGTTGATATTACACCGATATATTTTTTGGTGGCCCGTTATGTAACGCCAATATTTGTGGCCAATATGTAACTAACATTATATAGATTATATAAATATATGAAGTGAAATATTTTTTGGTGGCCGTTTATATAACGCCAATTATTGCTTGCATTTTTTGGTCTCTAATTGTTCAACTATTTGTTTTATCTTTCATTTGGTTTTATTCTCATACTTGTTATTCCATAAACTTTTATGAAGTGAAACATGTCTGAAGATGCACATTTTGAAGTTGAAGCTCTTGTCCGATACTCCTCCGCGAAGAAGATGATTAAGGTATTTTTAACCCCCACCGACAAGTTGGACGAGTTGAAGACACAACTTAACAGATACTTTGTCCATCTTGGTGAAAATCAAAGAACATCTCATGTATTTGTACAGGTGCCATGCTTGAACCTGGGGGAGGATAAAGATGAAGACAGTTGGAAGACCGTGTATTTTCCACAAGTTATCCATGATGATGGCGACGTAGATTACATGTTTAGGTTAATGGTTGAAAATAACATTTTACATCTTTGTGTCCGATCCATTGAAGTGTAATATTTATTAACATGTTCGAATTTGTGTCTGTAATGTTGCATTTTAATGAATTTGTGTCGAATTTGTAGATTGTGTATTTAATGACGAATTTGTGTAATTTGGATCGATTATGTGTGATTATGTTCGAATTTGTGTCCGTAATGTTGCATTTTAATGAATTTGTGTCGAATTTGTGGATTGTGTATTTAACGATGAATTTGTGTAATTTGGATCGATTATGTGTGATTATGTGATTATGTGTGAATAACGACGAATTTGTGTAATTTGAATCGATTATGTGTGATTAATGACGAATTTGTGTAATTTGGATCAATTATGTGTGATTATGTTGTTGAAATGATGTAATTTGGATCAATTATGAGTGTGTATTGATTACGAGTCATTAATGGCTTGGTTGCTTGCATTCAATGTTGTTCTGCAGCAATACCAGAAGTCGAAGTGAGTTAACTCACGTTATACTAGTACAGAATGTGAGTTAACTCACATTGGAGCAACGTGACTTAACTCACGTTGGTATAAGGCGAACATGACTTAAATCACGTTGGGAGTATTTTCGTCAGTTTGTATGAGAGTGAGCAATTTTGTACGGGAGAAGAGCAATTTTTTTTAAGACTATATTGAAATTGGTTGTTCTTTTGTTTGATGGGAGATAGACTTTTCTTTATGACAATGCACAATCCAAAGCTATTGAGTTCAATAGGCTCTTGATTGGGCTTTGGAAATAGAAAGATCAAGGGAGATGAATGATTCAACGTGGAGTACAATAAAAAATGTATTGAACACAATTTGATTAACACTTATTCCTGTAACACTCATACTAAATTATCTAGAATATTTAGCATGTGTATTAGTCTGATATCCGATACATTAAAATTTTCAATAATAAACACAATACAACTGAATAGTACAATTGGCTCGTTTATACAATTATCCAATTATCATAAAATACACTTTCATATACATATAAAATCTGACAACCTCCTGAGCTTGTCCATGACGAGCAACTGCACTCCATCCAGCGTCTTCCTGATGAACTTCTTCACGAATCTCTAGCTTACTTGAAAACCTGCACCAGAAGGATTGGGATGAGACATAATGTCTCAGTGAGCTCCAGCCCAACCTACTGTTGGCAACCTCGGGGGATACCTAGGGTCGCCGTGCCTACTCTTGGCAATCTTGGGGATTCCTACGATCGCCGTCATTCTCTACATATTTCGCGATGAAGGGGAAACCTAAGATCGCTACTTATCTCAATCATTTCTCATCATAATCTAACTTAACTTATACTTAGTGATCTTGGGGACATCCTATGATCACTTCCTTCTCTGCTGACTAATCAATATATATATTCTCATAATAATTTCATAAGTGTTACTTTACACCATTCTTAATTAATAAGGTTAGAAGTTAGCGTTGAACAAACAAAGATTATCTGAGTTCATTTTACGGAGTGCATCCGGGTGGAGTAACCCCGAAGTACATCTCCCATCTACCGGTGAAATTCCTATCATATCAGGCTAACACCGGACTCCTCTTGTCTTTTGTGTGGCTGCCCTCGCGAGCGGTAACTTCACCGTTCCAGCTGCCATTTAAGGCGGTAACTTCACCGGAACCCCCTGTATTCTAACTAGCGAGACTACAGGAGACACATTAACTTTCTTGACTTGGATGTGTAGCTGCCCTCACGAGCGGTAACTTCACCGTTCCAGCTGCCATTTAAGGCGGTAACTTCACCGGAACCCCCTGTATTCTAACTAGCGAGACTAGAGGAGACACATCTAGTCATTTAATTACTTGTTCTTATTCTTTATATATATATATATATATATATATATATATATATAACATATAACTTATAACTCATGCATTTCTAATGCATTCTTTAAGTAAATCATTCTTAGACATATCTATTGCATTCCTTAAGGGAGCCTATCTCCCAATGCTTAACATGAAAGTGTAGAATCTTAGGCTTATCGTTGTCATAAGTCACCCTTGTTATTGGAAATATTCCACACCCGTCTGGGCTTTGACCTCACAATTCTAATCAATCCTAACTAGCTCTTTAACCACTTTCCTAACTTATGGATTTGAGTATCCATCTCTCAATATTGGACCTATCCTCATTCTATATTAATCTATACATTCTCTAAAATAGTTAAACTACCGTTTTAGCGATATCTTCCATTGATTCAGACTTAGTGCTAGAATCACATCCTTTTTATCCCTTACCATATATTCTTAAACTATTCCAATATTCCATTTCTCAGGGGTTTCGAGGTTTGAAGTATCCCTCAACATAACTTCCAAAAATTTCTATTAGAACTGGTGATATGTTCAAATCGCCTATACTTACTGCTATTCTGTATAATAAGAATTAAGCACTTAACATCTTCTCATTCTCTAAGCCTCAGCTTAGCATTGATCATTAATTCATTCTTGGATTACTACTCCGCTGCGCCACTCTGATTCTTAACAACTCGAGTTAGAATTGGAGCAATACACCACTATTGTCACATAAAATTTCATCGACCAATCCTTTTACTTTATCACTTTGTAATTACCGTAACAAAACCATCTGACGTTATCATTTCCCTCGTGGCTTAAACCATCTGCTTAACTTACGGATTGGTCATCTCCTGACTTTGTGTTTCCTTTCGTACATGGACCATATACTTACTTTCACAATAATACGCCAGAACCTGTAAACGGTTTTCAGCAACTGTTACGAGCCCAACAATGCTCCTGTCAGACAGCTTAAGCACTGGTTCTAACTTTACTTTCCATATCCTGAATTCTGTAACCATCTCTTGGTCAGCTCTTCATGTATAATCATTATAACATTGCCGAAACCCGATTGAAAGCTTGCTTGAGACAACTTAAATTCACACACAATCACTTGTGGCGACTTCTAAAAAAATGACTTATGGCTTCTGGAGGCTAACATCTTTCATACCCTGAATCCACTGATGGATTTGAGTCTCGTTACTATTCGTTCTATCTTTATCCGCAAGGATTTCATATTCATAATCTTTTCCGAGACAACTTCGGTCTCTATCGTCTTACCATATCTCTTAGGTTACCCCTCGAGTTTCTCCGGAACTATCCGTGTTGAAATAGATTTAAGCTCTTGCCGGCTCTCCAGCATGCCCAATTATAGATTACGTCTCTTCGAGAACCCTATTATTCGATCTTAAACTTCTGCACTTATCATTATCTATTGGATTCCTCCAGTAACTTGTTACTGTATTCACAATTCAAATCTTGATTTTTAACATCTGAGTAATTCTGCATATAATTGAACAACCCGAAGTCTATACTTTATTACCGCCCTCGGAACTTATCCACACGGGGTGACCTCTTTCAGCTTCTAGAATATTCGTGGAAGAAAACTCTTCGGTTGAAAACATATAACGCCTTCACATTAATCACAATCTTAACCTTTCATATATAAAACGATCTTCCATATAATAAAATCTCAATATAATTTCTCGGCTAAGATTCCGATTATCCTTCAAAACTGGTCTACTTTAATCTTGTGTTATCTTGAACTTTCCTTCTTCATCCAATCGAGGAAATTCGACTTTATTCGTCCATCAGTTCACTATATCCCAATGACTGATCATTCAATATCCATCTTTCATTGTGTAAAATTCCGGTTAAGCTTAGCTTATCTCCAATCTTCTTACTATTAGGACACATCCGAATATCTGATTCACGCTTTGACATACAACAGGTCTTAGTATTGCCACTTATTCATCCATCTTAGTTCTTAGGTTGCATATCATCTCCTCTTCTTAATTCACAAATCCGGCGTTTATGGTTCGGGAGATGCGGCTGATCTGATGGGGTTAAACTTACTTGCGACTCACGCCCAATGTCCACACTTGAGTGGTTAGCTTCATCTGTCCAAATAATTCGCTTAATCCATAATTAATTCTCTTAACTATTTGGAGACTAAAATCTTATCCGGTTCGAGTGTGCGAGTCCTCCGATCCTTACACACTCTATCCTTGCTGGTAGTCTAGAGGTTTCAAAAAAAACCGACCAATAATTCCTCATTTCGAGTCTCTAGGTTTGGTACTGCAATTCCTTAACTCTGTACTCATAATTGTTATTTAGTCCACACTTCACTTTAACTTCTCAAACTGCGGTTCCCGTCAAGGTTCCAAGTCATTCCTTAGAGTATCCCATGATTCCTTAATCCTTATATCTTCCGCAGACGAGGCATCATCCAATGATGCGTCCAACTGGGTTGAGATGCTTCACCTTACTTTTAAATATCTCTTAGGTTTCTGAAACCTTGCCACTAACAGGCTTCGTTACCTCATGGTTGATGGCCACCATTTGGCACGAATACTTCTTCGCCAATTCCGTCTTAAAATTCTGTCACCTTAATCTTCGCCCCTCATAAACTTCATTCCTCCTTGGTCACATTCAGCTCTCGGACATTTATCCTAACTTTCATATACTAGATTGAGTTGATCAGGCTCAACTAGATGTGACCTTTAGAACAATATCCAGAACCCAATGGTTCCATTACCTTATTGAATATTTTAATGACCCAAGGCACGGTCTGAATCGACCTGCTCTGATACCAATTGTAACACCCATACTAAATTATCTAGAATATTTAGCATGTGTATTAGTCTGATATCGGATACATTAAAATTTTCAATAATAAACACAATACAATACAACTGAATGAGTACAATTGGCTCGTTTATACAATTATCCAATTATCATAAAATACACTTTCATATACATATAAAATCTGACAACCTCCTGAGCCTGTCCATGACGAGCAACTGCACTCCATCCAGCGTCTTCCTGATGAACTTCTTCACGAATCTCTAGCTTACCTGAAAACCTGCACCAGAAGGATTGGGATGAGACATAATGTCTCAGTGAGCTCCAGCCCAACCTACTGTTGGCAACCACGGGGGATACCTAGGGTCACCGTGCCTACTCTTGGCAATCTTGGGGATTCCTACGATCGCCGTCATTCTCTACATATTTTGCGATCAAGGGGAAACCTAAGATCGCTACTTATCTCAATCATTTCTCATCATAATCTAACTTAACTTATACTTAGTGATCTTGGGGACATCCTATGATCACTTCCTTCTCTGCTGACTAATCAATATATATATTCTCATAATAATTTCATAAGTGTTACTTTACACCATTCTTAATTAATAAGGTTAGAAGTTAGCGTTGAACAAACAAAGATTATCTGAGTTCATTTTACGGAGTGCATCCAGGTGGAGTAACCCCAAAGTACATCTCCCATCTACCGGTGAAATTCCTGTCATATCAGGCTAACACCGGACTCCTCTTGTCTTTTGTGTGGCTGCCCTCGCGAGCGGTAACTTCACCGTTCCAGCTGCCATTTAAGGCGGTAACTTCACCGGAACCCCCTGTATTCTAACTAGCGAGACTACAGGAGACACATAAACTTTCTTGACTTGGATGTGTAGCTGCCCTCACGAGCGGTAACTTCACCGTTCCAGCTGCCATTTAAGGCGGTAACTTCACCGGAACCCCCTGTATTCTAACTAGCAAGACTACATGAGACACATCTAGTCATTTAATTACTTGTTCTTATTCTTTATATATATATATATATATATATATATATATATATATATATATATATATATATATATATAACATATAACTTATAACTCATGCATTTCTAATGCATTCTTTAAGTAAATCATTCTTAGACATATCTATTGCATTCCTTAAGGGAGCCTATCTCCCAATGCTTAACATGAAAGTGTAGAATCTTAGGCTTATCGTTGTCATAAGTCACCCTTGTTATTGGAAATATTCCACACCCGTCTGGGCTTTGACCTCACAATTCTAATCAATCCTAACTAGCTCTTTAACCACTTTCCTAACTTATGGATTTGAGTATCCATCTCTCAATATTAGACCTATCCTCATTCTATATTAATCTATACATTCTCTAAAGGATAGATCTTCTATTGCTTAATAGCGACACTTAGCCATTACATGTTGTTTATTGAGTCTGAAGCAGTATTAGACAGCCAGAATGGTGCAAGGACAGAAGAAAAACAATATGGCCCTGAACACTGTGCCATCATGACACGATTTGGAAATCGTGTCACGATTTTCTACCCAGAATTGGTGGCAAGTTCTGCCTATGAAATCGTGACACGGTTGCAAAATCGTGACACGATTTTGCGTGCAGTTGGACAGCATAGGGCAAGTTCAAAACGTGATTTTCACCCTTCTTGGCTAATCTAATCATACCCAGATATCATAACATCTTAAGGGAAGAATTTCTAAAGCATATTGATAGATTACAACATGATTGATCAAGGAATTACAAGAAAAGGGAATTAGGGCACTAAAATTTGTAAACTTGCTTATAATACTAGAAACACTCAAACTTACTCAAGCGGGTTCTAAAACCCTGTGGAGCTCACATGAATCACTAGTTTGCTTCCTTGACAAGTTCCCCTTCAATTCCTAACTTGATCTCTTCCCAAAACCCTATCTTGATTCTTGATCTTTCCTTGCTTTTCCTTGCTCCAAACTTCCCAAAATTGAAAGCTAGCATAAGGCTTGAGAATTATAGATGAAGATTGATGAATTTTGGAGGATGGTGGCCGAGTTTCTTAGAGGGAGGGAGGAGAAGATTCTAGCATGGTAGAGAGAGAAATGAAGAAGATAAATGAGGGAAAATATCTTGATTTTCCTTATATAAACATTCTCTCTTCCATAATTACAAAATTGCCATGCTTGCTCATCAATCTATTAACATCAATTAAAGTTACGTCTGAGCGGGATATTACAATTCCACATATTAAAGTGATTGAGTTGAAAGAAATTTCATTAAAGTGATTGTGTTGAAAGAAACTTCCCCAAAGAAATTGTGGGATTTGTTGGTGTTGGAAATCAAGTGCGTAGTTAAATTCCGCATGGATTAGACTAGAAATGAAGGGTAAATAGACTAGAAATGAAGGGAAAATATTGGATTTATAAGAGAAATGACCCACATACATATCTACCATACAAAATGGCTAGCTCAAGACTCTTAAAAGACTTTGACACCACATTCATCCAAAATCTTACGACATTATGTATAAGAGTCCCTTCTCTTATAAATCTAATATTTTCTCCATTTCTAGTTGATGTGGAACTTAACTACTCACTTGATTTTCAACAATCTCTCTTCAAGTGTGAGTCACCCACATCACTAGACCGATCCACACTAGGATCCCTCTCTTGCTCCCCTACTGAGTCAAACTAAGGTTGTGATACCATTTGTTCGGGAGTCTGGAGAATAACAATGAGCTAAATATCCAGGACCTCTAAAAGACTTTATATGCATGGAAGGAAAAATATCAAAGATAACGAGCAAGTGTTACTTTGGTTGGCTTCATTGTTCAATTCTTTTTCTTTGAGAAATTCATTATTCAATTCTTATAAAATATTAGTGCAGTAAATGTCAGGAAGGAAGGATACGACACAAGTAAATGAGGTGGTAAAATTGTTGAAGGATCAACAAGTCTTTTGAAGTCAATTAAATACTAGTTACTAAATGTTGGAAGGAAGGAAGTACGGTTAAAAAATAGTACTACCTCCGTCTCTAATTATAAGATTTTTTAGAGAAATTTTTTGTCCCTTTTTATAAGATCTTTTTGCTATTTTCAACTACATTAATTATTTATTTACCTACATACCCCTATTTATTATACATCTTTTTCTTCAATCAACAATAAATAGTATGTTGAAAACATAAACTAACTCTCTTTCTTAAAGGATAAAATTGTAAAACAATAGTGATTACAAACAACTTTAATACAAATATCAACTTTCTTAATTCCCGTGATTTTGACAAAAGGATCTTATATATAGGGACGGAGGTTGTAGAATATTTCAACTAAAAGATTAATATAGTCAAATGCCATTTCTCTAAAGAGTTTAGTCACGTACACTTTCAATGCCCAACATTCATGGAGGATCCAGGTAGCCTAAAAGAGAAGGTGGAAAATTTGAAGAGTGCTTCTTTTCCAAACATGGTTAGTTATGATAATGATTTTTATTTTTTATTTTTTTTTACTTTGTGAAGATGCAATTGATAACAAAGTGAATTGATGTAGGATATGTTATATCAAAAGTGTGCATTCATTCATAATCCCAAATTGAATAGTAAAATGAAAAAAAGAAGTAAAAAGTTTTGTAAATACGGAGAGTTAGTTTGAGTTTTTCTACAACATAATGACCCTACTATTTTGGTTGTATTTGGGATTTGAGCGGTTGGATTTGAGATAGTTTACAATTTTTTCTTGCAATTGCACAAAAGATTGCAATTTTCTTATAATTTTTTTATTGTGAGTTGTCTTTTGTTTTTTTCTTTATATTTTTATTGTGTGTGATATTGTCTAGTTCCTACCCAACAAATCAAACTCTACAAAAATGGCTTGTAAAATTGTACTAGCTATCAGTACAATGTAGGAAAACTAGGGTTTTCAGAGTCTGTTTAGGTCATGTCTTGGGAATGATCCCAAGGTTACTATTTATAGTCCCAATATGGGCCTATCCGGCCATGGTTTTGGGCCAAAATCATAAAGGGCCAAAACCATGGCTAGGGCGCCTTTTCAGGCTGCTGAGGGCGCCCTCAAAGGGTGCCTTTAGGAAGGTTCCCTAAAATTGTATATGATTGTCAGGTGGGCTTTGTCGTAAGGGTTCAAGCCCTTGCTTTTAGGGCTCTAAGACCCAAATGATAAGATCTACGGTCCACAGCCCAACGAGCACGAGCTTTGGAACAAGGCGAAGTGATTAAACTGGTACTGGGGATCTGTTTATGATCTTTGGTCCAGTAAGTGAGACTTGCTGGGGATAAAACTGTGTAAGAATTTTTGAATTACTGGGTGCTAGCCCAACGTGGGTGCTCGCCCATCATAGGTACTAGCTCCATATGTTTTTGGGACCTTGGTGGGTGCTAGCCCAACAAGCGTATCAATAGCCCAACAAGCACAAGATTTGGAATAAAGCGAAGTGATTTAAACTGTGTAAAAAGGTGACCTTATTGAGTGGCTTAGATCGCTAATCCAGAACTAGCCCAACATGGGGCGTGATCCTTTTTGGGATCTAGATTTAGGGCGCTCCGACGCCCTAGTGAGAAAGAGATTAAAGAAGCCAAAGAGGCGATGAAGCTTGAATGTGATGAGCGCATCAATGATCTGAAGATCGAACATGAAGTTGATTTGGCTGGGAAGGACACGGTGATTACGCAGCTGAAGGACAAGATTGCCTCTGGCGTTGAGAGGGAGATGGCGCTGAAGGTTGAAATCTCAGAAGCCAGGGGCAAGCTGGTCATGTCTTTTGAGAATGGGTTTGACCGTGCCAAAGAACAGGTCGCCTTTCTACATCTCGGCATCGATCTCTCCTCTCTAGATTCTTTTACGGTTGTTCTAGATGGCGCCCTGGTGGACAAACCATAATCTTTCTGTTGTAATTTTAACTTTGCTTTGAACTTAGTGAACTCTTTGAATTCGTAGTGATGCATTATTTGCTTTATGTTGTTTAGCCATTCTTCTATTATTTAGCTTCGAATTTCTTCTTTTTAATGGCGATGCTAAAAATGTTTCCTGGGCCATGACTATTGCCTGTGCTTATTTTGCGACTTGCTTAAAATTGTCAAACCATTTTATTCTCAGCGTTATTGTTTTGTTGGGGCACCTTTTTACGCGAACCCTTCTATTCACACGACGTCTTAGAGCCCTTTTTAGGGTTAAGGAATTAGGTGGCAACCCTCGCTGGGGTTTGGTGATCTCTATTTAGCACACGACTTCTTAGAGCCCTTTTTAGGGTTAAGGAATTAGGTGGCAACCCTCGCTGGGGTTTGGCGATCTCTTTTTAGCACACGACGTCTTAGAGCCCTTTTTAGGGTTAAGGAATTAAGTGGCAACCCTCGATGGGGTTTGGCGATCTCTTTTTAGTACACGACGTCTTAGAGCCCTTTTTAGGGTTAAGGAATTAGGTGGCAACCCTCGCTGGGGTTTGGGGATCTCTTTTTAGCACACGACGTCTTAGAGCCCTCTTTAGGGTTAAGGAATTAGGTGGCAACCCTCGCTGGGGTTTAGCTGTTGTACCCTAATTTTGTCACAAGCTTTTTCAAAACAAATTTAAAAAAAATCAAAAAAAAAAAAAAAGAAAAGTCAAAGTCAACAAAAAGTCAACAAAAAAGTCAACATTTCAGAAATGAGGACTTCGCAGAGCAAAGTCCCCTTCGCTCTGCGAAGTCTGCGAATTTTTTGCAGATTTTTTTATCTCTTTGATTTATTTCATTTTTGTAATTATTATTATTACATATCATTTTTATTATTGTTTTTATCATCAATTATGGCTATTTGAGCTCAGCAAAGCAAGAATTGGAGCATTTGCCATTAAAGCCATGGTAAGAAGCTTTTTCTTCCAACCTAGCATGTGCCAAGCAAGTTGGCTTGCCCTTGGGCAGCTCTTGTCCCTCCCAGTGGACCTGCTACTGACCCTAAGGTTGCCAGCCACCAGCTTGTTGGATTTTCTTCCTGCTTTCTCCCCCAAACCAGTCTGTCGCGTCGAATTTCGGATATCAAGCTATTGGGAAGCTTTGAATCACTAATTTTAAATCACGACTGAACTTTTAATTTTTCGGGGAGAAAAGGAAAAAAGTTCGAAATTACCTTTAAAAAGAGATTTTAGGTTCGAGAGTCGATTATGCGAGGGGAAGGTATTAGCACCCCTCACATCCGTTGTACTCAACGAGAACCTCTTAGTCGACTTAGGCTTAAAATGTTTTCAAAGTTTTGCTTGCGTGTTTGAACATATAAAAAGGGAAAAAGAAAATATGATACGAAGGGAAAAAGAGATAAAATACAACGAAGGGGAAAAAGAAAGTTTTTATTAACGGGCTTGACAAGATGGCGATCTTGCTCCTACGTATCTCCCGGTAGTCGGAGAATTCAAAGCGTACGTAGTTCTTTGGTAGAAAAAATTTGTATGTTGGTTCGTTTTAATTAAAAAAAGATTTGATGACGCACAGAGGCGTAAAATGTTTAAATGATAAAAGACGAACGCACATTAAGGCGATAAACTCGCACAAGGCGTAAAAGTTTTAAAGATAAAAAGACGGACGCACATTAAGGCGATAAACTCGCGCAAGGCGTAAAAGGTTGAAAAACGAACGCGCAAAGGCGCGAAAAGTTCGAATTGACCACGAGGGCCAAGAAATGGTTAAAATGGTCACGGAGGACCAAAGAAAGGTTAAGCGTGCTAGACGCGTCGAAAGATGGAATGACGATTACCCGAACGACGAGACATACGTCACGCATTCGTGCAACCGAGGTTTGGGGAGACATACGTCAAGCCATTCCTTTTTCATTCAAGTTTTGTTTAGTTGAAACTCGGAGAAATCTCAAAGGGAACCAAAACACTTGGTTAAAAGGAAAGTTGAAAAAAAAAGAAATCACGAACGAATTTGTTGTTCGAGTTTATTGTAAATCATGAACATCACTTGTTGCTTAAGTTATTGAAACTCAAGAACAAGTGTTTATTCAAGTTTGAAAGATGAACAAAAATCATAGAACACGCGTAAATTTGGAAAGTGCACAAGTTCGGCTCAATTTGAGTTTGGTTTAAAAAGAGTGAGCAAGCTCGGCTCAAGTTCATGTTTTGATTGAAAATCATGAACAATGTTATTGTTCAAGTTTGGTTTTGAAGGAAATGAACTTAGCTTGTTGCTCAAGCTTGATTTTGAAAATTCTAGAACATAACTTGTTTCGCAAGTTACTCAAAATTTATCGCACGAACTTGTGAAATTTTCAAAGACATGCAATATTCTTGATATGGTTTGAACAAAAATGCATTTTAAACCTCTTTAGGTTCTGAATCAAGGGTTGGAACCCCAAAAATTTGGCATTTGGAAGCCTGATTCATGTTCTGAGTTTCACATACTTCGCAGAGCAACCAGAACTTGGCTCTGCGAAGTCAGGTTCTGATGTGGTCGCACTGCGAACATTACTTTGCTCTGCGAAGTATGCGAAAAATTGAACTCAGAAGCTGTTTCTGAACAGAAGTCCAGAAACTGCTTCTGAGCAAGCTTCAGAACCTTAAGGGGGTTAAAGAGCTTTACAAATTTGGATGAAAAGGAGCACAACAGCTCAGTTTTAGCACTTGGTCACTTTGAGATTCCTTTTGAGTCTCAAAAGGGGTTTTTGTACAAAAAATGAAATTTAACAAAACAAAAGATGCAAACATCAAATTAAAATGAAAGATAAGGACTTTGGGATACTTACAGAACTCCTAGCAATGCTTGTGCAAGAGAATGAAGTGGCTTGCTTGATTGATTAGAGGTTATGGACAAATAACTCTAATTGGTTTTGCTTTGAATTGAACTGTTTTGCTACTCTCTCAATGCTACAATGTGATGGATTTCTGGTGTAAATTTCGTGTGTATTGAATGTATATGACTGTCTAAAATGAATGTATGAAATCCTTGTGCCTTGCATTCCCTTTTATAGGCCAAAATGCAATCCAATGCAATGATGGAAAATCTATAGAACCTAGCTGATTTGTGGGCTAAATCCAGGCTAAATCACTTTGCATTTAATGGTAAAGGATAGAAGTTACTTTGCCTTGTACCAAGGGTCAAGACCTTGACTGATTTCAGCCACAAATGCAACTGAACCTAGAATGCAATGATGAGAAAAAAACTGAAAAACAGGGCAGCTTGCAATTAGGTGATTCTTGGGATCAATCCTTGCAATCTTGGAAGGTCAAGCAAGGAAAACGTGTACTGCCATGTACAGAGAGATTGGGGTAAGCAAAATGAGCATGTGGGCTGGTGTGTGGGAGGAGAAATCCAGCTGAAAACAGGGCACACCAAACAGCTTTTTTGGGCAAGAAAACCACTTGTGTTTGACTGGTTTTGGTGGAGAAATAAGGAAGAAAAGGGATCAAGCAGCTGGCTGGCAAGCTCAGGTTGGATGATAGGTCAATTGGGAGGGACAAGAGCTGACCAAGGGCAGCCAATTTGCTTGGGCACATGCTAGGTTGGATGAAAATCCTTCTTACCTTTACCTTTAATGTCACACATTAAATCTTGCTTTGCTACATCATTTCAGCCACAATTGGCAATAACAATGATAATAATACTAATAATAATAACTACAAATGAAAACAAAAGAGATAAATCAAAGAAATAAAATTCTGCAGAAAAATTCGCAGAGGTCGCAGTGCGAAGGTCACTTCGCACTGCGAACTCCACTTTTTTTGATTTTTTTGTATTTTCTTAATAAATAAAACAAAATAATAAAAATGAAAATGAATAATGATAATGGTAATGGTAAATATGAAAGTGATAATGGAAAAAATAATAATGGCAATAATAATAAAGATAATAATAAAAATGAAAAAGTTAATAATATTAGTAATTAATAAAAAAAATAATGATAATAATAATAATAATAATAAAACATTGATAAAAAAGATAAAAGTAATGGTATTAATAAGGATAATGATAATGTTAATAAAGGTGGTAATGCTTATGGTGATAAAATGTAAATAAAATCCAATGAAATAATAAAAAGTAATAAATGATGAAATAATATAAGATAAAACAAAGAAAAATATGAGTCAAAAAATGGGGTATGACACAGTCAAACCCAGCTGGTTTTGCTTGCCCAAAAGCCATGAGTGCTGCCCTGTTTTCAGCAGCTTTTCTTCCTCCTCACACCAGCCCACATGTTCCCTTTTGTTTCCCCCAACCTCTGCACATCACAGTGCACGTTTTTATTGCTTAACCCTCAAGATTGCAAGGACCAATCCCAAGGGACAACCAATTGCAAACCAGCCCTGTTTTCATCATCATTTCTATCCAAAATCCATTGCATTAATGGCTGGATTTGGCTAAGTCTTGACCATTGCAGCAAGGCAAGGTCACCTCTTCACTTTTGCATTAAATGCAAAGCAATTAGGCTTGGTCTTAGCCCACAAATCAGCTGGATTTTAGGATTTTTCTCATGATGACATTAGATTTGGTTTTGGCCTATAAATAGAATGCTATGCATAAGGTTTCAAACACTTACAAAATCAGAAAAAACCAGCAATTATACACAATTGGAAACACTTGAAGCAGCACTAAACATATAGCAAAAAACCAGTTCAAACACAAGCAATTACACAAATTCATTGCTCATACTCATCAACATTCCAAGTTTTTGCAAAAACTTCAACCATTCAAGGCTCTTTCCATTTCCTTGCAACAAAGGCTTTGCTAGGAGTTCTGTAAGTGTTCTAGATCCTTATCTTTCATCTTTGCATTGCTATTTGCATCTTGTTTTGTTTAAATCCGTTTTGCTCTCAAAAACCCCCTTTTGAATTTCAAAAGAAATCCCAAGGTTTGTAAAACATTTAAACTAGTTGTTGCACTCCTTTCATTGCTGATTTTCAAAGCTTTTCACTCCCCTAAAGGTTCTGAGATTGTTCAGAAGTTGCTTCTGAACAACAGTTCAGAAGCAGCTTCTGAACTCAAAATTTCGCATTGTTCGCAGTGCGAAGCTCTGGTCGCAGTGCGACCATGACAGAACTCAGAATCTGAGTTTAGGCTCCCAAACAGCCAATTTTTGAGGTTTTAGCCCAGGAACTCAGAACCTAAGAGGATTGAAACTCATTTTATTCAAACCATAACAAGGATTTTGAACAATATTGAAGGATTCACAAGTTTGAGCAACTTTTTTTGAATAACTTGCGAAACAAGTTACGTTCATAAACTTTCAAAATCCAAACTTGAGCAATAAGCTAAGTTCATCATTTTCAAAACTAAACTTGAACAAAAACCTTGTTCATGAATTTTCAAATCAAACATGAACTTAAGCCAAACTTGTTCACTTTTCGAAACCTTTTTCAAACTTGAGCCGAACTTGTGCATTTTTTTTTCACAAATTGGTGCAAAACTTGCTCATTTTCATGGATAAACAAGGCAAGCTTGTTCATATGGTTGCAACAACTAATTTGAACATTAAGACCTTTTCATTTGAGTTTCAAACCAAGTGTTTTGATAAACTTTGGGATTTCTAAAAATTCGAACAAAACTTGAATGAAAAAGGGATGGTTTGACGTATGTCTCTCCATTGCCCCGATTGAACGAATGCGTGACGTATGTCTCGTCGTTCGGCCAAACGTCATTCCATTTTCAACGCATCCGACCACACCAAACCAATTCTTGGCCCTTTGCGGTCAATTTGAACCTTTTGGTCCCCCGTGACCATTTGATTCAATTTCTCGACTCGTTTGAGTCACTTTGGTCAATGTTCGACTCGGTTGAGTCCATTGTACCCTTTCTTGATCCCGTTGGATCAATCCCACCTTTCTCGACTCGTTTGAGTCACTTTGGTTAATGTTCGACTCGGTTGAGTCCATTGTACCCTTTCTTGATCCCGTTGGATCAATCGAACCTTTTCTCGACTCGTTTGAGTCACTTTGGTCAATGTTCGACTCGGTTGAGTCCATTGTACCCTTTCTTGATCCCGTCGGATCAATCGAACCTTTTTCCCAACGGACATGTTTGTATCAATTCTAGCGCGATTCTAAACAAACCCTTAAGCCTCCCATGCGCGAGCGTACAAGCTACGTTTAATCGCAAGAATTAGGTCAAAACATCGTTCTTTAAAAATAACCAACAAATACGTTTTTCTACCTAAGAACTACGTAGCTTTGAATTCCCCATCGCACCAGGGGATACGTAGGAGCAAGATCGTCATCTTATCAAACACAATAATAAAAAACAAACTTTTTCCCCTTTCATCATATTTTCTTTTTCGCTTTATATATTCAAGCATGCATGCAAAACATTTAAAAACATTCTAAGCTTTAGCTAACTAGGAGGTTCCCGTTGAGTACAACAGACGTGAGGGGTGCTAATACCTTCCCCTTGCGTAATCGACTCCCGAACCCGATAATGGTTGCGATGACCAATCCTTTCCTCATCGTCAAGGGTTTTATTATCGTTTCCCTTCAAAATAAAAAACTTAAGGGTTTATCAACGTTCCCTTTAAACAAAAACTTTGGTGGCGACTTCACACAGCCTTTCGAGCGTTCGTACACGTCTCGGAAGATTGCGCGTTTTTAACGAGAGCGCACAGCTGGCGACTTCACTGGGGACACTCTCCTCACTAGCGAGTCAAGCCTATCCTATTTGGCTTTTAAGCTAAATGTTTTTATCTTTTTGCGTGCATGCTTTTATTTCATTATCTATATCCTTCTCTTGCTTTATGTTTATAACTGCTTTATATTGCTTTATATTCATATTATATATATCAATTGCGGGGATGTTACTTGAGCGATGTTACTCCACATTGTTCGGGTTAATGCCGGACGTGTGAGGCTCTCTACCCGAGCTTGAGAAAAAAATTAAGTTAGGATGGGGTTGTGAGCGGAATCCCGCGTTGACGTATGTCCGTGAGGTAGGATGCCAAACCCCGCCTAGAGGAGATTTTCACTTGGAATGAATTGAAGTTTTGCGAAGTTCGCAAACGACGACCTTAATTCCATGTGAGATCCGTGAATCTAGGGACCTTTTTAGAAAATCTCATCTCTAGAGCCTACACGTGAGGATGGGGGGAAGTTCCGAACCTTCATATACCATACCTTTGCATACCATTCATTTGCATCCATGAAAATAATTTTCGCATATCATTTTGCTTTATAGGAATTTAAAATGAACAACCAAATATTAGCAAAGAGAAATATGGATTCCAGGAATAGAAATACGCTCGCTTTCAAGATCAAGGCTCCTAAAGTGGAAAGTTTGTTAGCTTTGAGTAAAAGGCTCGCTTCGGTCGACAAGAGTATTTTCGAAGCAAGTTATGGGCTAATACTTGATCTCTTACCCGTGAAGATAGATTCAACGGCTCTAACCACCTTGGCTCAATTCTTCGACCCACCACTCTGATGCTTTACCTTTCAAGACTTCCAATTAGCTCCAACTTTGGAAGAATTTGAGAAGATTTTGGGTTGTAGCATGAAAGACCATGAGCTTTATCTCGGTTCGGGAAAAGACCCTACATTAGAGGCCATCGCCGAATCCTTATACCTTGATGTCCAAGAAATCGCATCTAACTTGGAAATTAGAGGAAACATTAAGGGGTTCACAAGAAGGTTCTTGGAGACCAAAGCTCGGGACTTGTTAGCTAGTAAAGAGGGAAAAGCATTCAACACCATCCTAGCCCTTTTGGTCTACGGGATCGTTTTATTCCCCAACATGGACGATTTCATAGACTTTCCGGCTTTAGAGGTGTTCATGACTAAAAATCCGGTTCCCACGCTTTTGGCGGATTTTTATCATTCCCTCTATTCTAGGCATGAACAAGGGAGAGGACGCACAATTTCTTGTTGTACTCCCTTGGTGCAAACTTGGTTAATGTCCCATATGCCAAGAAGCTGAGACTTTGTGGAAGATCGGGCCAAACTCAAGTGGTCGCAACAGATGACAACTCTCGCCGAGAAGGATATCCATTGGTTTTCTCCAAATTTAGAGGATCCGGAAATCATCCTCAGTTGCGGGGACTTCCCTAATGTACCCCTCATTGGTACTAAAGGATGCATCAACTACAATCCGGTCCTCTCTCTCCGACAACTAGGTTTTTCAATGGAAGACAAACCCAATGACCTTTTGTTGGAAGCTTTCTTCTTAAGGGAAGGAGACAAGACCCGGCATTGCTAGAAAGAATCCGAGGAGCTTGGAACCAAGTGCGCAAAGGAAAGGTCAGCAAGAGGAATTGCGTGGCCGAACCTCTTTATACTCAATGGGTGAAGGAGAGGGTTAAAACAATCAAGCTACCCTTTGTGGTCATATGCCCTCCAAAACCTCCTACACCTAAGCCAAGCACGACCATTCCCAACAAAGAAGCGGAGGAACTCAAAGCTAAAATTCGAGAACTCCAAAACAAAAATGGGGAGTTAGAATTAAAGCACCTTCAAGCTTTGGGAGAAATCACTAGGACGAAGAGAGATCGGGATGAAGCGACAAATTCTCTCCTAGTGTGCCAAAAGCGGCTAAAAATCTCCGAGGGGAAGAGGGATTGGATCGGAGGCGGCTTGGTTAGTGCGGATGCCAACCTTGTGGCCAAGGATGAAGAGTTGGAAAGAGTCTTGCATTCCAACCAAGAGCTCAAAAAGTTTGGCGAGCTAGCCATCGAAGCTAAAAGAAAATGGAGATTGAAATTTGAAGAGAAAAATCAACAACTCCAAGAAGTCGTCAAGGACTATAAAGAGCAGCTGCAAGCCGAACGCGTCCAACGGCAAAGATGTGAGAGCCTTTCCCGTCAAGAGAAGCTAAAATGCAATCATCTTCAAACGGATATCAAGAAATATGAAGAATATTTCGACAAGATTGCAAGAGCACACGGGGACCATATTGCACAACTACACGATGAAATTAGAAGTGCAAATGTCAAGCTAGATCAATGCAAGGAAGTGATTGAGTTTGTATGGCAAGACACTACCCGATTAAGTGAGGATTTCACTAAATTGGTTGCATTCTCAAACTTAGTCATCACTCAACTTCCAAAGAAGCTAGCAAAGGCCGAGATGGTCATGCCTTACTTTGTCATCCCTAAAGAAATCCAGAAGTTCATGAAGTTCTGCAAAGACACCGTCGACTTCTATAGGGAAGAAATGGACAAAGCCGAAAAGCGAGCGGCTATTTGATTTGTACTAGGATTAGTTACACTTTGTAAACAAATGTTATCTAATCAAATAATATTTTGAAGCAATATTAATTTCCCGGCTTTTAATGTTTCTAATTGCTAATATTAATTGTGCGCCTTTAAATTTCCTCGTAAAGCAAAATGAAGAAAAAAAACGCATGTTTTTGCATACTCATCGCATACATACATTCACATGCATCTTCATACATTTTTCAAAAAAAACACTCATTCATTTCCCTAAAAAAAAAAAACAGTTTGAAACAATCATAGCCCGAAAACCCAAAAAGCCATCGGTCCAAGAGCCAGATCTCCAACACTCGTACGGAACACGAGCCAACAAGCAAAGGATCATGGATAATTTGGAACAAAATCAAGCGGCTTTGAGAGGAGAAGTTGATGAGATGAAAGGGAAGATGGATCAAATGTTAGAGTTAATGCAAACTCTATCGGCCCGAGAGAGCAACCCTCGTCCAACGGTAGATGCAGCCAATGTGCAATGGCCTCCTTATGGTTTACCTCTAGGATATACCCCACCACTTGAAAATGAGGGCCACGTGCCACCTCCTCAACCACATCTTACAATCCCCGTTAGGAACGAAGAGCATCGTCCTCAAGGGAATTCCACTACTCAACATGAGAATATTTCTCATAATGTGGAAGACAATCAGCCAAGACATTCTGCTCTCGACACTACCCACCAAGACAACGATACCGCCCAAATGTATCGCATTTTGGAAGAAAGGTTAAAAGCTGTCGAAGGATCCAGCTCATACGGTGCCCACAATGCTTTGGACATGTGCTTGGTGCCCGATGTGGTAATCCCTCCAAAATTCAAAGTACCGGACTTCGAGAGGTACAAGGGAATCCAATGCCCTAGGAACCACCTACGGATGTTCTGTAGGAAGATGGCGGCCTACGCAACGAATGAGAAGCTCATGGTGCATGTGTTTCAAGATAGTTTGAGTGGAGCGTCATTGGATTGGTACATGCAACTTGAGCGTACCCATGTCCAAACTTGGAAGGACTTAGCCGATGCTTTCTTAAAGCAATACAAATACAATTTGGACATGGCTCCAAATAGGATGCAGTTGCAAAACCTCGTGCAAAGAAGCAACGAGTCCTTCAAGGAGTACGCTCAAAGGTGGAGGGAACTAGCTTCTCGCGTACAACCACCATTGTTGGAAAGGGAGCTTGTCGATACCTTTATGGGCACACTACAAGGCCCATATTATGACAAAATGATTGGAAGCACATCTTCCGGCTTTTCTGATCTAGTCATAATTGGTGAAAGAATAGAGGATGGAGTAAAGAGGGGAAAGATCCAAGGCCCTCTAGAAACTCAAAGTGGAGCTAGGAGATCCCCCAACAACTTTCACAAAAAGAAAGAGGGGGAGACAAATGCTGTTTTAGTGGGACCATCTCACCCACCATCAAATCAAATGCCTCGCTACCACTATCCTTATGTGGCAGCAGCAGCAGCTCAAGGGCATTACTCACCTTAAGTAATTCCCACGACTCCACCTCGACAACCAGCAGTGTTGCCTCAACAAAATCGACAGCAACAACAAGGCGGGTACCCACCAAGGAACCAAACGGGCCCGAGGAATAACTATCACAATGTACAGTTTGATCCTGTACCCATGCCATACGGTCAGATCTTGCCGTATTTAATCCAAAAGGGAATGGTTGAGATAAAACCACTACCAGCTTTGGTGCCACCATATCCACCTTGGTATGATGCAAACGCAAGATGCGAATACCACGCGTGATCCCCGGGGCACAACATTGAGGGTTGTAAAGCATTCAAATACAAGGTCCAGAATCTCATTGACCGAAAACTGCTATCCTTCAAGGAGGAAAATCCCAATGTAAAAAATAATCCATTGTCGGGGCATGCGGGTCCCTCTATAAACGCGGTGGAAGAACAAGAGGACTTTGGCCCAATCAAGGAGGTAGCCAATGTAAAGACTCCCCTGTCAGTCATAAGGGAGCAATTAACCGGTTTTGGTTTGTTTGAGGAGATGCACACCGACTGCGAAGCCTGCAAAATCAACCCGGACAAGTGCGGAAAATTGAAGAGTTGTCTTCAAGAGCTGATGGACCAAGGTTGGATCCAAATGGGCTATATAAAGGATAGCACGGACGTTGCTACCTTGGAGTCTCATGACCCAAAACCTCTCGAAATCCCATACCAAAGGAGAGAGGTACCAATTGTGCGCACCTCGTTTTTTAAAAAAAACGCGCAAATCCTCCGAGGACGTCCTCGAACGCTCGGAGGGCCTTTTGTGAAGTCGCCACCAAAGTTTTTGTGTAAAGGGAACGTTGATAAACCCTTAAGTTTTTTGTTTGAAGGGAAACGATAATAAAACCCTTGACGATGAGGAAAGGATGGTCATCGCAACCATTGTCGGGTTCGGGAGTCGATTACGCAAGGGGAAGGTATTAGCACCCCTCACATCCGTTGTACTCAACGGGAACCTTCTATTTGGCTAAAGCTTAAATTGTTTTTAAATGTTTTGCACGCATGCTTATTTATGTCAAAAGAAAATATACTAAAAGGGGGGAAAAGAGATGAAAACAAACGAAAGGAAAAAAAAGAAAGTTTTTTATTATTGCGCTTGACAAGATGTCGATCTTGCTCCTACGTATCTCCCGGTAGTCGGAGAATTCAAAGCGTACGTAGTTCTTTGTAGAAAAACGTACATATGTTGGTTGATTTTAAATGGACGATGTTTTAACCGAATTCTTGCGATTCAACGTAGCTTGTATGCTCGCGCTCGGGAGACTTATTAAGCGTATAGCTTGTATGCTCGCGCTTGGGAGACTTATTAAGCGTTTGTTTATGAATCGCGCTAGAATGTTAAAAGGTACGTCCGGTGGGTTAAAAGGGTTCGAGTTGGTCGCTATGGGACCAAAAAAAAGGTGCAATGGACTCAATCGAGTCAATCATTGACCGAGGGGACTCCAACGAGTCGGGGGATTGTTCGATTGATCCACTGGGATCAAGAACGGGTACAATGGACTCGGATGAGTCGAACATTGACCGAGTGACTCAAACGAGTCGAGGGATTGAATCTAGTGGCCACGGGGGACCAAAAGGTTCGGATTGACCACAAGGGGCCAAGATTTGGTTTGGTTATGGTTGGATACGTTGAAAATGGAATGACGATTGTCCGAACGACGAGACATACGTCACGCATTCGTACAATCGGGGCAATGGAGAGACATACGTCACACCATCCCTTTTTCATTCAAGTTTTTGGGTAGAATTCTTTTAGAAATCCCAAAGTATATCAAAACATTTGGTTTGGAACCCAAAGTGAAGGGATTTTGACAATTTTGTTAGAAAACGCACAAGTTCGGCTCATTTTGCGAATCGTTTTGAAAAGCGAATGAATTCGGCGTATGTTCATGTTTGAGTTTTGAAAGTCATGAACAATGTTTATTGCTCAAGTTTGGATTTGAAATGATGAACATAGCTGGTTTGTTCATGTTGTTTTGAAAGATTGGGAACATAACTTGTCTTGCAAGTTACCCAAAAAATGTTACCCGAACTTGCGAATTTTCCACTATTATGCAAAATCCTTGAACTGGTTTGAAAAACATGAGTTTTAAAACTCCTAGGTTCTGAGCTCTTGGGCTAGAACCTCAAAAATTGGCCATTTGGGCACCTAAACTCAAATTCTGAGTTCTGTCATGGTCGCTCTGCGACCATGTCTTCGCACTGCGAACAATGCGAATTTTTGAGTTCAGAAGCTGTTTCTGAACTTTTGTTCAGAAACAACTTCTGAACACACTCAGGACCTTTTAGGTGAGTGAAAAGCTTTGAGTTTTTGGGATGAAAAAGGCTGGACAAACCAGTTTTGATGTTTTGAAAACCTTGGGATTTCTTTGAAATTCAAAAGGGGTTTTTTAGAACCAAAAGGTTTTGGACCAAAATTAAGATGCAAACACAATTGAAAATGCAAAACAAAAGCTTAGAAACTTACAGAGATCCTTAGCAAAGCTCCAGCTGCAGTGGATTTGAATTGGTTGAAGGTTCTCACAAAGGTTTTTTTTGATATTGGTGATGAACTTTGAACTTGGTAAAGCTTTGTGTTTGATTGTTTTTTTTTCTGGTTGTTTGGCTGGAATGAGTAGTGTTTCTTTTGCTCTTTTAATGCTGTGTTAACTGCTCTAACTTATGCTATGCAATGCTGCATTTCCTCTTGCCTTGCATCTCTATTTATAGGCCAAAATGCAATCTTGAGTAATGATGAAAATCCATAGGACCTAGCTGATTTGTGGGCTGAACTCAGGCTATTTGGCCTTGCATTTAATGCTAATGGATAGAGGCAACCCTGCCTTGTGCCAAGGGTTAAGTCTTTGACTGATTTCAGCCACAAAATCAAAGGTTTTAGGATAGAAATGATGAGAAACATGGCTGAATTGCAATTGGCCAAACTTGGGGATCAATCCTTGCAATCTCAATGGTTGATCAATAAAAACGTGCACTGTGATGTGCAGAGATTGGGGGATGCAAAAGGCTACAATTGGCTGGTGTGAGAGGGTGAAAAGCTGTTGCAAAACAGGGTAGGCACTCATGGCTTTTTCAAGTGAAAAATCCAGCTGGTTTGACTGGTTTTGAGGGAACAAGCAGGAGGAAAGTCATCAAGCAGGTGGCTGGCAACCTTGGGGTGGTTAACAGGTCACTTGGGAGGGACAAGAGCTGCCCAAGGGCAAGCCCACTTGCTTGTCACATGCTAGGTTGGAAGAAAAAGCTTCCAACCTTGGCATTAATGGCAAGTCTCTCATTTCAGGTTTTGCTTGGCCCAATTAGCCATGAATGCTGCTTAAAATAAATATGGAAATGATATGCAACAAAATCTGGAATTAAATCAAAGATACCAGAAATCTGCAGAAAAATCGCAGACTTCGCAGTGCGAAGTGAGCTTCGCAGTGCGAAGTCATCATTTTTGAAATGTTGACTTTTCTGTTGACTTTTGCTGACTTTGACTTTTTTCCTCTCTTTGATTTTTTTTTGATTTTTTTGTTTTAAAAGGCTTAGGACAAAATTGGGGTACTACAGCTGCCCCTACTTAATTGTGTCTTTGCATAGAGTGTGTGAGTGCCGAGGGCATCTCATGAACTCTTTGCGAAGATCAATTAGGTAAAAGAAAGACTCGAATTTTGTCCTTCGCGGAACGAAAAGATTGCGGTAAAAGATGCAAATGCAATGATTTGAAAAGGTTGATCGTATCCAGCCGCTAACACTGGAGGTAGATCCACTGGGGATGGGTGTGATCTTATCTAGCCGCTAACACTAGAGGTCGATACACTGAGGAAGGTGATCTTATCTAGCCGCTTACACTAGAGGTCGATACCTAAGATAGGTAATCTTATTCAGCCGCTAACACTGAAGGTCGATTCCTAACGGTGGAGTGATCTTATTCAGCCGCTAACACTGAAGGTCGAACACTGAGGAAGGTGATCTTATCTAGCCGCTTACACTAGAGGTCGATACCTTAAGATAGGTAATCTTATTCAGCCGCTAACACTGAAGGTCGAATCCTAACAGGGGAGTGATCTTATTCAGCCGCTAACACTGAAGGTCGAACACTGAGGAAGGTGATCTTATCTAGCCGCTTACACTAGAGGTCGATACCTTAAGATAGGTAATCTTATTCAGCCGCTAACACTGAAGGTCGATTCCTAACGGGGGAGTGATCTTATCCAGCCGCTAACACTGAAGGTCGAACACTGAGGATAGGTAATCTTATCTAGCCGCTTACACTAGAGGTGGATTCCTAAACGGAAATGGTCTTACCCTGAATAGGTGCCCAGCTTTGAGCCGGAAAACATGATTATATGATGCATGTTATGCTCCATGTTATGCAGTATGATATGCAATGTAATATGATATGAGATAGACTCAATCAAAGATTCCTGCTGGGGAATTGGGGACAGTTTTTGAAGGAGGTTCACTAGGGAACACTTGGTTAACTGTTGATGGATGCTGGTGAATATGTGATATTCACTGGAGAATCCTCGTTGAGGATGCATGACATGATTATGAAATGCATGTGTATGAATGATTTGTATATGCATGCATGAATGAAATTGACACGATGCATGAATTATGTTATGCATGATATGTGGGAGGCATGTTGATTGGGTGCCGAGCAAGGCCGGTCTTGGTTGTGGTTGCGCCAATGATGATTGGGCTTTTTTTTTGTTTGTTTGGTTTGGAAGGACAAGGTCCTTTGCCTACATACCCGAATAGGATCAAAACCGGTGTAGTTCGGGCTTGTCCTGGGGATTTGTATTTGTCTGCCAATGGTGATTGGACTTTTGTTTTGGGTTGAGACTCCACTGGGGAATGTCAATAAGGTTTGGCTTCGTGGGGATATAAGGATCATTTTGGGAGCATGATCGATATCCAGCCTTGGTTGATGTTTGGATGTTTAGGGTGCTTACCGGGGAATTTTGTTCCTCTAACCCTTGGGGCTTTTGCGCTCCGCGTGCCGTGAGCTACGCACTTGCCTTTGCTGAAGAGCATAAGTCCTTTGGTGCAATATTTGGTGGAAATTCCCGCAATTCCTTCGAAATTTACACAAATTCAAATAAAACAACGTTTGTTTGTTTTTCCTTTGAAAGAAGTTTCTTTTGTTTATTTCCCATGTTTTAAAGCATTTTATCATGAATAAAACAAAACTTTATGCGCTAATGAGAACACAAAAATAATAAAAGGAAATTTATTCAACGCAGATTTGACCTCTTGAATGGGTAAAAATACATGAAGTGAGAAGTGATTACTTCTCGGAGGATAAAGATAGAGAAAAAGACAAGAAAAAGCAAAAAGAAAATTGTTGGTTTTGGCACAACACATGCTATTTTCCTTATGACTTCGAGAGATTTGTTTGGAAGATGCTGACGAGACCGATTCTTCTCCTCTTGAATCTTGTCCGGAGCTTGGATGTTGCAGTCATTGCCTTTCTTCTTTTGTTAACCCCTAACTTTTGCCTGGACCGCTCTTTCGAGTTTTCAGTCCACCGGGGTGTATTTCCTTTTTTGATGTCCCTAATTTTTGCCTAAACCGCCTTTTCAGGTTTTCGATTTAGCAGGACGCTCTCTATTGCCTAAACCGCCCTTTCAGGTTTTCGATTTAGCGAGCTTTTTTCTTTTTTTCCTTAGGCATAATACCTCTTGACTGCATCGGAGTTTATTGAGAGTGGGAACTCTTCTCCGTCCATAGTGGTGATGATCAGGGCTCCGCCTGAGAAGGCTTTCTTTACCACATACGGCCCATCATAGCTGGGAGTCCACTTCCCGTGGGGATCTTTGTGGATAGGTAATATCTTCTTGAGCACTAGGTCTCCTTCTTTGAATTCTTGAGGACGGACCTTCCTGTCGAATGCTCTCTTGAGTCTCCTTTGATAGAGTTGTCCGTGACATATTGCCGTCAGGCGCTTTTCCTCTATGAGATTCAGTTGGTCGAACCTTGTTTGGACCCATTCAGCTTCCTCTAGCTTGGTTTCCATCAAGACCCTTAACGAAGGAATTTCCACCTCTACGGGAAGCACGGCTTCCATACCGTATACTAAGGAGAAAGGGGTTGCCCCAGTCGAAGTGCGAATGGCTGTTCTGTAGCCATGTAGCGCAAAGGGAAGCATCTCGTGCCAATCCTTATATGTTGTTACCATCTTTTGGATGATCTTCTTTATGTTCTTATTGGCTGCTTCTACCGCACCGTTCATCTTTGGTCGGTAAGGGGAGGAATTATGGTGCTCAATCTTGCAATCTTTGCACAACTCCTTCATTGTCTTGTTGTTCAGGTTTGCCCCATTATCGGTGATGATTTTGTGGGGAGTGCCGTAACGGCAAATGATTTCCTTCTTGATGAATCGGGCTACCACTTGTTTGGTTACGTTTGCATACGAAGCTGCTTCTACCCATTTGGTGAAGTAGTCGATGGCAACGAGGATGAAGCGATGTCCATTTGACGCTTTGGGCTCGATCATTCCAATCATGTCTATGCCCCACATAGAGAACGGCCAAGGTGAGGTCATGACGTTCAGGGGAGTTGGTGGTACATGCACCTTGTCGGCGTAAATCTGGCACTTATGACAAGTCTTGGCGTAGTGGAAACAGTCAGCTTCCATGGTTAGCCAATAATAGCCCGCCCTTAGGATTTTCTTTGCCATTGCATGCCCATTGGCATGGGTTCCAAATGATCCCTCGTGGATTTCTTTGATGAGCATGTCCGCCTCATGTTTATCCACACATCTGAGCAAGACCATGTCGTAGTTTCTTTTGTAGAGGGTATTTCCACTGAGGAAGAACTGGGATGCCAATCTTCTGAGGGTTCTCTTGTCAGTGTGCGAGGCATTTTCTGGATACTCTTGCTCTTCAAGGTAACGCTTGATGTCGTAGTACCAAGGTTTGTTGTCAAGTCCTTCTTCGACTGCTGCACATACAACCGGTTTGTCTCTACGATCCATCTTTATGATTGGTGCTTCATTGTAGAAATTTACTTGGTACATTGATGATAATGTAGCCAAAGCATCCGCCACCTGGTTTTCTTCTCGAGGTATGTGATGGAAGTTGATTTCATCAAAATGCTCAATCAACTCTACAATCCGGGCTCGGTAGGGGATCAAATTGGGATGGTTTGTTTCCCATTCTCCTTTGACTTGATAGATGACTAAGGCTGAGTCACCGTATATTTCAAGGTTTTTGATCCTTAGATCAATTGCTGCTTCGAGGCCTAGGATACATGCTTCATATTCTGCCATGTTATTGGTGCAGTCAAAGCATAATCATGCTGTGAATGGTTGATATCCATTTCTTGGGGAGATTAAAACGGCTCCGATACCGTGCCCCATGGCATTTGAGGTGCCGTCGAAAGCGAGCTTCCATCGAGCTTTCAGTTCTGGCCCTTCATCATCGCTTGTGACCTCTTCGTCATTCAAAGCTACAACATCTTCATCCGGGAAGTCGAATTGTATGGGTTGATAATCCTCCAATGGTTGGTGAGCAAGGTGCTCGGATAAGACACTCCCTTTGATGGCTTTTTGAGCAACGTATTGGATGTCGTACTCAGACAGCAGCATTTGCCAACGGGCTATCTTTCCTGTGAGGGCAGGCTTCTCGAAGATGTACTTGATGGGATCCATCTTTGATATCAACCAAGTTGTATGGGTCAACATGTATTGCCTTAAGCGTCGAGCGGCCCATGCTAAAGCGCAGCAAGTCTTTTCAAGTGAAGTATACCTTGTTTCACAGTCGGTAAACTTCTTGCTTAGGTAGTAGATTGCGTGCTCTTTTCTTCCTGTTTCATCTTGTTGTCCTAACACACAACCCATCGATCCTTCAAGTACGGTTAGGTATAAGATGAGGGGTTTACCCGGAACCGGAGGTATTAAAATTGGTGGTTCTTGCAGGTATTGTTTGATCTTTGTTGAGTCTTTTGTGTTGGCTGCATGTTTTGGCAAAACCAAAGTATTGAATAGAAGCATCTCCATATTTGAAACATTTCTTCAGTTGCAAGTTTTGTGTTTTGAAGCCATTCAGAAGCAGAAAATGTCATCAGAAGCTGAATGCACTGTAGCAGTTCAGAAGCTGATTTCAGGTTCTGAAGCCAGCGTTGACTTTTGTTGACCACATCAGAAGCTGGGTTTTCAGATTAGTTTTTGCGCGTATCTTGGGAGATTTAGCAAGGAATTATCTTTGTATAAGTGCTTCTAGAATGCTGAATTACTTGGAGAAGATTTTATGGAAGATTTGGTTCAAAGATATGAAATTCGTATTTTCTGTTCTAAATCTTTCAAAGATACAAAACAGTTTTATTTGTTACTTGATTGGACCAATCTTATTTTCAGTAACAAATCAATTCAGAAGATTAGTTTGTTATTTATGTTGCAAGACTGAAGACTATATAAGGAGGAGTGATGCTGCTTTCAAGATTTACGATTTAGAGAGTTAGAATATCAGAAAATTGAGTCTGTGTTTTAAACTTAGAGTTTATTTGTGCACCACTCAATGTTTTGAGTTGGTTTAGAGTTTTATAGAGTTGTAATTCATTCTAAGCCTTTAGGTACGAATGAAGTCTTTGTGTTTTTGAAGTTTTCTGAAAAACATAGTGTTTTTGTTTAAGGGTTTCAGTAACAGGTTTGTTACTTGAATAGGAAGTTAGTGGTCTCTAATACTCAACGTGTTGGGTAGAATTCAAGACTAGGAGGAAGTTAATTGCTTAGGCTGGGAACTGGGAGTCAGTGTCTTGAGTCATAAGGATTAATTCCTATAGTGGAATTCCTTCCTGGATTGGTATCCCCCAGAGTAGGAGGTGTTTACTCCGAACTGGGTTAACAAACCTTGTGTGTTCTTTAGCTTTCCTGCACTTTTTATTTCTGCTATTTATCTGCTTTAAATTGTGCTGAGTCATTGTTCAGAACCTGTGTTGGTTCAGAACCTGAAATCTCTTAAGTATTGCCTGGCCAGAATTTCAATTGGCATCAGAGCAGGCACCCTGCCTGTAAATTAGGTGAGATCCAGAGGAGTTTATTTCTGGCAAGCATGGATAGAGAAGGAGGCTATGTCAATAGACCACCCCTATTAGATGGCACAAACTATGAGTATTGGAAGTCTAGGATGTGTGCCTTCTTAAAATCTATTGACAGCAGGACTTGGAAAGCTGTGATTAAAGGCTGGGATCATCCTGTGTATACAGACAAAGATGGTAACAAGACTGAGGTTCTGAAGCCTGAGGAGGAATGGACCAAAGCTGAAGATGATCTGTCACTGGGAAATTCAAAAGCTTTGAATGCTATCTTTAATGGTGTTGATCAGAACATGTTCAGACTTATCAAACAATGCACTGTTGCAAAGGAGGCCTGGGAAATCTTAAAGACAACTCATGAAGGAACTTCTAAGGTGAAGATGTCCAGATTACAGCTGCTGACTACTAAGTTTGAGAATCTGAAGATGAAGGAAGATGAGAATATCCAGGATTTCTATATGAATGTACTTGATATGGCTAATTCCTTTGATTCTCTTGGGGAGAAGATGTCAGATGAGAAGCTAGTGAGAAAGATCCTCAGGTCCCTGCCCAGAAGATTTGATATGAAGGTGACAGCAATTGAAGAGGCTCATGATATTACCACTATGAAGCTTGAGGAGCTGATTGGGTCTTTGCTCAACTTTGAAACTGCCTTTTGTAAACAGACTGAGAAGAAAGGAAAAGGTGTAGCTTTTAGTGTGAATTCTGAAGCTGATGATCAACAAGAGTCTGAAGAAGATGACTTATCAGAAGCTCTTGTGTTGCTGGGAAAACAATTCAACAAGATTCTGAAGAATGTTAACAGAAAAGCCAAAGCCAAAGGTCAGAACTTCAGATTCAATAACAAAAAGCAACAAACTGATGAGAAGAAGACCAAGTCTGAGGAGAAAAGTAACCAAGCCAAAGGTGTGCAGTGCTATGAATGTGAAGGCTATGGACATATCAAAACTGAGTGTCCTACTTTTCTTAAGAAGCAGAAGAAAAGCCTAGCTGTGTCATGGTCTGATGATGGTTCTGAAGAAGATAATGATAGTGAATCTGGTATGTGTGATACTGGTCTGGTTGTGAGGTCAGGAGCTATCTTGAAGAAGGAAGCTGGTTTAGAGTCTGAGACTTTTTCAGAGTCTGACTCAGAGTCTGAAGCCTCATCTGTGTCTGAAGTTGCTAAAACCTCATATGATGAGCTAGCTGACAACTATAGGAAGCTGTATAACAGAAGTGCTGAGGTTTGCAAACAAGTTTTGGATCAGAAGGAGACTATTCTTCAACTGGAGGCTGAAAAAGGAGAACTTCTTGTGCAGAATTCGGATTTGAAAGAAGAAGTGAACCAGTTAAATTCCCAACTTGAACATATGAAAAAGCAGGTTAGAATGATGAATACTGCTACTGATAAGTTGGAGGACATTTTGGGGAATCAGCAACAAGGAAAAACTGGTTTAGGTTTTGTTGATCAGACTCAGATTCCTAAACAGATGAGTTTTGTTCCTGCTACTCAAAATCATGACTCTATGGTTGGAACATCAAAGAGGAGACCTCAGAAACAAGCCCAGATGCAAGCTCAGAAGAGACCTCAGATGCAAGGTCAGAAGTATGTTCAGATGCAAGGTCAGAAACATGTTCAGATGCTACCTCAGAAGCAACCCCAGAAATTGTTCAGAAACAGAAGGAGGAGGAATCATCCATGGGTCTGTCATCATTGTGGAAAGAGAGGGCATATCAAACCATTCTGCTTTAAATTGTATGGTTACCCTGAACACTTCCAATATAGAAGAGTTGAACCAGCTACTGTCAGTCACAATGTTCAGAAGGTGTGGAAGCCCAAAGTTCAGAATGTAGGCCTGATTGCTCATACCTCTTTGAGAGCTACCTCAAAAGAAGACTGGTATTTTGATAGTGGGTGTTCAAGGCACATGACTGGTGTGAAGAAGCTACTGAGCAATATCAGATCATACTCCAGAAGTTATGTGACATTTGGAGATGGTGTAAAAGGTCAGATTCTGGGTATTGGAGATTTGATCAGAGAAGGCTTGCCCAGACTTAATGATGTGCTACTGGTGGAAGGATTAACCTCTAATCTGATCAGTATCAGCCAACTTTGTGATCAAGAATTGAAGGTTAATTTCAACAAGCAAGAATGCATTGTTACTGATCAGAAAGATGAGATTCAGATGAAGGGCTGCAGATCTAAAGACAATTGTTACTTATGGGTTTCTGAAGAAGAAAGAAGTCTGACTTCTTGTCTTATGAGTTCAGAAGAAGAAGTCAAACTCTGGCACCAGAAACTGGGACATTTGCACTTGAAAGGCATGAAGAAAATCCTAAGTACTGAAGCTATCAGAGGTGTGCCTAATCTGAAGATCAATGAGGACAATGTTTGTGGTGACTGTCAAATTGGGAAACAAACAAGAAAGTCTCATCCCAGATTAGTTCACCAGGTAACTACTAAAGTACTAGAACTTGTTCATATGGATTTAATGGGGCCTATGCAAGTAGAAAGTATTGGAGGGAAGAGGTATGCATTTGTAATGGTAGATGACTACTCAAGATTCACATGGATCAACTTTGTTAGAGAGAAGTCTGATACTTTTGAAGTATTTAAAGACCTATGTGTTCAACTACAAAGAGAGAAGGACTGTGGTATTGTCAGAATCAGAAGTGACCATGGCAAAGAATTTGAAAACAAGAGTTTTTCAGAATTCTGTGCTTCTGAAGGCATAAAACATCAGTTCTCTGCACCTATCACACCTCAGCAAAATGGTGTAGTTGAGAGAAAGAATAGGACATTAGCAGAATGTGCAAGAGTTATGCTGCATGCAAAGAAGCTGCCATATATGTTTTGGGCTGAAGCAATGAATACTGCCTGTTATATTCATAACAGAGTTACTTTGAAGAAGGGAACCACTTGTACTTTGTATGAATTATGGAAAGGAAGAAAGCCAACTGTGAAGTATTTCCATGTGTTTGGGAGCAGATGCTATATCTTGGCTGACAGAGAGAATAGAAGAAAACTGGATCCTAAGTCTGATGAGGGCATATTCCTGGGTTATTCAGTGAACAGTAGAGCTTACAGAGTGTTTAATTCCAGAACCAAGGTTGTGATGGAGTCCATAAATGTGGTTATTGATGACTTGTCTGCTGGGAATGAAAAGAATGAGCCTGAAGTTTTTCCAGAATCTGAAGCCTCAGAAGAACAAACTTCAGAAGCAGAAAAGCATTCAGAGTCTGAAGAAGCAGAAGATCAACCAGATCAAGTTCCAAATGGTAAAGGGCCATCAATTAGAGTTCAGAAGGATCATCCTAAAGACTTAATCATTGGAAGCTTAGATCAAGGTGTCAGAACCAGGAGATCAGATGCTGCTGCTACTGATTCATGTTTTGTGTCAAAGGTTGAGCCTAAAAATGTGAAAGAAGCCCTAACTGATGAATTTTGGATTGAAGCAATGCAAGATGAGTTGAATCAATTCAAAAGGAGTGAAGTGTGGGATCTTGTTCCAAGACCAGAAGGGCTGAATGTGATTGGGACTAAGTGGATATTCAAGAATAAAACAGATGAAAATGGTACTGTAGTCAGAAACAAGGCAAGGTTGGTTGCTCAGGGTTATACTCAAGTTGAGGGACTTGATTTTGATGAGACCTTTGCACCTGTGGCCAGACTAGAGTCCATAAGACTACTGTTGGGTGTTTCCTGCATTCTCAAGTTCAAGCTATTTCAGATGGATGTGAAGAGTGCATTTCTGAATGGATATCTGCAAGAAGAAGTATATGTTGAACAACCTAAGGGTTTTGTGGATCCTAAGTTTCCAGAACATGTGTACAAGTTAAAGAAGGCTTTATATGGATTGAAACAAGCACCAAGAGCATGGTATGACAGACTGACTCAGTTTCTTGTGGGTCAAGGATACAGAAAAGGTGGTTCTGATAAGACTTTGTTTGTGAAAGATGAAAATGGGAGTCTGATGATTGCTCAGATTTATGTGGATGATATTGTGTTTGGAGGAATGTCTCAGAAGATGGTCAAACTGTTTGTTCAGCAAATGCAATCAGAGTTTGAAATGAGTTTGGTTGGAGAACTTACTTATTTTCTTGGATTACAAGTCAAGCAAATGGAAGATACAATCTTCATTTCTCAGAGTAAATATGCCAAGAACATAGTGAAGAAGTTTGGTATGGAATCTGCTGCTCATAAGAAGACACCAGCTGCTACTCATCTGAAGCTAACCAAAGATGAACAAGGAGTATCAGTTGATCAGAGTCAGTACAGAAGCATGATAGGGAGCCTATTGTATTTAACTGCAAGCAGACCTGATATCACTTATGCTGTTGGAGTATGTGCAAGATACCAAGCTGATCCTAAGATGAGTCATCTGACACAAGTCAAAAGGATCCTGAAGTATGTGAATGGCACAAGTGACTATGGAATCATGTATTCACATAGTTCAAGTTCTGAACTGATGGGATTTTGTGATGCTGACTGGGCTGGAAGTGCTGATGACAGGAAGAGCACCTCAGGAGGTTGTTTCTTTTTGGGAAACAATCTAATCTCTTGGTTCAGCAAGAAACAAAATTGTGTTTCACTGTCAACTGCTGAAGCTGAGTATATTGCTGCTGGGAGTGGTTGTTCACAACTGGTTTGGATGAAACAGATGCTGGAGGAGTACAACATGAAACAAGGAACCATGACCTTATTTTGTGACAATTTGAGTGCTATCAACATTTCTAAGAATCCAATACAGCACAGCAGAACTAAACACATAGACATCAGACATCATTTTATCAGAAATCTTGTGGAAGATAAAGTTATTCAGCTGGAACATGTAGCTACTGAAGAACAAGTTGCTGACATTTTCACAAAGGCCTTGGATGCTAAGCAGTTTGAAAACTTAAGGAGCAAGTTAGGTGTGTGTTTGCATGAAGAATTCTAGCAATTAAAGCAAACTGGATGTGAGGAAGATAGAGTACCTGCCAGCTTTGTTAATGCTAAGTGTGATCCTGTCTCTGATACTAAGTCTGAAGTTCAAACTGGGACAGTAGTTGAAGATGTTTGTGCAGTTTTCCTTCCCTATTTGAAGACTATGATTTGTCAGAATTTTGTGGCTAAAAAGGGGGAGAAAATCTTATGTAATGTGTTGGCTCTGATACTAAAAGTCTTATGCAAAGTGTTGCTGCTCAGAAGTTCAAATTTCAGATGTTCAGTTCTCAGTGTGGTTCAGAAGTTATGTGTGAAGCTCAGTATTCAGAACCAGTTGCAACAAGAGCTGTCAAGATGTTATTTAGGGGAGTATGTGTCTCAGGGGGAGTACAAGTTTGCTATGAACCTGAGTGTTTTTGTGTTGAAGAATGGTCCTGAAGATCAAGTGTACTCTGATATGCTCTGATACCATAAATTCAGAAGTAAGGGGGAGTTTGATGTATGCTGAGTGTATGAGTTGCAGGGGGAGTATGTGTAATGATCAGGAGTTGATCAGTAGCTCTGATACCTTGGAGTAGCTCTGATACCTTGTTTGTGATGATCAGAAGGTTATGTGTGCTTCAGTAGCTGATATGAACTGAAGCTGGTTTGTGTTTCTCAAGATAGTCATAAATGAATCCGCTGCTAATTACTATGTTATGATTGATCAGTGTAGAGTTCTTCATTGCTGAGTTGATCTTAAGGGAGATTGAAGAACTTGGATGGTTTTAGCCAAAAATTTGCCAAAGGGGGAGA